>NMXL01000006.1:1010503-1393699 GCA_002851715.1 Verticillium klebahnii | reverse complement strand
CCCCCCCCCCCCCCCCCCCCCCCGGCCTCTTCGCATGACGCGTCGGGGCCATGTTCGCAAGTCGGGCTGGAAAAAGTCATCGGTTCAGGCGACGGACGAATGCGTGTGGACTCTTGTCTCTGTGGTCTTGTGCTGACATTACTGATGCTGACTAGCTAACCTAGCCTGCCTGCCCGCCTGCCTGCCCAACGGGCGCGCATCGACCAGACCGTGGCCGGCCGGCCGTGGCCCGTGCCACCTCCTCCGAGCCTCAGCCACGCCGCCTCCTGTGTCTCGCTGGCCATGGCAGTCGGAGAGGGAGCAAAGCACGAAAGGGCTGTGGGGGGGTGTGTGGTTTTGTTCCTCTCCAAGCCTGAGTGAGGCCTGCGGGCGGCTGATGAGACGGGCCTGCTGGCCGTCGGCCTCGAACCACCCATGCCGAATCCTGCTGCTCCCAGGGCATGAGACGCTGACCCGTCTTGCTCCTCCTCCTCCCTCCCTCCCGTTCATTCCTACATGTCCCGTCCCATCGCGAGATGGGGCAATTCCAAAGAAAACGCCGCTGCTTGATGCCATGAGAGTTCGAGTTCGATTCGAGTGAGAGGGGGGGAAATTCAGAGTGATAAAAAATGAGTATATAATAAAAAGAGATATGTAGGTTTTTCTGGGTTTTTTTTAATTTTCCTTGTCGAGGCTGGTGGTTTTTTTGGTGTTTTGCTTTGGTGCCGATCGTCCAGGCCGATTGTCTTGGTTCGTCTCTTGGCTGTATATACAGGTTCCGCCTCTCTGCCAGTAAACCCCCCTGGGATCCCTGCGAGGTCGAGGCTTCGCGGCGCATGATACATGGGTTTGGGGGAAGATGATGGCGGCGTGTTCGTGAGTTGAGCGTCTGGCTTATGCGCGAGAGCCGCCGGCGCGGGCTCGCTGAGGCAGAGACCAAGGGCTTGCGCAGATGATCTGGGGGAGAGTCAGTGACGAGATTCACGTGGGAACGGGATGAGTGTGCGTACCTCGCCCTCGCTGTACGCCCAGAAGTACACAATCAGAGCGGTGAGGTAGTAGATTGCCGGGTTCGTCGCCTGGTAAAGGAGAGAGGCGGCGAGAGTCGTGAGCGGCAGCATGACGAGGCGGAACTCGAGGCTGCGATGGAGCGCCGTGCCGGCGAGTAAGGGCATAGGCCACTCGAGGGCGAACATGAAGATGCCCATGACGAGGTTGATAACTTGGAGGGCCGGTATAGGCTTGACGGCGGGGTCCAGAGTCTTGGTGAGGAAGTCCCAGAAGACCTTGGGCCAGAAGAAGCCCTCGATGGCGGCGGCGATCTGGTCTGTTCTGATGTTAGTCCCGTGGTATAACTCGAGGGGCTTGCTATCCGAGTCTCGACTTACAGGCTGATGCCGTCATGACGATGAGCCGAGCCCAGTGGTTCTTGATAAGGCGACCCATGATTCCTGATTAAATCGTCCTTCTAATCCTGTCTCTTTCTGGTTCCTTCGTCTTCTCCTCGGTAAAGTTTCCTCTCTCGTCGGTGTACCGTGTGGCCGTTTCCTCTCAGGCGTGTCTTGGACCCAAATGACGTGGTGGCCTGGCGATGTGATGGCGGAAGTCGATGCGTCTGTCGGGGGATTCGAAGATGCGAAGGGGTTGCCAAAGCTGAACCGGAGCCCGTACAATAAAAAGACACCGAAAAAAGGAGGGGAAAAGTCGACCCGGTCGAGAGGTGAAAACAGTCCAACACGGTTGAAGAAAGGAAGGGAAGAGGTGCCGGACCTGCGGAGGAGAAGAGAACGTCGAAACGAAAAAAGAGAGCCGATATTAAAGAATGCTATCGACTAGGCAAGTGCACAGCGCTGGCGGAGGAAGAGAGACCAGAAATGTCAAGAGGCTGTTGGCGGGGAATAGACCGGTCTATATTGGGATGGAGAGAGTCCGGACGAGAGAAGAGTGTCTGAAGTCGGAGGAGCACGACCCTCGAGGGACGGGGGTCTGGGGTCGGCGAGGCGAGGAAGGGGTGGTGGAGGAGAATTGGCCCTTGCCCGGAGGGCAGGACTCCAAGGCGAAGCAAAAGCTTGTGTCTTGTGTCGAAGGCCTGTGTCAGAGGCTGGTATCTGGGACGGGTGGTGACGGGGATGGCTGCGAAGAATGGGCAGGGTATGGGACGTTTCTGGGTGGACCTTGACCCCGAGGCTGCTGACGTCGAGGGCGGTACCGGGGATGTCTTTCGCGATCCAGGTTCTGGTGATCTGATCTATGGTGACAGCTGGCATCCGAGCGGCATTGAGACGTGGACGGTGGGAGGAGAGGCGCGGCGTCCAAGGGGCAGGCGATCGCGTGTCAGAGAGAAGTGGGCGAGGAGGTGTGAGGCTCTTTGCGGGTTGGGATCTGGCGTTCTGGCCCAAGTGCCGGTAGTGCGTCGCAGGTGGTGACCTTGAAGGTCGTGGGTGAAGCAAGCAAGTCTGGTTGTCGGTGCGCAGAGGTGGAGTCTGATACGTGATCGTCTTCAAGGGTGGGCGAGGGAGGGGCCTGTCTTTTGTGGTATATCGTCGGGGCGCATGAAGAGGTTTGAAGATCAGACAGATGGGTAGGGGAGGGGGGAGGGGGAAGGGGGTGTTGAAGCAGACGAGGCAGTTTTAACAAGCCGGCCGTTGCGATCGCTCTCTCGCCAGCCATTCCATCTGGAGCCGACGGCCGAGACCTTGCCATCCATCATGCAGCGTCCTGTTCTCGAGGCCCGAAGTGGTCACACTGGTGACCTGGGCGCATGGGTAATCGGAGGTCGGCGGCTCTCTCGTTCCCTCTACTGAGAGGGGAATGTGGCGGGCTAAGCCACTAGGCCGAGCGAAGTACATGAAGAGTGATATCCCCGCGCACGAATCGCAGCGGTCTGCAGTAGCAGGAGGCCGGTATTGGACGTTGAGGGGGGTGTTCTGAATCTGGGCAGAATCGATAATGCCAGGGCCAAAGTGCGGGCAGCACGAGGGAAAGCTCAAAGGGGACGTGATTGGAGAAAGGTCGGCGGTTAGAAACAGAGCTTTGGCCAATGATGGACCTTACCGCTGCAGCTCTGGCAAGGGTGTAACAGGGAGGGCCCCCCTTGGCTCCCGCCCAGACCGACCAGATCCTGGCGCCAGGGCACCTCCTCCTGGTCTGACTCGGTGGGCATGGAGGGGGGCATCTGCGGCCTAGGAGATTTTTGGACAAGTCAGATCGCGAAGAAGTCGTGAGCTTATTCTGGGATTGGCCGAAAATCGTCAGTCCGGGTCGAGGTCTGATGGTTGAGGTGAAGGGTGAAGCGAAGGATAGGGTGACGGCAGGAACAACCAGCCCCTCCTTCTTCCTCTCTCTCTCCCCCCCCGAATGCATGGTCCGTCCCACCTGCAGGTGGAAGGTGAAAGGTGCTCCCCGCCTGCAACTGCCACACGACATCCATCACCTCACCGTGGTAGGTACTTCACTGACCCTTCTCAGCTCTCCCACCCATCGGTGCATCGGCGACTCCCAAGGCTTTGGACATCCCAGCCTATAACCAGCTGAACCGTTGCATCGAAGACAGGCTATCCTCGTGCTTATGCCATCTCATGTGCTGAGACGGTTGATCAAGGAAGCTCCGACAGAGACCAGTTCCAGAATGCCGTGGCTGACGCAAGTCCCGTTTGACAAAGTCACATGGACGGCTTGTCCACGTCTCGCCAGCGACAGGGGTCTGGGGCCGTGATGTGGGGTCCGAGCTTCTTCTGGCTCGCTCGCCTCTGCGACTGCGACTGCGACTGCGACTGCTTCCCAGGACCCCAGGACCATCACACACTTGCCACCGCAGCGTAACCAGCACCGTCACACCGCTGTCGCAATGGAAACACTGGGCCTCGAGCCTGTGAATATCGATTTCATCCTGCAGTCCTGGCACCGCGCTTGCACTGCACGGCACGAGCATCGTCATCCATCCGCCTGGCCGCAGGTTCGCGGGCATGCATGCAGCTGCGAACGATGAATACCCGTCCTGCCGAACTCTTTCGACATCAACGACCACCATGCAGACGCCGAGGCTGGTGGTCGGCATGCAATCGTTCGTCTTGCCCGAAAAGACGACCCATACGAGGGCAGCCGGCCCAGTATTTCATCCCGATCTGGTGAAGTCCTTCATGCGCGAGCCTTCCAGTCCGGCCCAGGCACCTGGCAACGAGGTAGCGCCCGTTTCGCACCCCGACCCACGAGAACGGACCCTATAGAGCACAGAGCAAAAGCTGTCAAAGATCAGCACTCCCAGACCCCCCGGGCGATCATCCGTGCCCGACTGTCTACAGATTAATTCTCCTAGAACAGCTCTGACGGTCCGAACTCTTCCAACGACAAGACATGGCCGAGCCACTCACCACCCACCCATCAGATGTCAGACTGTCCGTCGGTTTGGGATGGCAGACCGCACACAGCCTCCCCGGTCCCAGAAAACGCCATCACCAAACTATCCACGTCTGTCCGTCGAGGGCGCCGTCCTCGACACGCAAGTGCGGCCTCCCAAGTCGCATCAGCACAAGCGGTGGTCTGGGGTCCTGTACCCAAGCGACAAGCGTGGCTGGTGGGTCCCATTCTGTCCAGCCGTTGAGCCATCCTCGAGGACGCTGGTCATGGACGAGGGGAGCAGTTCGTGACGAGAATCAATAGTCGGGCCAAGAGTTGCTAGGATTGATCTCGACGCATCAACGCCGGCTGGTCTGACTTCAAAATGCGCACGATGGCCAAGCGCAGCATAGCCTGGCCAGGTTGTTAAAGAGGTTGCGTATTGTCGTGCATCTCTCTGTCTATCCAGATTGGCGGACGATGCTAAAAAAAAAACACTGTCCCCACCGCAACTCCGCGTCGGTTGCCCTCAGCGGTTCACGGCCGTCCCTCATTGGCCCTGCCGACATTGGTCAACGCCGCTGGCGGCTGGAGGCACACCGCAACACCAACCACGCAGCTCCAAAGTTCGTGGCTGGATATCACGCCTCATCACCTGGCATTGATTGATGCATCTCGTCAACTGAATCATCACGCCAAGTCCCTTTGTCTGCTGGTCGACCCGCAACTGATCCTTCGTCTTGGTAAACTTGTCGACTTCGCTCGCGTGGCCAGATCTGTGTTGGCGATCCGGGCTCGACCGAATGGTCGAACTAGATCAGACTTGGATGATCTCACGTCGTGCCATATCGTCTTCGAACCACGGCCCCGGGAGTTGAATGAGGTTGTGCACCTGGTTGGTGGGTCTATCATGGGTAAACACAGAACAGTCCATCTCGCAAAGATGCCGTCTTCCACACAAACGCACCAAACAATTGTTGGCTCAACCATGACCATATTTTGCTAGGCTCGGACATGCGATGACTGGAAAAGGTAGACCGTCCTGCCAACTTCTTCTCTTCGTATGCAGGGCATCACCGGAACGAGCACGCCGTCTTCGGCACTCACACCCGTTTGACTGCTGTCGTCCCGACTTTTTCATCATGGACTCACTCGTCTCGACCCAGGACCACGGATCAGTCACGCAGCATCTCCCATCCCCGCCAACACTGCGCTGCCCCAGCCCGCATTGCAGGGACTCCATTTGTTCGTTCCAGCCGCCCCGCCACAGGCATGATCTTCATGCCAAGGGGCTGTTGGTCGTTTCTTCTGCGGATCGGCCGAGTAAAGCCATCGTCTCGTCCGGATCAGACGCTGCCCGTTCTGATCGCCACGGCTGTGGTCGCCCGGCACAAGCATGAAAAGGGATCGGTGCTGCAGCCGTATGATGGCCACGGCTGCTGGACTCGCCGAGGCGCACACCTTGAACGTCGTGCCGGATTGCCGGGGTGGGTGCCCGATCTGGGTGAAAATCCGCCTTGTGTCGTCTCAAGCCTGAAACAGGGTGAAGGGAACGTCATCCGAACACGCATGGCGATGAGTCGTCGTTAGAATGCTTTTATTTTCATTGCTCGTTGCTATCTCAATGAATTGCTAACCCACCAGACATGATTCTCTCTCCAGTTACTGACCCAGTCTAAGCCTTGCCTGTGTTGTTGTCGCTCCGCTCAGAAACCCTGAGCGTTCAAACTAGGGGGTGATAGTAAAGCTGTGCTTCATTATGAAGGTGATGATGCGGTTGCCATCCTCTTCGCCGGCCACCTGCTGGATCCCCCGACTTCTTCCCATCGACAGCACCACGTCAAACAACTCATCTGCGTCAGGCGCAATCTTGCTGACAAGAGTTGCCTGGCGCTCGGAAAGCGGTGTACCGTAGACCCTCCTCCCCTCATAGCTACCCCTCATCAAGCTGTGAAAGTTGCGGTACAGGATGACCGTGAGTTCAGGTGCCTCAGCCTCCGTGAGGGGGGCCACCAACACTCCCATCAGCATGAGGTGTCTTCCAAATGGGATTAGCTAGGTCCTGGCGAGGTATGGGCGGGAAGCTTGAGTGCCATCCATTTTTCAGGGCTAGAACGTTCGGCAAATGAGTTGTTACACAGTCCTTAGCGGATGCCGACATCCACGGCCACCGTTCTGCTGTCAAGATGTCCAACCCTGACGTACCCGTGCTCACGTAACTATAGGTCGATTGATATGCTACCGTGTACAAACTTGATGAGAATGTAAGGAAGAAGGCAACTCTGGGAGCACGGTAGGGACTGAGGAGTGATTTCGATTTCGTTGTCAGGACTAGCGGCACCTGCCGTTTCTTTAAACCTGCCGTCGCTGGTCGGGTGGCTTATCTGCTCCATCCTATCAAGTCCCGAACGGAAGAATAAATGTAGAGGTGGCTAACTTGCGCGAGCCAACATTCGAAAATGGAGGTATCTTGAAGTGTCTATGGGAGTTGAGATCGGGAAGAGGTGAATATGCAAGTCGATATCGTCCCGAGAGTGAGGTGCTTCTATCCATAAAGCCAGACGCTTGCAAAAAGCAGATCTTTTGGCCGCGCAAACTCCTTCCCAGGCTGGTGGCCAGCCAGCCCTCTATGCCGCGAGCTATGATACACAGAATACAAAAGGAACGGGAACTTCGTCAGGCTCATGCCGGGACCGCAGGTTGTAAGGTCGGACACAAGGGCTTCTTCGTCTTGGGATCCTTCAGCGCCCGCAGCGCCTCCTCCAGCACCAGCACCTTGCCCTTGACCTCCTCCTCGTCCCTCTCGAGCTGCTCCTCTCGCAGCTTCAGCTCCTCGAAGCGCGCGTCCAGGTCCTTGATGCGCTCGAGGTTGGCATCGGGCTTCTGCGACGCCTTCCAGTACTCGTACACGATCAGGCCGCCCGCGACGCCCAGGATGAAGGCGTCACCGACGACGTCCGCGAAGAGGTCCACGGCCTTGTTCTCCGAGAGGGGCCGGAACTTACGCCGCCAGATGTTGGTCGCGGGGAATACGCGGAAGTGGCCGGGGCGGGTGCCGAATATGCCTCTGGCGTTTTGCTGCTGCTGTCCCTGCTGCTGTTGTTGCTGCTGCTGCTGCTCGGCTTCTATCCGCGCCTGCTCTTCTTTTTTCCTCCTCTTCTCCTCCTCCTTCTCGATCTCCTCCTTCGTCTTCACGGTGGGGGCCTCGGCTTTTTCTTTCGCCCTCATCTCGGCTGAGGGGTTCCGGAGGAGGGCGACGTTGAGGCGCATGTTGATCTGGTGTATTGACTGGCCGTAGCGGGCGGCGAACTGGCGGAATCGGGGGTGCTCGTGGGCCTGGGCCTTGATTTGGTTCTGGAGTATCGCGAGCGCGCGTCAGCCTGGGGGGTTCTCGAGGGCATTACCGAGGGAAGGCAATTGAGGGCTCGCGGCGGGGACTTACGGCGCCATACTTGGATACGTGTCGCACGAGCAGTGCTGCGAGCTTGAAGAGGGGGAGGGGAACCATGGCGGGGTCTTTTTGGTCTCTTGGTGTTGAGGTGAAGCTCCGGGACCCCCGATGATGAGGCTTGGCTGGGGTTACACGTCGTCCCGCCTTTCTCCGTGACGCGGATCGGAGTGGCACGTGCACATCCCACCACAGCGCTCCTCGGTGTCGACTACCCAACGACTGTTCTTGCTTCGTCCGTACATACAAACGGTAAAATATCCCAGCAAGATGTTATAAACTAGGAATACACCGCAGAATATCTTCCGTCAGGTCGCGGTGCCACATATTCCGAAGGAAACGTGAGCTACCAGGCCAAAATGACAAGGCGGTTGGATGAACCATACTGTTGTGTCCCTCCATTGCAGCTGACACGACGATCCACGACACCTACCTACCTAGGTAGATCAGAGGTGCTGGGGTCCCGATATCTACCTTTACGGGATTGATGAATCCTTTTCCTTTTTTACGGATATCAAAGTCATGCAGGAGCAAGCTATGGGAGGAACGTCGTTCAAATGATCTCCTGCTGAACGTTTGACCAGGCACCTAGTTAAATTGAGCAATGAAGAAATCGTCGCAACCTCGATACGGGAATACGGTTTCGAATACCGAGAATGCTCTTTATATTACTACCTACTACTAGGACTGATATGATTATACATGTATTCTGTAGGAAGCTCGACGGGTGACTTGGGCCTTGACGGGTTTCAGCTCTAGGAGCGTCCAGTTATCGTCAGTACCAGGCTTGGCCTGATGATAGCCACGAATTGAATCTCTGCGATTCTTTATTTACGCCGTCAATAGTTCCTCCTGTGCTGGCGCTCCCTGCCGGCGCTTCCGCTGCCGCTTAAGCAGCCAAGCAAGCAAGCGATCATCTGGTCTTGCCGGGCGTTGTGCCAATGGTGGCCCCGATTCTGCCTCCAGACATAGAATCGCTCGAGTATTAATATGTAACTGCAGGTTCCGTCGGTGTGGCAAGCGTTTTCCGCGAGGATATTGTTCCACTAAGCCGGCCATCGTTTGTTGTGGAAGCATCACCGGTAGATGTGATGGGGTCTCGCCTGTCGTCACGGTGTGCATGATGAGATCGGGAAAGGTTACCGTAGCCCTGGAGCCGATGTCTGTAGTGAAAATGGAACAGGTCACGATGAAAACGCTTGATTCCATCTCCGGCGAGGCAATGAGATTGCAAGCTTTGCCGATACGGTTTGTGCAGCGCAACCCTAGGTATGCCGACGTAGCGTATGAGAGTGGAAAGTACGTGCGAGCCGAGAGCGACTAGATCTGAATAACACCCCACGATAAATCTCTCCTCACACACGCGGCCTGTCGCACATTTGGGATGCTCAGCACCGTCCTCTGCCGGGGTCCGCTTGCTGACGATGACGACACTGGAGAAGGCAGGGAGATGAACATGGACGTGTCCCGGAGAGGCGCCCGCCACGGACCTCTCGGCCTTTTCAGAGAGCGCAACGTCCGCAGCCCATCCTGCCCTTTGATGGCGATACTAGGGGTCTAAGTTTGGCGTGATGCCCATAAATGCTCACAGTCACTTGCACCAACGGAAACATGGATGAACCAACAGCGGAGGACGCGGGGCTGAACCCGATGGTGGCCATGAGTCAAAAGAGCCAATCATGAAGTACGGATCGGGCATGGGGGCCAGGAGTCAAATTTAGGCCACGGTTGGGGCGCTTTGTTGAACGTGGTTAGCAGAGGCCCACTCAGAGGCTTTGATCTGTCTGGCGTGCTTCAAATACGGCCGGTCGCCAAGACTGTCAAACCGCAGCAGGGGTTTTGACGAGCATTCATCATTCGTCCACGCCTACTGACCTTATCACGACGTGCCAACCCCCATCTCTGCCTCTGCCCTGCAGGCGCCTTACCAAGCATTCTGCTCGAAGGAGCGCCTACGGAGATCGTCCTCCACGCTCCGAACCCAGTCTGGCAAACTGACATGTCTGTCCGCCCCCGAACGATGAGCCTCTTTCATGGCCACCCGCGCGCGAAGCTTCCATTCCATGCTCACCATGCTGACGTTGGGGCCCAGGCCGTTGTTTGAGGAGGATGAAGGGCCCCCGTCCCCCCCAAATACCCGCCGCCGTTCTGTCGCTCGATGGCAGAAGGAGGAGGCGCCGAGGACGTGGGATGAGTTTTTCAATATGACCAGCGCCTGTCCCCGCCGGATGACGCTGCTGGTCTGGCGTGCTGTTTCTTTCTATGCCCACCGTCTCACTCGTCTTGCTCTTATCCTTTCCAGTACATTGCCTAAGAAAAAGCTGCTTTCTACGATGGGGAACATTGGCCAGAGCCGCATACCCATCCGGACCGTCGCGGCCGTCACTGTGTTTCTCGTCATCCTGATCTTCCTCATCCCGCATGACACGAGGGCTTACATCCCGGCGTCGATGGTCTGCGACGACCCGCCGTCCGTCCGCACCGAGACGATCCCGAACAATGTTCACTTCGTCTATATCCTGTCCGACCTGAACGGTGACTTCAACCTTCAGTTCAGCCACTTCCTCTCCATATACGCCGCGTGGTTCTACTGGCGGCCGACGGCCATCTACCTCCACACCAACGTCGAGGCCAACGGCACGTCCGTGGTGCGCGCGCGCGAGGGACAGGCGGGGAAGTGGAACAGGCTCATCTTCACGCTCTTCGGCGTGGAGATCAACACAGTCGAGGTCCCGACCCACGCCGGGAACGGCATCGAGATCAAGGGCATGGAGCACAAGTCCGACTTTGTCCGGGTCAAGGCCATCCATGACTTTGGCGGCATCTACATCGACTGGGATGTCCACGCGCTGCGCGACATCCGCGTGCTCCGCGAGAGCGGCTTCAAGGCCGTCGCCGGCCGGGAGCTGGGCGGCATGATCAACAGTGGGTGCTTCATGTCGGAGAGGGGCGGCAGGATGATCAAGCTCTGGATGGACGGGATGCACGTCGCCTACACCGGCGGTTGGACGACGCATAGTAACGCCGTCATCACCAGGTTCGGGCTGCGGCTGGTTGGCGAGCCGGGAGAGATGCTCATCATGGAGCGCGACGCCTTCGCGCCCGGCAGCTGGAGGGACGATGACACGGACAAGCTGTTCGGTCCCCACGACGAGCCTTCCAGCCTCGCCAACTTTCGCCAGGGCGACGTGCTGCCCTCGTACGAGGAGGAGTTCTCCGATAGATTTGACTACCCTGAGCGGTTCCCCCAATGGGCGCGCGATTGGTCGTCCACCTATGTCTTGCACGCCTTTACCCCGGACCGCTGGGGCCACAAGGTGGAAGGGTTCGAGCACATCACGCCGCGGTATGTGCTGGAGAGGAGGAGCAATTTCGCACGGGCAGTGTACCCCATTACGAGACACTTGTACGAGGAGGGGTTGATTGAGCTGGAGGACACACACCTCGGTACTTGAAGTGCAAGACGTGCGGTCTGTGTCGAGGAAGGAAGAGGAAGGAGTTGGCGGTATCGATTATAGAGCTAGCGATCCTGTTTTATTCCTGTTGTGTTTTCTGGGCTGGACACTTATTAGGTAACGTAGTGGGATGATTTCTCACATGACTGGATTAGAGATGTAATGGACAAAGACTGCTGCGTTCTTCTTCTTTAGGCTCATTTATTCACCGCGCTTTGATTCAATTGGCCCAATCGTCTGGTGCTCGATGACGCTTGAGGCTCTTCACTTCGAGTTGCACCGGAACGGCCCGAGTCAAGAATTGCTCGATCAGGGACCAAGACGGACACGAGGATGGCAGGGAGCAAGTCTACTACGGCGGGGTTCATCGTCAATTCGGGTTCCCATGTCCTTCAGGCGTCCTTATTCCTAGAGCGGTGAGCTGCGCTTGCCCTATTGTGCGACATGTCTTTGTTATGATGTTGAGCACGGTGATCGGTCGGTCATGGGACCACCAATATCCGAATATCGCTTTGATGTGCCTCGTGATGCGGCTGGCGCAGGTCACCGGTCATGTCTGGTCAAGCTTCGGTGAGTAAGGGACACACGGTCCAGTGCCCGTCGATAACAAACCCACGATCTGACGAAGACCGCAAAGAAGATGTCATCAAAGTAAGATTGGTGTTGATGACTGGGTGGTGCAAAGGTTCAATGAGGAGTGGAGTGCGGCCATGTCGTGCCTTGCTAGGGATGGCTTCCTTGGTGGGGCCACAGTCAAGTCGGTGAGGCAGGCGCCTCCGGTGACGTTTCCACAGCAACGGCAAGCCAAATCGGGAAGTCAACACCACCAATCTTGTACCACGCGCCATCCACTGCCCATCCACATTGTTGTAGTCCTCCCCAACACCAACAGTCGGACGGCTCTCTTGTGCCCCGGAGTCGACAATTGCGCCAGCCTCACGCCCCGCGGTGGTAATATTCCTCAGTCGCGTCGACAAACTACAGTGCAATCGTATTCTTTACACATGCTCTGCAAACCGAGGTGGGCATGATCCTGGCCGTCGCGATTCCGCACACCCTACGCAGGCTCCTTGTACTGACCTGACTTCAACTCCACAGGAAGTCTTCTCCCACACGCCATCTCAGGACGCCATCATCACCAACAACGTCCTGATCAACCACAGACCGAGTGCGTCAGCACACAATGGCCCACAGATTGATGGCCAAGGGAGGACCGGAGATGGACGCCCTATCGCCTAGGGATGCGAATGCCGGCCGACAGATTCTCAAGCAGACGGACCTGAAGGCCAATCCTGTCGCCCACCCCGTGGCCAAGCTCAAGGCAGCGCAAGGGAAGGACCACCCGCCACCACCACCCGACAGCATTGTCGAGCCATCCAGCTCGGACCGCCCCGATGGCGCCGTGTACCAGGTCGGCAAGATGCTTGGCAAGGGAGGCTTCGCCATCTGCTACCAGGGCTATCTGATGCCGGAGAAGAAGAAGTACGCCCTCAAGATCGTCAAGAGCCAGATGCCGAACAAGATGCAGACGAAGGTGCGTGTCACTCCCCTCTACTGCATGGCGCCCGGCAGCTTCCTGACATGATCTAGTTCCAAACTGAGCTTCAGATCCACTCCAAGATGAAGCACAGGAACATCGTCCAGTTTCTGAGAGCCTTCTCGTTCAACGACTGCACCTTCCTGGTCCTCGAGCTCTGTCCCTACGGCTCCCTCATGGAGATGGTCAAGAAGCGCAAGGGCCTGACGGAGCCCGAAGTCCGCTACTACTCCATTCAAATAGCCGGCGCCATCAAGTACATGCACAGCAAGGGCATCATCCATCGCGATCTCAAGATGGGCAACATCTTCCTCGATCGCAACATGAACACCAAGGTCGGCGACTTCGGATTGGCAGCTCTGCTCGTCACGGGCAAGGACATGCACACCATTCGACGGACCACTCTCTGCGGCACGCCCAACTACATCGCCCCCGAAATCTTGGAGAAGGGCAAGAAGGGACATGACCACATGGTCGACATATGGAGCTTGGGCATCATCATGTACGCCGCACCTCCAACGCCCCTTTGTATGATCTGTGTTGACTGACATGCGGCAGGTTCGCTATGCTGACCTCCAAGCCTCCCTTCCAATCTACGAGCACCGACGAGATCTACCGCAGAGCGAGAGAGCGCGACTACGAATGGCCTACGATGGAGACGGCGGGAAAGCACGTCAGCCCTGAAGCCAAGGACATCGTCGCCACCATGCTGGAGGATGCAGACAGACGACCCGAGCCTGACAGTATCGTTCAGCACCCGTTCTTCAGCTGCGGGTACCTACCTGTTGAGGCCGAGATGACATCCAAACTACTCACACTGCCTCCTGACGCCCCTCATTTCTATGGCAGTCGCATGAGCACGGTTCTGCAGGCCTCGACGATGAGGCATCTCAAGGACATGTGCAGAGATTGCGATGTGGGACCTTACGCTCGCCAGCAAGTCATTCACACTCAGACCTGGAAGGAGATGGCGGCGGAGGAGAAGTCGGGACTGACCCCTGCCATCCCTCTGGCTGCGGACATCGTGTACCGACCTTTCGACGAGTGGCTCAAGGAGCAGAAGTCCTATCAGGCTAGTCTGCTGGGTCAATCGGTGGCGCGCACTCAAGGCAGAACCGAGGCGCAGCTGCCCCTTTCCCAGACCGCCCCGACTGGGCTGCTTCGCGCACCACCGCAAAGCTTCGCGGCCCAGCAAAGAGCTCAAAGCCGTTCCGCGACCACAACCGCGACCATCAGGACAAAGCCGCTGTCCGAGACCCTTTCCCAGGCGGCACCCTCCCTCCGACCAAGGGCTGTCAGGCAATACACCGCGTCCGACACCGAGACGGAGACGGCACCTCCCATCAGACAACCCCAACAACCGCCGCAGAAGCCGACGACGAGCCTGAGAAGGGCACCGCTGCCTAAGTCGCAGTCTGCCTCGGCTGTGCCCACCCAAGCGTCCTCGACCAGCGGCGGCTCACCAATGTCGAACCCCAGTGACGCGTCGAAGAACGCCAACTACTCAACGTTATTCAGTGCCTCTGAGCAGCCGACTGCCGTCCTTGGCACGCAGCCGGACGCCATCCTCGAGCGCCTCCAGCGTCTCCAGACCGAGCTAGAGCGTGCACTAAACGCGCGAACCATGGCCATCATCTCAGCCAAGGAAAAGGCGCCTGTTCGACCCAAGGTTGTGACTCGGTGGGTGGACTACACCAACAAGTTTGGCCTGGGGTACATTCTGGATGATGGAGGTATCGGTTGCATCTTGCGAGATATTCCGACGACGGAGAATGGGAAGACGTCCATGTTGCCGCCGGCCTGCATGCTCGTCCGCAATGCCGAAGAGCACAGCAAACGTGATCAAGATCCCAACTACCTCGACAGGCACCAACCTATTCCACCGCGAGAGGATGTCCACTTTTACGAAAACAACGGCGAGGCTGGCTTGAATTGGTTCGGCGTCCCTGCCCGGCAGTTCCGCGTTCCTATTGACGAGAGGGGTGTTGCTGGCAAGATGCCCCCTGGACGGGACGTCTATGAACACAGGAAGAGAGAGAGGGTGATTCTCTGGAAGAAGTTTGCCAACTACATGATCGCGTATGGCAGGGACGAATTTGGAGCCGCTCAGGACAACACGGTAGACCTGTTCGGATCGCAAGACCCCTCCTCTACTCAACCAAGCGATCTTGTCATCTTCTACCAGAGACTCGGCGACGTCGGCTGCTGGGTCTTCTGTGACGGCCACCTTCAGTTCAACTTCCCCGACCACACGAAGCTCGTCATCAACGCTTCCGGCACATGGTGCCACTTCTGGCATCTTCCCCAGGATGCTGCCGAGAGCTTGGCGAAGACCGGCACTCTTGACCCGAAGAGCCTTGATGAGCGAAGCACACTCTCGTACCCTCTGCAGACGCTTCTGAACTTCCAGACCAAGCCCTCGGCGCGCACGACGACTACGACTCGCCGCCGGCCCGAAATCCCTGCCGACTTGCAGGGCATCCCTGCGGCCAATGATTTCCGTCGCAAGATCCAGTTCATCAAGGATGTTGTTAAGGAATGGGTCAGCAACGGTGGACTGGGCAACAGCGGCATGGATCGTGAGAGCAGATTGATGTGGGCTGGCCACCGTGAGACTGTGAACGTCAAGATCCCGACCAAGATGACGTGGGTGACAATTGGTGCGCGCTGGGGCGACGACAGGTTGTCCGCGTACGTGGACCCGCGGAACCCTACAGTGCTGGGCGAGGAGGTTGACGAGCCTAAGAGGTTCGCTCGGAGCCACAGCAGTTGATTCATGACTTTATGACTAGGCGTTGATTCCAGCCGTGGCAGGCTGAAACTTTGAACATTTGCCGATTTTCCTTCCCGCAGCTGCTCCTAATTGAGCAGATGAGGCTACCGTCTCATGGCAGCCTTGGTTGTTTGTCTGTCATGTAAGCATACGAGGAGTCAGGGAGCGTCCACAATTCATGGTGCAGACACAGCTCCAGGCTGTGTGTGCTCCGCAGGAGAAGATTGGTTTCGGCTTGCCGGATGGGCATGCAAATTTGGGGAGTTTGGCGGTCTTTTTTCTCTTGCCATGGCATTTCTAGCTAGCAATGGTGTCAGGCCTTTTGCATGCTGCTCTAGGGGGGTTCTTGAAATTTATCTCGTTCGGAAACCTGGTTAGCATCTTTCGTATTGATGTTGTCACACCTACTTGGTGATGGTGAGACGAGTCAAACATGCGCTGCTTACTGTCACGATCGGCGCAGACGGCCAAGCTTGCCCAACACTCTGACAAACCTCGGTGACAGTTAGGCTCATCGGCACTATCTAGTTCGGACCATGGAAAGTGCGCCGTCACCGACGCGAGCAAACATCATGCCAGTACTGTGACACATGCCCAACATTTTGGAGCCGACCTCCGAAGACGACCACAATCTCTAACTCCCGAGCAGAGCGAAGGGGAGGCAAAAAAAGACAGCACGCGCACCACTTCGCCGTGCGGTCGGCAAGCTCTCACGCAGATGCAGGCCATGAGTTCAAAAATAAAAATGAGACAAGAAAGGGGAATGTTCCCAAATAGCACGCCGTGTCATCAGGATGAAAAAAAAAAGGCAAAAATTCAATGCGATAGCAACTGGACGTTTCGATCGTCCGACCTCCGGGTTATGAGCCCGGCGCGCTTCCGCTGCGCCAAGTTGCTTTGGATTGATGTCTAGCAAACCGGATGTGGGTATGATATACGATTAGCCTCGGAGTGGACCTTCCGGTCGTGGCAGTGGTTTGAAAATGACTCTTTTGAAGCGTGGTGGTCAGCTGTGGACCAGATGCGTCATTTGCAGACAGAAGGCGCGTCGCTTGTGGGCCAAGGCAGATCTTGCGGCGTTCCCGAATCGGTGCAGGTCTCTGACCGCAGCGCCGGCCCGCCTGTCGTGACCGAGACCGAGCGATCCCACCCCCTTTGCGAATCACGAATGGAAAGAGGGCTGTCACTGCTTGAAACCGGACCTGGGCACCTTGGATATTTCTCGGTCATCAAATCGGCAGTCAATATCAGGAGAGAACCCGTCCGCGACAGGCCATTATTACATCCTCGTGTGTACTGCTTCCCGGCGCATCAGCCGTGGCTGTCCCGTATCGTCTTGTTTCCTCATCCCATACCAATGCAGTCGAAGCAATGAGAATCGTCTTCCCTCCCCTTAGAAAACGCCCGAGTACGCACATCGAGGAGAAATCGCACACTCGACAACAGGGAAAACATGCTTACACCACCGCGCCTCTTGTGCCATGCATGCAAACAAATCTCTTAGAGCTGCCCCAGGAAAACCCGCAAAAGTAGGAGTCTCGTGCAAGTAGAACCATGCCCCGTCATACCACCCCGAGCCACTGATGAAACGGTACAACCCAGCCAACGTCTTGTCCGTCATTCGAGTAGGCCAACGTTGTGGATGACTGACACTAGATATCCAATTTCGAGCGTTTCTGGTGTGACCAACTAGGTTGAAGAGGTCGCTTTCGGCCTGGGAAAAAAAACAGAAAAGGGGGTGTCTTGGTCATTAATGCAGGTGGGATGTTGTTGTGGTCCACAAACGCCGAGTCGTGCCATCAGTGGTGATTCGTGCCCCTCGTTCACATGAGGATGCAGTCCTTGTCGTCGCCCTTCTTGATCTTGCCGTTCCGCGGCGGCGCGACTTCCATCGGCGTCCCGCCGCTGACGGCGGCCTGGATGATGGCGATTCTCTGCTTCGCACGGTCGTCTCCAGAATCTGCTGCCTTGACGTACCAAACGTTGGCCTCCAGAATGTCTCGTCGACACCCGATACCCATTTCCGTGAAGTAGCCCACTGCATATTGCGCCTTGACGAAGCCTGTTTCAGAGGTCAGCACCCAGTTCCCCGAGTCCGAGACGGTGTAACTTACCCAGCTCAGCAGATCGTCGAGCCCACTCATAGGCCTCCTCCTCATCCTTCTCGAGAATGGGTTCTGCGCCCACCATGTACCACGCGCACAGCCCCATCATGGCGGCCGCGTGGCCCTTCTCAGCTGCACCGGTGTAGAAATGCACGCTGAGGGCTGGGTCTCTCGGACATCCGAGCTTGCCGTGTTCGTAGGCTTCCCCCATACGGAAGTTGGCTTCGGGATGTGCGAGCTCGGCAGCCTGGGTAAATAGCTCGGCGGCGTACGTTTCGTCCTTGAAGACATCGTCCCCATAGCCCGTCTCGTACAAGCACGCCAGCTGATACGGCGCCGAGTTGTAGATGGAGTCCGCAGCTTCCGCCGCCAGTTTCATCCACTTGATACCTTCGCGGTAGCGCTTCTCTCCGAGGTCACCCACAAGGCATGCCTTGCCTAACCTGGTCATGGCACCGGGGTGCCTCTTCGACGCAGCGATTCGAAGGAACTGGACAGCCTTGGCGGGATCCTTTCGACATCCCCAGCCGAATTCGTAGCACAGGGCGCTTCGGTACCCAGACTCGGCGTGTCCGTGCTTCGCAGCGAGCACAAAGAGAGGGAAAGCCTGGCCGTAGTCTTCCTTGCCCTTACTGAAGAGGCCTGACGCATAGCCATCAGCGAGGTAGTATTGGGCAAAGGGGTAGCCGGCGCTTGACAGCTTTTGAAGAATCTGCTTGGCCTCCTTGACAAGTTCCTGGGGAGAGCCCTTGGCCTGGTCATCGCTCTTCTTACGTGCGGGCTCGTCCCAGTCCAGACCCTGCTCCTGAGCTGTGGAAATGAGGAAGACGGCAAACGAGTACTGGATGGAGAGATCGGTCGTCTTCTTAACATTCTGGCGATACATCTCCAGGGTCTTCTGAGCGCTGAGGAGCGACGCGTTGTTGCCGACGGCATTCCGCAGCCTGTTGTTGTCAAAGCTGATCGGGGCTGGCGCTTGCTGGGGGTAGGGGACGTTCAGTAATTCAGCGTAGGACGACGGTCTGACGTCTGGAGATCTCCTTGACTGGGCGGAGGAGACTCGGTTGCCGGGCATCAGGCCAGGCGAGCGACTCCGAGCGCCAAAATCCGAGTAGGCAGAGTAGACCGACGGGGGCCGCTGAAGCGGAGCTCTCTGAAGGAAGCCGCTCGAACTGGGCGTCAAATGCCGGTTGATCCCGGCACCTGCCGCCAGATCTGGATTGGAGGCGGATCTCACATCCGAGACATTGGGCACGCTCGCCACTCGCTCGGGATATTGCTCTTGGTGGTGGTATTGGAAGAGGGGCACCGACTGGTTTCGCGGCATGTGGCCCTCAATGAGGGAGCTCTCGCCCGACCCATTGTCGCGGCACTCAGAGTTCTCGTTATTACCGGAAATCGAGCTCGCGCTGGTGGACGCCGAAGACTCCTTTGAGACGTGTTGTTGCCTTGTGCTTGTGGTGGCTTCGGACTCACGGCTGTTGCGGTTGTCGTCCTGCGACGTCGATTCGCCCGCTGTCATGCCACTGATGTCGTCGGGACCGGCGGTCAGGGAGCTGTCGACCGGAGAGAATCCGAGATCAAACCCTCCCGGCGAAGTGGTTTCGATGGGGCTGGCAAGCTGGGGCGCGTATCGGCTGGATGCCGTCGAGGCGGGCGACAGCGGCTGACGATCATAGTCCCGGGGACGAGAGCCCTGACTGTAAGGACTCCTCGGTGACTGGAGAATCGGGCTGTGTGGTGGCGGTTGGGGCGCGTTGGGTGACTGAGGATGGCTTTGCTGCCGTGTTCGGTCTGCGACGACAAACTCCGCGGCAGCACCGTGCGCCTGCTCAATGTTGGCATTGGAGTGGACCCAGTTATCAGCCTGGAAGTTAACTCTCACTGGAGAGACTGGTGCGTCCCGGATGCGTGGCGAGGTTGGCCCGGGCTTGCTGTCAACTCCCAGTCTCTCATGGGAGTGAGGGGCACGCCGTAACGGCTTGCGGGTGTTTGGGCTCGTCGGCTCGGGGGGCGGCGAGGTCGCAGTGGCGGCCATGACGGCCAGGGTTGAAATCGTGGTTTCGTCTATGAAGGGAATCCGACGTTGCCGTCTTTCTGAACGGAGCGCCGACTCTTCGGAGAACGGCAGTGTGGTATGGCCGCTGTTATTGCCGGGACGTCTCAGCAAGCATTGGTTCGTGCCAGTATCTGTTCTCGATTTCGGGCTTCTGATGGATTCCGCTGGGTGGAAAGGGCGCGCCAGCGGGTGTGAATTATCGGTGGGGGGAAACGAGTGATGGAGCTCGTGCAACGATCGTTTGCCAGCTAGCCTTTTGAACTTTGGCTGTCCTGGAGAGGGGGACCAAGGCTGCCCGGGATATTAAGAACTAGATACTGGATAGAACAGTTAGTTGAGGCTGCTCAGGCGAACTCTGGACAGTCAATAATCGAGGCGGCGAAGAGAATGCATGAAGTGGGTGGCCAGGCGATGGAGGATGGAGAGGGGGGGCTACGGCTGGAGATCGGTCGGGTCGTTTCCTGCCCTAGGGGACTGGCTGCTTGGCGCCATGCATACTAGGCTCTAGCCATGCGCGTGTTGCAGAGAGCATGGGCTGGGCTATGGGCGTTTTATGTAAGGCGTCTCTGGGCTGAAGCCAGGCAGCAGATGCGGTCATGATCTTGGGTTGGGCGGCAGATGCTTGGGGCGGTGGGAGCGTAGAACACTCAGCCCTGCCCCAGCGAGGCAGACGTGCCGTGTCACTGACAGAGGCGCACCTGTCAATGCGGCAGCCAGCAGCCACCCTGAGTTGCCAGGCCGCCCGGCGTTCCGGGTTTTTGGTGGGTTTCGCCTGAGCTGGGCTGGGCTGGGCTGGGCTCCCGAGCTGACCCTTTCTGACCTCGCACGACAGCAGGTACGCGCGGCACCCGAGAGGCACAGGTGAGGAGCGAGTGACCACAAGATATCATTCGAGGCTTGGGGGGTTTCGGAGACGGTGCCGTCCATTTAACGAAGGACACCGGAAGTCGAAGACGGGACATTCGTCCAGCGAGCGGTTTCCTGCCGAGAGGCGATGCAGGGGAGGTTGGCGGTTGACCGTCGTTTCTGAGCAGCGGGAGGAGGAAGAGGAGAACAAGACAAGGAAAAGCAGCCTCGGCGGGGAGACATGGCGACTGACCTAAAGTATTGTAGATGGATGCTCAGAGAATGCTATGCGACGAGATGCGATGCGATGCCAAGTGGTGCGGTGCAGTGCCGTGTGGTGCGGAGGAGAAAGCAACGAGTGATGCCGGCGGACGCAGATGCGTAGGTAGGTGTCGACGGCGGCGTAGGGGAACCCGGGAAAACGAGTGAGGTGGAGGGGACGGAGGGACGCGACGTGACGACCCCGGACTCTAATTAAGGGTTAACGAAAGGGCGGGCGATCATTCGGGGATCGGATGCGAATGGCAGGCAGTGGCAGTGGCAGCGAGCGTGGGATGGAAAAGTGAGGAGGTGAGGGAGGGGGAGCCTGCCGTCGGTAGGTAGGTAAGGTAGGGTAGGGAAATGCCCTGCGTAGCGCGTCGTGGCTGGAGACGAGATATGCGAATGACTGAATCGAGCCTCGACCTTGCGCCTTTCTCCCACCGCCGCGGACAACGAGCACGATGGAGCGATGGAGTGTGCCAGACGGACAGGGGGGATATCATGACGTACCAAGACTTGTTCTTGCGCTTCAGTCGCTTGTGCTGACCGCGTACGGTTCGACTGGAGGAGTGGTGACTGGTGAGGGGCGTAGAGGGATGAATGTTACCTCGTGCGTGTCCCGTGATCGCGATGGGCTGGCTGGAAATGGGCCTAGGACGTGGGCAGGCTTGAGAATGGATGGGGATTGGGGGGAGAGCCGCCGTTTCATGCACGTTGGCTCTGTCGATGGGCGATGGAAAGAGACCTGTCCGAATTCCTGCTGAGGCTGGAACTGCAACTGGAACATGGGACAGGAACAGGAACAGGAACAGGAACAGGAAACGCTTGGCTCTTCATTGCTTTCCCTCCGTCCCCGCCACGCTCGCCCCGTCGCAGCCATTGTCTCGTGCTGTCGCCAATTTCTCTTCACCGACCGACCCTCGGCCCTTGACCCTCGACCCTCGCTCAGAGCTCACTCAGCCTACCTGCCTGCCTGTCTGCCTGCCCGTGGAGGGGGAGGGGGATCGGAGATGGGGACATGGGCCACGGGAAATACTTCGTTTCATGTCTGACGTGAGGGGAGAAGAGACCCTGTACCTCCCATGTACCGGTACACAGGCAAGCTGCCTGCCCTGTGCCTGGGTGTTGCCTGTCTGTTCTCAAGGAAGGCACAGGACGCCGTTCACCCACCTCATTCGCCCTTTTCCAACTGGTCCTGCCATTCTGCCTGCCACTCTTTCCCTTCGTTAGTGCCTCCGTCGTTCCTCCCCTCAGTATCGCCCCCCCCACCCCGGCCCCCCGGCCCCTCCCCTCCCACTCCACTCGACCTGCACTTGTCTCGCCGAGGAGAAATTTCTCACCTTGAGAACGCCTTGGCTGACATGATGCCTGTCATGGCTTGCTCCTCCAGTCGCGCAATCCAATACTCAACCTGGTTTTACCCGATCGGATGGAGATGCTGAGCTGTCGTCCAAGTCGAGAAAAGACGGTAGCAGCTCGCCAGCCCGCTCTTCTGAGTCCGTGTCTTCCACCTCACAGATGCAGATACGGATGCCGCTACGCAAGCTGCTGTACCCTGGCCGACGTCCCAAGATTTCCGGTCATGGCACCCCCCTCGCGTCGTACTGCTGACCGCCGCCTCCACGGCAGTGCAGTGTGCCCCAAGGTGCCGCGCTACCGTCAAGTGCGAGGCTTCCGACGCCCGTCACGGCTGGGGCAACCTCGTACACGATCTGTCGGTCGCCTGCCTTGCCCCGTGTTCTGCCATCCGGATGACCAGACTGCAGCGCCAAGGGCCGACGGTCAGTTCCAAAGAAGCCCACCATCACCGGCAACAGTAAGGCCTTGCTTTCTTCTGTCTGCTTGCGTCCTGGACGGACGGCAGACCGGGTCAGACCGGCGCGGTTGGGTCCATTCTATCCATCAAGTCCACCGACTATCACTTTCACCGTTTGTTCGGCCTTTTCATCCGCCCCGGGATCCCTGGATAATTCCATCCCCCCACACCCTAGCCACAGGGCCGTACCGGTACAGTGCTTTATCAGGTTGGAGGGTGCCTGTATGGGGATGGAAATAGCACATTGGGCACCTTCGACCTTCCAGAAGCTAAAAGCGCCGGATCGCCGACATCCGCCGCCTCCGCCCTTCAACTCGCGGCTGGGCGCGCGCCAGGCCGTCTCCTTCAGTCGCCGTGCCAGCCGACCAAACCGCCTGCCTGGCAAGCCACCTCAATCCCCCATATGGCGGTCAATGGTCTGCTTCCTGCCCGGAGAGCGGGCGAGAGACAGAGAAAGCCGTTATTCTATTGCAGGCGCAGGACATAGAGACGACGGGCATGTCGGACGCCTCTCTCAACGCCGCCCATTGCCTGGAAGTTTGCTGTGATGGCGCAATTCTGGCACTCCCATCCCTGTGGGCATCGCGAACCCGCGGGTCTAGGTACTGCCTTGTACCCGTTACTAGCCCTCACTGCACTTGTGCGCAAGAGCCAAGACCGTGGGGACAAGACCACCCCTTTTCTTCGATAGCGCCGTTCGTATTCTTATGATGCGCCCCTCGGCCGGGGTCGTCTCCCTCCGCTGGCTCCCCTTTCAGTGGTCAATCTGCCGCCACGACCAGCCAAGAGGCCTTGTCTCATATCGCTCACAGCGTGCACTTCTCAGCACGGGCCGTGGTAGCTCATCCGGAAGCATGGAGGATTTCCGCCGGCCGTCCCGCCCATCACCACCGCCTGTGGCCCGGCCGTCCGGTCCTCTCCTCCACGGAAGCTGCTGTGAAATAGGGTTCACGCCCGGACGGGTGCTTTCTTTTCGACCACGGCTCCACCTGGGTCATGACTTGACAGTGTCTTCCCAACGCAGCGTCGCACAAGACGTCTCACGCATGCGCAAAGTCAAGCGCCAGGCGAGAAACACCCAGCGGTGAGTTACCTCGGAGCGCAAACAAGGGCTGAATCAAGCAAGACGAAAGAAAAAAAAACTGTGGACTACTGTCGTGGCTGTTGTGGTCCGCGGGCCAGCTGCAGACAGGCAGGCAGGCAGGCGTCGTGACAGCGGCTGTAACCCTCATGTGAAAGGGTGCGACTTGAAGTTCGAAGGGATCGCACGAGGGAGGCTCGCGAAACACCCACACTGCACAACTCGGTGCCATGTGCCAGTATTGAGACTTTCCCTACCTTAAATTGAGGGAAGACAAAAACAGGGTGAAGCGCATGAATGCGAGGAGACGACGAGGGAGGCCTGGAAGGGGGCTGTCGTCCCATCGAGGTTGGCATTGCATTCCATCCAGGGCACATGGGTATCAGACAACATGGAGGGGGAGGCTGGCGATCGATCCCTTCCTCCGAACTGCATTCTTGAGCTGGGCTGTGACACCTTCGGCTTGTTATCAGTGTACCTCTCAGCGCGTCCATCCGCCAGGTATATGCGGATTGGGCGAGGTTAGGAACATCATGTCGTATTGCTCACGTTCTTCGCCATCATCACCATCATCACCATGCGTGTTGTAAGACCCTTTGCGTGAGCCGGGACCAAGCTCAGAGAAGGAAAGGTCAGCCAGTGAGCTGTCGACGGGGCAACATGGGTCGGAGCTTGGAAATATGTAGGGCCTGGGGGCCTCATGCAGGTCGATCTTAGCACCGTATTCTGTGATGCCAGGCGCCACTGCGATCCAATGCAAAAATGCTTTGCAGGTGGGGGAGACAAGTCCTTTAGAGGTATCCTGTCATTCGTATGATGCGCTGAGTGATGCGTCGGCAGCCGGACACGAGGCTTCGACGGTCTCGCCACAGTGGATGAACCCCCTGGATTTACATTCCAGCAGCAGTCCTCACGGTGGAGGCAGTACTTTGAAGGTACCTTGGCCGGATGTGTGTGGTTCGAGGCGCGCCCAGAACACCAGCGGACTGGCCGGGCAGTCGAGGCTTGCCTCATTGCAGCAGCATCCACACCCGAAATCCCATCCATCGTCGCCTCAGCCAGCTGGTTAGCCAGGTCGCTACGCTAGCCCCCTTTCCCGCCCATCCCTCGAGCCTGCTCGGCCGCCGCCAGACCAAACAGAGAGTGCTTTGCTCCCTCGAGTTCTCTATCCCCATCCCATCATTCGAGGGGTGAAGAAAAGCAGAATCCCCTTTCGTGGCGAGGCGCTCTCTTCCTTTCCCCCCCCCTTTCCTTCCCGCCTTTAGCCCAACTGAACTTCCCACCTGTTCACTCACTCACTCACTCACTCACTCACTCACTCTCGCTTTTTTGTTCCTCGTGCGGCAAAGCCCAAGCAAGGCCCGGTGTCGCCGTTTCTCTCGTTCCCGCTCCAGTTCCAGTCCCACGGTCCCGTCCGCCACCTTGTCTCTCGAAATTGGCACGCGATCGAAACCCGACTCAGCCGCCTCGCACTAAACCACACGAAAAGAGCGAAGGCTCGCCGTCTCATCGCCGCAACCGACCTGACCCAACGGTCGAACCGCTCGCCCGTTACGAAGCCTGTCTCTGATCGCGCCTCTGTTGTCCCTGGCGACGGACTGCGTCGCATCGCCTCGCATCGACTCGCATCGACCGACTTGGGCGCCGCGATCGACAGCAATCGGGGTGCTCCTCCAGAAGGGATCCATCCCAGGGTGTTGAGACAACGGAACGGGATTGCCTACTTGTTCTGAGAAACCGGTTCTCAGGGTCGGTGCACCGATCGCCCTCGCCCTCTGCTTGACTCTGATCTCGTCTGCCCGGCAAGGCGAGAGAAGCGCAATCAAGGTGCAGCCACTGGGAGCGCTGCACGGCCACTCGTTTCCCAAGGAACCCCCGCCCAATTAGCAGGGGTACATTTGCCTTTGTCTTCCCTCACGCCAACACATCCACAAATCCTGCCTTGGGGGGGAACGAACCAAGGCCAGCCTGCTCAGCCAGCCAGCCAGGGCCCATCCATCCGCCCCCCATAACAACCATTCCGTTTGTGAGTACCTCACCTGCCGTCTGTGTCCCGTCAGACATCACAAACACCATCTCGACGCCGCACTCCTTGACGTCGTGAGGTGTCATTCCAAGCGACTTCACCCCTCGCTCGTTTCTCCCCTTTCCCGCCGGTCCTTCGGCACCGCATTCGTTCCCGAACATCTCCATCCCCTCCCATCTCACCCACGCGCGTCCACGCCACGCTCGCCTCTCCCGAAAGGGTGAAGTCTCTCCCGAAACCCGGGAATGCGACTGCGCATCGCATTCCTGCCCACGACCGATGAAACGAGCTGACTGTGTTATTTCCCCAGGGCCAGCACGATGTCTCTTCCCGAGCGGCCAGGAGGCAGTCCCTCCGAACACCGCAACGCCTACAGGCAATCGCAGTCCCGACGCCAACGCCCGGCCGACATCGAGGCCTCGAGCTACTACCCCGTGGAAGGAGGACGACCGACTCATCAACGTGGGCTCTCCGCGAACTCCTTCGCAGACACGATCCCCTCGCCTAACAATAGCTTCGTAGAGAACATGCCTCTCTCGCCCACCGGGGAGCGGCCTACTACCGCCGAACAGCCCTTTCAGCGAAAGAGGAGTTTGATCAGGCCGGAGAGGAACAGGATCGACAAGGACCACCCCAACTATCACTACAGGAAACATGCCGCCAACATGAGCACCATGCCTTCCGCCACCGGAAACGACCCCATTGCCGAGGACATTGAGGCCACCACCGACGTCTCCGGCAGCCGGTCCCAGACACTCGACGGTGTGTCCGACGCGACGCCTCCGCGCGGCCAGGGCAGCAGGCCGAACAGCGGCGAACAGGAGAAGAAGGCCCCGCGGAGCAGCGCCAAGCGTATCTCGCGACACAAGTCCGGCAAGATCACTAAGACTGCGAAGAAGCGGACCACGCCTCAAGAGACCATCAGACCTCCCAGCTTCTGGAACGTCTACTGCGCCATCGTCACCTTTTGGTGCCCCGACTTCATACTCAAGTGCTGCGGCAAGCGGTCGAAGGCTGAGCAGAGAGCCTGGAGGGAAAAGATGGGTTTGATCAGCATCATTTTGTTCATCATGGGCTGCGTGGGCTTCATCACCTTCGGCTTCACCGCCGTCGTGTGCGGCTCGCCCCCCGACCGCATGCGAGTCAACGAGGTCACAGATGGCTACATGATCTTCCACGGCACGGCCTACGACCTGACGAGGTCCGGACACCCCCCTGCCGAAGGCATTCCCGTGCCCCGGGGCAAGTCCGGTGCGAACCTGCTGTACGACGTGCCCGAGATGGAGAACAGCGGCAAGGATGGCAGCTTCTTGTTCCAGAACGTCAACGGGCGTTGCAAGGGTCTCATCGAAGCGGCGCCTGACTCGGATGTGCCGACAAACAGCGACGGCGATCTCGCCTGGTACTTCCCCTGCGCGACTTTCAACCAGGACGGCAAGACCAAGCCGAATCTGACGATCCCGTACTACCTGGGATACTCGTGCCACACAACGGAGAACTCGCGTAATGCTTTCTACCTCGACCTCAAGAAGTCTGCCGACGTCTACTTTACTTGGGACGACATCAAGAACAGCTCTCGAAACCTCATCGTCTACTCCGGCAACGTTCTCGACCTGGACCTCCTTCACTGGTTCAACTCGAGCCAGGTCACCATCCCCGAACGCTTTGAAGAGCTCCGAGATACCGATTCTGCCGCCAACAAGGCTTTCCGCGGCCGCGATGTCACCCGGCCGTTCCAGTCGTCTGGCGACAAACAGATCGCCGAGTGCTTCGAGGAGATCATCAAGGTCGGATCCATCGATACCGTCACCGTCGGTTGCATCGCTTCGCGCGTCGTGCTCTACGTCTTCCTCGCCCTCATTCTGTCCGTGGTAGGAGCCCGTTTCATCCTGGCCATCATCTTCCAGTGGTTCATCAGCCGCAACTATGCCGCCGCGAAGACTTCGCAGTCCAGTGACAAGCGGAAGCGCAACCAGCAGATCGAGGACTGGTCCAACGACATCTACCAGGCGCCCGCAAGGATCACTGGCGACGTCGGGAGCAGCGTCGTTACTTCGGACCGCAGCAGCAAGCGCGGAAGCACCTTCATGACGACCTCCCGTTTCTCAACCGTGTACGGACCGGACAGGGGCTCTTCGAACAAGCGCGTGCCGACTACGATGGCCAGCTCCGGCGGCAGCGGCGGTCAGCTCCTGCACCCCAACTCCATGTACCGCCAGGGCAACGACAGCCGCAGCAGCTTCCTCCGATCCGACCCCTACGCGAGCAACGCCGCCCCATCGGAGGGACCCGGCCCGGCGGGCTTCATCCACGAGGCCGTCGTTCCTCAGCCGCCTTCTGACTGGATGCCCTACGGCTTCCCGCTCGCCCACACCATCTGCCTCGTCACCGCCTACTCTGAGGGCGCTCTCGGTATCCGCACCACTTTCGACTCGATCGCCACGACCGACTACCCCAACAGTCACAAGGTCATCATCGCTATCTGCGATGGTATCATCAAGGGCCACGGCGAAGACATGGCGACCCCGGATTATGTTCTTGCTATGATGAAGGACCACACGATGCCGCCAGAGGAAGTCCAGCCCTTCTCGTACGTCGCGGTGGCCAGCGGCTCGAAGCGTCACAACATGGCCAAGGTCTACTGCGGCTTCTACGACTACGGCACCAAGTCGGCCATCCCCGTCGACAAGCAGCAGCGAGTTCCCATGATGCTCGTCGTCAAGTGCGGAACCCCTGATGAAGCCTCTAAGTCGAAGCCAGGTAACCGTGGAAAGCGTGACAGTCAGATCATCCTCATGTCGTTCCTCCAGAAGGTCATGTTCGACGAGCGCATGACGGAGCTCGAGTACGAAATGTTCAATGGTCTCTGGAAGGTGACGGGCATATCCCCTGACTTTTACGAGTGCGTGCTCATGGTCGACGCCGATACCAAGGTCTTCCCCGACAGTCTCACGCACATGCTGTCCGCCATGGTCAAGGACCCTGAGATTATGGGTCTCTGTGGCGAGACCAAGATCGCCAACAAGCGCGACAGCTGGGTGTCCGCCATCCAGGTGTTCGAGTACTTCATCTCCCACCATCTCGCCAAGTCCTTCGAGTCCGTCTTCGGCGGTGTCACCTGTCTGCCCGGTTGTTTCTGCATGTACCGCATCAAGGCGCCCAAGGGGGCCCAGAACTACTGGGTGCCCATCCTTGCCAACCCCGACGTTGTCGAGCACTACTCGGAGAACGTCGTCGACACGCTCCACAAGAAGAACCTGCTGCTGCTCGGTGAGGATCGTTACCTGAGTACACTCATGCTGCGCACGTTCCCCAAGCGCAAGCAGGTGTTCGTCCCCCAGGCCGTGTGCAAGACGACCGTGCCCGACACGTTCTGGGTTCTCCTGTCGCAGCGTCGACGATGGATCAACTCGACCATCCACAACCTTATGGAGCTCGTCCTGGTTCGGGATCTCTGCGGCACGTTCTGCTTCAGCATGCAATTTATTGTGTTCGTCGAGCTGATGGGAACTCTCGTCCTGCCCGCCGCCATCGCCTTCACCTTCTACGTCGGTATGTATCTCGTCTGTGCATTTTTGCTGCTGTTGCCCCGGCGCTAACCGTCCCGTCCAGTCATCATCTCGATCATCAACAAACCCGTCCAGATCATCCCGCTGATCCTGCTGGCTCTCATCCTCGGTCTCCCCGCCGTGCTCATCGTCATCACCGCACACTCGTGGTCGTACCTCGTGTGGATGATCATCTACCTCTTCTCGCTGCCCGTGTGGAACTTTGTCCTCCCCGTCTACGCCTTCTGGAAGTTTGACGACTTCTCGTGGGGCGACACGCGAAAAACGGCCGGCGAGACGACCAAGAAGGCCGGCCTCGAGTACGAGGGCGAGTTCGACAGCAGCAAGATCACCATGAAGCGCTGGGCCGAGTTCGAGCGCGAGAGGCGCTCCAAGGCCAACTACTGGGGCTCCAAGGAGAACGTCGTCGGCGGGGGCAACAGCTGGTCCATGCCGCCAGGGCACCAGTACCACGACGACTACTACTCGGACGCCTGAGCCCGGGCGCGCGGCAGATGAGTGAAAGGCGCCCAAGGGGCGGGCGGGGTGTGTGGGTGTTGCTTGTTTCATGACGGCGATGTTATATATCTTTTTTCAGGGCCCCCCCTCTCGGGCCTCTTGCCGTTTGGGACCGCTCCGGCTGCTATAATAAGGCGAGGCACGCCGGGCAGAGTTCGTAGGGCACGTTTCTTCATTTTTACTAGCTGGTAGGGTTTGGGATAGCTGCTATTCGTGTCGAGAGAGGAGCACGGGTCGAGCATCGGAGCCGGCGTACTGTCCTGTATTCATTCCTCCTCCACAATTGTACCGAATGTATTTAGCACATACGATAGTAGTTCGCTCAAACGCGGGGGCGCTGGGGAACTGGCCCGACTGGTTGCAATTGAAGTGGTCTATATGAAGAGTTGTGTTTCTTTTTTTCCTTTTTGTGATGTAGTTTCCGAGGTCCCGATCATTTTCGTGGATTTTCTTCTTGCTCCCTCAGCCCAAGGGGGCTGAGGAAGGGAGAACGTTTCCCATGCTTGGCGCTGTCACTTCTCGCACGGCACGAGTCACGAGGTCTGCACCTGTCACATCTCAGACGTGCATTTCGTCGCTGCGAGGGTGAGGCAACCCTCCCCTCCCCCCCCCCCTTCAGCGGCGCGCGCGAGGTAGCATGCGGTGCGGGGCGGGGCGGTTCCGTCAGCGCTTGCAGGCAGCCGGCCAGCGTGGCGGCCTACCAGCATGCTTTCAATACCACCCGGTTTATGTTTATATCGACGATGAAGAGGACCGAGCCAGGCCAGGCCAGCGGCCGTACAGCCGGAGCCTTCTCTGGCAGTTCGCAGACGGGGCTGGACCTTGTGGCGCCGGGGCAGGACATGCGGGTACCCGGGCTGGACGAGGAGGAGGAGTTGCCTTTGCGGCTTTTTTGCCTCTTGTCTCGGAGTTTGGGAGGGGATGTCGTGTGTGTGGCGGGTGGCTGCCTTTGCCTGGTTGGGAAGATTTGACGTTGTACGAGCTGGAGAGTGAAGGTTGGGTAAGGTAGGTCGGTCGGGATTGACTGGGTTGAAGCAGGGGCTGGGGGGTCGGCGGGCCGCGTTAGAGGGAGGGAGTGAGATCGGGAGTTTTGTCGCCTATGTTCCTGGCGGACGGGGGGGGGAAGTGATCGACCAGGCATGAGAGAGAGAAAACTGCAGCTGCTGCTGGAAGAGGGAAGCAGAGAGAGATGATGGTCAGTACGGTGGGAGAGCCTGGGGGAGCATGCTGCCTTGGCGATGGCCGGCCTGCCTCGTCCTGCCTCCGCTCGCCGTTGCGCTCAACAGATCCAAGACAAGCACGACGGTCACCAGGCTGGCAGGCCGGGGAGGGCACAGAATCGAGGGGCGGATGATGGGGGAGCGTCGCAAGATGCATCGCATTTGTCGGCGGGTGCATGACCTGGCCGGTGGTTTCTGACCCTGATAGGCGCCGTGCATGGTGCCACGAGGAGGTGATGGAGGGGGCGAGGTTCTGCCACTGCCAGATGTCTTCAGTGTAGGTGGATCGGGCGCCGTCCGTGGGCCCTCCTTTCCGCAGACATGGGGATGGTTTCCGGATCGGACGAGGCACAGGGGAATATGACGATGCAGGGGCGGGCGAATGAGGTGACTTTTGTTTCTTGGTGACCGCTTGGATGGATGTTTCGGCGGATGATCGCAACTCGTGTGGAGAGGACAGCCCTCGGCCGCCATGGGAGGGAATGAGGAGGGTGGTGGGTGGTATCGCCCGAGGCTCCAAGGTCGTCCGTCGTGTTGCTCGTAATGGAAGAAATCGTTCCATGCTGCGTGACCCTGCCTTCCGTTGCGCAGCCTTCTCGAGACGGGTGGCTGCTCAAGGTGCGCCTGGCTGTGAGTTCTTTTTCTTTTCTTTTCGGTTCCTGGTGTTACACGACTCAGTTATCATTGCTGAGACAGGTTCGAGAACCGAGAGCTGGAGTCGTGTGAGAGGGTGGCTTGGTGGTCAGCTTCCATCCGCCTGGATGGAAGCACGCCTGAGGATCCCCTCCTCTGCTCTATTGTCCTGTCCTGTCCTGTCTTGTCCTCTCCCTCCCATGCCCTCCCCTCCTCTCAACCGACAGAGAAGGCGTTCAGAGGCGGACAGTCTGATCGTCCCTCCACCTCTCGAAGCCAGGCAGTTTGTTGTCCTGGCGATGGACAGTGGCTCTTTCTCGACGACTGGCCTGCCCAGGACAAATGCACACGGCAGGTAGGAGCAACGGAGCTCTCGCGGTGGACCCTCGGGTGGCTCCTGGTCGGTATGCCACAGGCTAGTCCCGGGGCGGCAAGAGGCATGTCCCAGGCCCTTGCCTCTCGCCTTGCGCCAGTGTCACCCACGGCCGACGGGTGTTGGGGTGCCCCTGCCCTGCCCCTGCCCGTCGTCCGCTGGCCCTGCCTGTCCGTCCGCTGGCCGTTGCCTCCTGGGTCGCCCGTGCTGGTTGTGCACTTTCCAGTGGGCATTTGACAGTGGGCCGGGACCCCCCTTCCCCGTCCGCACCCCCCGACCCGTCCTGCCAAGTCCACTTCGACCCGTTCTGATTAATTGCCAACCCCAACCTCCAGTCCCGTCCCTCAGCAGACAGTCGTCTCTTTGTCTCTCCGGCTCTCGCATCGCACTCCCACCACCCCCAAATCCCCGGGCCCTCACGCGAGCGAACCTCTTCCGCTTGCTTGCTTGCTCGTCGGACGACCCACGACACGGTCCTTTGGCTCACTCTGGAACGAAGCAGACCCCCGACGGCGCCCAAGAGACGAGACGAACCTTCTTGCAACAGTGACGTGACCTGTCTCGGTTCCGATCCCGCAACCTTAGTAGAGTCCGGACGAACGACGACCAAATATCAAACCTGTCCTAGGCCTCCGCTTAATCGCAGCCAATTTTGAGTGCCAGTCTGGGTGCCCCGGCGAACTCAAAAACCCTCTAACCGCGCTGGCCGTTTCTCTTCTGGGGGGCCGACTGCACTGTCTTGACCAGACAGATCCTTCAAAAGTGAAAGGGCGTCCCGGCCGGATCAGACCAGTTAAGCTCGCTGCGACAACATCAGCTCGGCAGGGGCCTCCCTCTCAAATCGACAATCACCAACAGGCACGACTTGTTTCCGCCATCGCCGCGCCCTGCGACCTCCGATGGTCTTCCTCGTCTCATCGTCCTGCTCTCCCAACGACACAGGGCCGTTTTGGTAGCTCCACGGAGATTACGATGCGTCCTCGGCCGAATCCAGCCACAAACTCCCATGCCTACTACGCCCAAGGAGCTTCCGATCCTTCCCAACACCATGCATTCGGGCTCACCTCACCGGCACTCAGCGACCTTGACTATCACCAACACGCCCTAGCCCACCACCAACATCAGAGCGTAGCGCAGGCGGATGCTTCGCCCCTCGCCACCCCCTCCTACCTTACCCCCATGCCCTCACTCTCCCCCGTCGCCCCGTCTCTCTGTCTTGCCAATACCGCCAGCGCCCAGGCCTTTGAGGATCTCACACCGGAGCCCAGCGAGGCACACGAATCTCAAGCGGACCATGACCACGACATAGCTGTCACCGAAGGGGGTCCGTCGCTGGACTTGGACCCCACAGCCGCCGCTGTAGCTGACGACGCCCCGGCGATTCAACCTCTTCATCTCAACATGGCGCTGTTTAACCCTCACCTCGAAACGTTGCTCGGAGCAGCTAACCAAGATCCCGCTGTGGAACCTCTCTCGCACGTTGGCGCTCAGTATCCCACTCACGTAGTCCTGCCTCAGACTCCCAACCATCCGGTTCCTCAAGTCAGCCTGGGCCCGGACAACGTCTCCCTCCTCATGTCACCTCACGCTTCCGCCTCGCAGCCAGCGACCAGCAGTCTGAGCGTGCCCACCGGGCCTCCATCGGACCTTACCTCGCACTTGGGCGCTTTCAGCACGACTCATTTCACTTCTCTTGGTCCGGAAAACCACGGTCTATACGAGTTTCTCAGACTGTGGACCCTCAGTGACCGCTGGGGCTCGTCAAGCATGCCAGGTCCGTGGATGGAGCGAGCCGACACCCAGATGGCTGCCAGACCCTCGCAAATGAGCTATGCGGAACTCAATGGCGAAGGAATGGATTTCCAGGGTCTGGACTGGGAGGACATGGGCGTCCCACGCGGTTCTGCCCGTGAGAGACGGAAACTCACATACAAGAACTACACCAACAGGGTCGACTCGGAGAAGTGGCATGTGAGTGGTCCGAATGATTCTTATCCTGCTGTCACAACTGACTTGCGACGTCTAGGAGCGTCCGTTTGACGGGAGGATCCCCAGTACCGAGAATTACTACAAGTTCCGGCGCATGTATATACGACGAAACGTTCATTTGGCACATTTCCAGCTCCGCAACGTGCTGGCTTGCGCCGACCGAAGCCACGCGTTTTACCCCGGCCACAAGGTCATCCACCGGATAAACCCACTCTCTGGCCATACCGAAGTGGCCATGGACCTCAAGGACATGCAGAATGTGCAAGTCTCAACGCTTGATGCCAAGCACGGCATGCTTATCGTAGGCACCTTCAACGGAGAGTACTGTATGCGTAGTGTTCACTCGCAGGACAGGGAGTTCACGGAGGGCCAGGTGACCAGCAGCAGCAGTGGCATCACAAACCACCTTCAGATCCAAGAGTCTCGCCAGTCGGGTGGTCCTGTCGTTGCGTTTGCCTCCAATGACCAGGGCTTCCGAGTGATGGACATGGCCACGGAGAAGTTCGTACTGGACAAGAAGTTTGCCTTCCCCATGAACTGCACCGCGCTGTCACCGGACTGTCGATTGCGCGTCATGGTCGGCGACAGTAACACGGTCATGATAACATGCGCCGACACGGGCGATCCTCTTCAATGGCTCGCTGGTCACCGCGATCACGGCTTCGCGTGTGCCTGGTCTGAGGATGGCTGGACTGTGGCCACTGCGGCACAGGACAAGAGCGTCAAGATATGGGACGCCCGTCGATGGACCAACGCACGCGGTAAAGCCACCCCTGTAGCCACGATTCGGTCGGAGCTGGCCAGTGTTCGCAGTCTGCGGTTCTCTCCACTCGGCAATGGGCCTCCCGTGCTTGTCGCGGTGGAGGAGGCGGACTTTGTCAACATCATCAACGCGCGGACCTTCCGCCACAAGCAGACCATGGACATGTTCGGCGAGATTGGTGGCGTGGGCTTCACGGACGACGGCAACGACCTGAATGTATTGTGTACAGATCGGCACCGGGGTGGCCTCATCCAGTTTGAGCGGTGCAACTACGGCTCCAAATCTGACCGGGACACCTTCCGGATGAGTCCGATGGGTGAAATGTGGCGGCAGCCGGAACGGGCTGCGTTGCATAGCGACGAAACCACCCACGGGGGTTTGCGGCGCGGGGGGCCACTGGGCCCACGAACACGAGTATATTGGGACGACATGGAGCCTTTTTGAAGCGATTTGCATGATACCCGAGCACATACGACGCAACGCTTGACGAGACAAGACGACTGATGAGAGGCGTGCAATATTTCTGCATATGGAAGAGCTGGGTGAAGCACGCCTAAAGTCGCAAGCTTCAGGTTCTGCTGTCTGCCTGATTTAGGCGGTCTTCGATTCTTCTTCAGTTCTTGCTTTGTTTTCTTCCCTTCTTGTCCGAGGCAACATTTTTGGTCGTATCTTGAAGTTCTTTGAATGGTGCGCAGCGCGAAAGGCATGCATAGCGGGGGACTGGCTAGAGGGATGCATCGGAAGGGGGAGCACACATGCACGGGGTACACGAGATACGAACATGCAGCATTAATTCTGGCGTGGGTATGTTATGGAATGGATGGACCGCATTGCGGTGTTCTTTCGCGGGCTCAGTCCAATGACTACACGATGCCAGCGGTGCGTGTGTCTAACATGATGCCGACTATTTGATGTGCACGGATGCCGTGTCAGGCCCGGATATCGTCATTGCTGTGATTAGGATCGTGTAGAAAAGAAATGTATGATGGCCATTTCTACCGTCTCGCCTTACAAACGAGGAGGGCTCAGCCCGGGGAGCAACATTGAGGCCCTGTGGATGATATGGGCATGACAAAGAGATGCCTGGCCTTCGCGTGAAGCCAGATTGGTAGGTTCTGTTTTCTCATCCACGATACTGCGTGCCCTGACAACAGGCATCGTTCGGTGTCAAGCTCGACATGACACGGCCGAGTTGGCCGAGGGGGAGTAGTGCGCAAGGCCCCAGGTCCTCCTGATCCGTTGATAGATCATCCATCAGGCGCCAAACGAGACGCCGCGATGCGAACACGGTCGAATAGCATAAGATACATCGAATCGCAAGCGACGACAGGCCGATCCGAAGATCGTACCGGCAAAGCACCCCCATCCATCATCACGCCATATTATATCACCGCGCATGACCTCGGCGGAGCACGTAGCCCAGTTCACGGCAAACCTAGCTCAGATTGACAGGGATTTAGCAGCCAGGCAAGCCGGCTTCACAATCCGTAATAGACACTACTACTAAGATACAACACGCATATGCTCCGAAGATGTGACACGAAAAAGGCAAATGGAACGAACGTCTTCGTCGTGTGGATACGGCTCCCCTCTTCTCCTCGTCCCATACACGATGCGCACGGCGACCCTGGACGCGACGGACTAGGCAGCTTTGTTCAATGCAATAAATCATTTCGAAGGGGGGAGCGCTTCCCATGCTTTGACTACCGAAACAATAAAACGGAAAAAATGCAGAGTGGGTTGCCCGTGTCATCCAAGCGCGAGGGTGTCCGAGGTTGCTGCGCACAGCGGGAGAGGTTGAGGTTTGGAGGGGTAAAGGTCGCTCAAGACAAAGGCGTGTCGTCGGGGGAACGTGAGGTGTTCTTTCATGTACATGGCGAGCGAGGAGCTATGGACGGCAGGCAGGGCAGGGACAGGTTGTAAATAACAGTCGGTATTTGGCTATGTGTCGACATGGATTATGGAAACGGGGGAAGGCGAAGTCCTCAAGGGCGTGGCGTGGTGAGGGCGCGCGCGCTTAGAAGAGGTCGCCGCAGCCCCAGGACTGCTCGCAGCCGCACGAGCCGGGGTCCTTCCACTCGTCGTTGTGGAACGAGAAGAAGACGGTCTTCTCGCCAACAACCTCGCGGATGGAGGCAATGGCCTCGGCCTGCTCAGCCTTACCGGGCTGGGCCTTGCCGTTGGCGTTACCGCCGGTGGGCCAGCCGCACTCGAGGTTGAGGGCGGGCTTGGAGCCGCAGATGTCGTTCTCGAGGATGTCGAGCTGGTTCTTGACAAACTTGCCGGCATCCGAGGGAGCGACCTCAGCGTTGAAGTAGGGGTGGATCTGGCCACCGATGATGTCAATGACGGGGCAAAGGGCGGCGGCGACCTCCTTCTGCTCCCAGACGTTGAGGGTCTCGGCGGTGGTGTAGGGGCCAGAGTAGCCGGCGGCGCCGCACTGCTCCTTGACGGAGACGATGAGGGTCTTCAGGGAGCTGGCGTCGCAACGGCCCTGGAAGATGCACTCGTTACCGACGACGAGAAGGTCGACCATGTCCCAGTTGCCGGACTTGCCCCACTGGTTGATGGTGTCGATCTGCTCCTTGACGTCAGGGGCGTTGGGGTTGCAGGTGTCCTTGACGAAGATGCCGATGATCATGCGGAGGCCGTGCTTCTTGCAGGCGGCACCGACGTTCTCGAGGGTGGAGCAGTCAGTGGAGTAGACGCGGACGGTGTCGAAGCCAGACTTCTTGATGACGGCGATGTCAGCGTCGACCTCGGAGGAGGTCTTGCAAGAGCCCGAGGCGTCCTGGCTGAAGGGGGTGTAGGTGATGGCCCAGTGGTCACCCTTGCCACCGCCAATCTTGGGGGTGTCAGTCTCCTTGGGAGTCTCCTTCTTAGGGGTCTCCTTCTTGGGGGTCTCCTTGGGAGCCTCAGGGACCTCGTAGACGGGGGTGGGGGTGGGCTCGGCGGCCTCGGTGGCCTCAGGCTTGGGGGCCTCAGGCTTAGGGGTCTCGGGCTTGGGCTCCTCGTAGACGGGGGTAGGGGTGGGCTTGGGCTCCTCGCTGGTCCAGGGGCAGACGACGATGACGTGCTCCTCGGTGATGGTGGTGGTCACGGCAGGGCGAGTGTAGGTGCCGGGGACGACGGTGGTGATGGTGGGGTAGACGACATCCTGCTCCTCCTCGCAGACGGTGACGGTGGGAGCGATGGTGTAGGTGCCGGCCTCGGGGCACACGTAGGTGGTGGTCTCAATGACGCTGGTGACGACGCCGTCGGTGGTCTTCTCAGTGGCGTAGGGGCAGACGACAGTGGTGGCGCTCTCGACGATGGTGGTCACACCGCCGTAGGTCTGGGTGCCGACGGGGATGCGGGTGGTCTCCGGGGCGCAGACGGTGGTGGTCTTCTCGACGGTGATGGTGGTGGCCGGGAAGGTGTACTCGCCGGGGGTCTCGCAGACCTCGGGGACGGGAGTAGGCAGCTCGACGTCGGGAACGTAGGTCGAGGTGGGCTTGGGAGGAGGAGGAGGGGGAGCCTCGCTGGTGGGCTTGGGGCTGGGGGGGTTGGGCACCACTGAGGACGCTCGTTAGTCTTTCTGCGCGCGCGACGGGCATCGGCTGCTCGAGGAGGGTCCCCGGGCAGCCGGAGGGGAGAGACGTACGGGTGGGCTCGCCGTAGATGGTGGTGTAGATGGTGGTGCAGCCGGGCAGGCAGACCTCGGTACCGTTGGTCCTCTTGAACAGGCCGTGGGCGTGGCGGTGGGCGGCGGAGGCGCTGACACCGGCGGCGGCGGCCGCGGCGATGAAGACGGAACCCTTCATGTTGACTGGAATCGAATTAAAGCTGAGAAGCTGGATTTGGGTATTTTTTCGAGTTTTCGGCGTTGCTTGGAACGAATGCCCGCTGAAAGAGTGAAGCGGTGGTGAAGATTAGGAGGAGGTAGGGGGTGACGAGAGGACGAAGCTCTGTTGATGGCGATCAACTCATTGACGGATGTGTTCGTGAGGAGAGAAGAAGGGAAAAAGAAGAGGAAGGGGGGACAGGTGTGGAGGGCCGGGATGTTATTATTGTCTGTCGGCTGCTCGCTGGCCAGGGGGGGAGGGGGGGTGTTCCTTGCTGGGCGGCCGTCGAGCCGTGGAGGTGCTCAGTCGCTCGGAGAGGAGCCCTGCCATGGCTGGGGCGAGACTAGGCGGAGTTGGCGAGTTGGCGGACAGGGAATAGGGAGATGCCCTCATCTGAAGGCGGCACTGGCCGGTACGAGGGGGTCTGCGTGGCAGCGGTCTGCAGTGCTCCCAGGGCTCCCGTCCAGTTCTGATCCAGTCCAGTCCAGTCCAGTCCAGTCCAATCCTGTCCAGTGCTGTGCTGTGCAAGTACCGCATCGTATCGAAGGCCTGTACACTGGTACATCAAACAGGGTACGAACGACCCCCCTGCTCGCTGACCTGGCTTCCCAGCTTCCCTATCCTTCGTCGTCAGCCTGCCCATCTCTCATGCTAGCGAACCGGGGTCTGGCGCCAGTGGGTGTCTTCCTCCCCCCCCCTCCCCAGGTCGAACGTGGAGCCCCTACAGGTTACGGCGCCGGCAACTCGAGGATGCGAGGTTAGCTCGCGATCCAGGTCAGGTCGATGGAGGGCGGGCGCTCATCAGCTGGACGCATTGACGGCGAGTCAACCGGGGGCTTGGAGCTTGGTTCCCTAGGGACGCTGGGTCCTCGATCGGGCGGAGAGGGGCGTTCGGCCAACGGATGGCAGAGACAGCGGAGGGGCGTTTAATTGACCAAGATTTGGGGGGCGAGTCGTGTGGGTGAGCGGTCCAAGGCCCGAACGAAGCCCAGCAGGCCAGGACTGATGGGCCTTGGATGTGGAGGAGCCGGGATGTCGTGGAAAGGGGGGACGAGATCAGAGACCAGAGGCCAGAGGCCAGAGACCAGAGACGAACCGACGTTGAATCCAAGCGCAGGGATGTCGAGGTGGGGTCCAATCAGTGGACACGAGTGGCCCTGCCGGGAAATTAGCTAAGCGACATTGCTGAAAATTTAGGCCCATTTAGGGTCCTCTCTGGCCCTCTGTGGTCCTCTGCGGTCCCCCTCTGGCCCCCTCTGTCCGCCCACCTTTCCAGCGCCTGCTTACCTAAATCCGTCCTATCCATCATCGACTTCATCTCCCGTCGTCCGCATGCCCCGGGCCTTTTCAAGACTGCCATCGCATTAGGCTGGGAAAATGGCCCGGCTGCAACCATCGTGACCCTCTCTCCCGCACTGAAACAGAGATGGATGCCACCACAGCAGATAGGGGCCCGTCCGAATCGAGCCGTCCGTCATGATGGCCTCCCCCCCCCCTTCCCGGACACCCCTTGCTCTATCGAGGTCTAGCGCCGCCGTACCTGCATCAGCGCATCTGCCAGATGCACAATCCAGGAACCCGCGCCTCGCCCGCTGTGCGGCCCCTGAATCACCGCCTGCCACTGCCACCGCCTGTCATTGCCACCTCCCTGCCTCCTCCTGCTGGAGACTGCCCGCCGCCCTGTGCCGTCAGACGCCTGGCAGGTGGCATGCATGTTGCACAAACAAAACATTGTGTCATCACGGTCTCCCCTTGCCTTGGGGCGAGACACGCCCGGCCGCACGGCAATTGCCAATCAACAGAGATGCAATCAACAATGCTGTTTGCTCACTCTCCTAGCCTCGCTGCCGCTGTCACTGTCGCCGTCATGCCACTGCCATGTCACCGTCACCGTCACCGTCACCGTTGCTGTCCAGGACATCTCCAGGCCATCTCCAGGACACCCAATCTCGCCCTCGAGCCGCCGGCCCTCAGCCTTCAGCTCACGGTCCACCTGAAATCCGCCGTCCCCCCGTCCCCTTCCATCAGCCTTCCTATTCCGCTTGCTATGCCTATCTTATGATCACGACCACTCCTATTTTAGTCCCCCCCCCCCCTCCCCCTTCCATCTCTAATCACCGCCGTCAGAGCCCGTCCACCTGCCAAGCGCCCCCCCTAGCCTCTCTCGTATCCCTCCCGAGAGCCAAGCAGCACCTCTAATCACCACCGCCCACCAAACAGGCAGCGATCCTCGACCGCAAAGCCGTCCAAGACCACAGGGCAAGGGCCCAGAACGGCTCATCCTCTTTTCCCCCTTTTATCAACCCCCCCCGAACGGTGACCAGTGAACTGCCCAGACAGGCAGACGGACAGACCCAGGACAATAGCCCGCGTCACCTAAACCCCAGGTTTCGCTTTCCCGTGCTTTTTTCCCTATCTGGTGCTTCCCCTTCCCCAAGGGCGAGACCTCCGAAATGGAAGCCCCCTCAGCCCAAAGATCGCCCGAAACAAATCTCCCGTGAGAAAGGAGGGGTGGGTGAAATCACCCTCATCACACCGAGAAGCACCGTTTGTTTGGCTCGTCACCGCCTCGTCTGCCGACCGACCGATGCGGGGACGACGCCAGAGGTACGTGCGAGAAACAAATGAACGAAATGAACCAGCCAAAAAAAATAAAAAAAAATCCCGATGGATCGAGGCCGCGTCCTTCGGCATGTGTTTTACCGCGGAGAACCCGGTACTGTTCGTCAAGTTTCCCATCGCCCGGCCCGCTGAGACGGGGTCGATAGCCATGGCGCATTGATGGCTTCCCAGGCTCAGCCTCCCGAGTTGCATGCCCATCGACGTCACTCATCAACATCGTAACAAATCATCCTAGTCTGAATTCGCCGCCTATGTATGCCGCCTTCCCGTCTGCCCCCCCCGCTCCCCTGTCCAGAACATGATCACCTTCCATAGTACAGTAAACAAACATAGCGCTGCGTCTCATGCAGCGTCATCCCGCCCGTTCCGTGTTCTCTCGCACGCCCACTGGGCCTACTACACCTCCTCGTCGCTGTCGTCGCCCAGGAGCTCCCCCTCGTCGTCGTCGACGGAAGCGTAGTCCCCACGGCCCCGCGCGAAACTGTCCCGCGTCGTGAACCGCCTCTGCCCTCCCCCGCCGAGCCAGCTGCCGCCGCGGCCGCCGCCTCCGCTGACCCGCTCGTACGCCGACGTCGTCGTCCGCCACAGCGCCGAAGCCAGCAGCGGCAGCGCCGCCACGACCGCCACGACCGCCGACACGGCGATGACGGGGTACTTGACCCACGGCGCGTCGTTGTCGAACCCGCTCGACTCGCCCAGCCGGATCTGCCCGAACTGGCTGCCGTAGTTGCGGTACACCCACCAGCCGACCGCCGCCGCGATACCGATCGGGATGACGACGGCGAAGAAAATGGCCACGCCCGACGTGCCGCGCAGCTTCTCGAACTCGTCCTCCTTGCCCTTGCAGGCGTGCGACTCGGACACCTTGTCGAGCTCCGTGCCGCCCACGCACGTCGTCAGCGGGATGCGGCGGTACCCCGTCGGCTCGTAGTAGTAGATGGCGTCCGGGTTCTCCTTGCAGTACTGCTCGGCGGACAGGGGCTTCTTGCCGGGCACGAGGCTGCACTGCTTGTGTGGGTCGAGCTCAAAGTTGTAATCGCTGGTCTGCGTGTTAGCTGCTGCCAAAGTGTGTGAGGGAGGTAGGGGGCGCGTGAATCACGTACCACTCGTAGTCCGCCCTCGTGCAAGTGCAGTTGCTCGTGGCGTAGAGATGCTCGAGGCGGTGGTCGTTGTAGCAGTTGCGGTCCGTCTTCTTGCGGAGGTACTTCGAGACGTGCCCGAACAGGCACTCGTTGTCCTGGAGCGGGTGGGTCGGCGACCAGAGGTAGTAGTCCGAATCTCCAGACTCAGGGTCCACGCAGGGACGGTCGGTCAAGCCGGTGAAGTCGAGGTTGACCGAGAAGGTCTTGCCGTCATCCGACTTGCACCACAGGAGGAAGTTCCGGGAGCTGCCGGTGCGGACAGAGGTTATGTCCAGCACCGTGACCTCCTCTTTGTAGAAATCGAAATCCTTCCAGTCCTTGCCCTCGTTTGTCGTGTACGAGATCGACTTCGTCTTGGCCTTCTTGTCCTTGGTCGATCGCGGCACCAGGACAACGATGGAGCCCTGGTCGCCGTACTGCCACGTCCAGGCGCCCTTCTTGACGCTCTTCCAGGTAATGCCGGCGTCCGTCGTCATGAACGTGTCCGCCTCGTTGATGGGGCCCAGGCTCGGACCGATGTTGCCGTAGCCGAACATCAGGCCCGCCACGCTGGCCGCCGAGAACGTCTTCTTCTTGTCTAGACGCTCGGTGTAGTGGTGCAGGTGGAGAGCGCACTTCTCATCGCCATATGTGCTGCTGCATCCATACGCCTTGCCGTTGACGTCAGCCTTAGGCGGCGGCAGGTAAGCCCACTGCGAACCGTCGTTGTGGGAGATCTCAGTACGCAAGGTCTTTTTCCCACTCTTGTCCTTGCCCACCATGGAGTTGATGAGCACGACACCTTCGAGCCCAATGATCTTTTCAAAGTCGACAAAGTAGTTGTTATCACAATTGACCTTAGGGGCGCTCATGACGTAGGATGTGCCGTTGGAGTTGCTCTTCAGGATGCTGCCGTAGCGTTGGTCCTTCTCGAGCTGCGTGGCCACAAAGAGGTTCACGGCATGCGTAGAGCTGTCGAGAACGGTGTAGGCGTTCTGGTGGTCGACTTCGAAGTTGTAGGGGAAGTGAGCCTCGGCGTAGGTCTCGCCGTCCATACTGGCCAATGCCCGAAGGCCCTTCTGCTCCTTGTCCTCGGCGGCCACGACGATGAACTCGGACATGGTAGCGAAGTCCTTGACGTTAGATTCATGCACCTTCTTATCCTCGTCGAAGAAGTCGTTGCTCGAGACGATAACCTTTGGGTTGTCGGCTTCGTTGTCTTCGCGCTTGTGGGTGAGGCAGACGATTTGGCGCACGTCTCGGAACTTGTAGGTGGAGCGGCCGGTGAACTCGCACTTCTGGACGTAGCGCAACGCCGTTCTCCAATTGTCGCCTCGATCCCGGGAAATTGAGGCTTCCTTGAAGCATTGCTCCTTGCCATCGACCTTCTCGCACTTTTGGCCCACCCAGATGAGCCAATCTTTCTTGTCAGGATGGAAGGACAGTGGGTTGCCGGACCCAGGGTCAGAGGGAGCCTCAAACTCGTGAAAGTGCTCCGCGTGGTCTATGGTGTACCAGACCTTCCTCGACTTGGTAGTGAAGAAGACGGCATCCTTGAAGTACTGGTGAGGATAGATGCCCCTAATTTCCTCCTTCTCCAAAATCTCGTCCCACTTCTTCCCGTGGTCTCGTGACCGATACACGCGCTGTTCGACCTTCATCGACCCGTCGTTATCGTACTCCACAGCTCGAGCGATGACAGTCTCATCGGCATCAGAGCTGGAGTCACCTCGCTCAAGATAGATCTTCTCGAAATCGTTGAGCTCGGTGTCCTTGAAAACATGCGGAGTGGCGATGACGTCTCCGCTGGCAGGCGGTGCCGGAGAATTCACTACATCGGAGCATTTCCTATCGATGGGGTCGTCCTTTTGCGAGCCATCCTTCCGCTTGCAGGAGTTGCCGGGGATCTTGCGCCAGCCCGACGAGCCCTTGAAGGTATCATCAGGGCCAGCATTCTTGCAAGCCTCCTCGGGAGCCACAATGGGGCCGGACTTTTCGCACTCACCGTCCTTGCGAATGAAGTTGTAGTCGCACTCGAAATCCACATCAGAGCACTCGCAGTCCTCCGTCTTAGGAACCGGGTCCTTGAACTCCTTCTTCAGGAAACAATCGGCGTCCTTCTTGCGGCGGCGATAGGTCTGCTTGTGTCCCATGATGCAGATGGCCTTGCCGTCCTCGTCCACGCGCGCTGGCCAGTCCTCCATATCCTTATCCTCGCATGTCTTTTCTTGCAGGCCCTCAAAGTCCAGAGCCACGATGTGGTAGTTATCGCCACCCGAGGATCCGACGAGGAGGAATTTGAGACTGGTAGAATCCTGGGTTGTTGTGATGATCTCAGGCTTCAGCTTGAGGCCGTCGGGAAGCGACGCGGTCTTCCAGTTTAGACCGTGGTCCAGGGAGTAGCTGATTTCGCCGACGTCGTCCTTCTTAGAGTCCTTGACGGCCACAAGGAGTGAGCCCTGATCGCCAAACTCGTACTTGTGAGGTCCGTCCAGAGCCTTCTTCCACGAGGAACCGGCATCGTCCGAAACGAAAAGGCTGCCGTCGTCAAAATCCTTCAACGAGCTGCCAGTGTTGCCCACACCCATGACAAGACCAGGCGCAGGGCTCGAGAACACCCTACCCACATTGTCGAGATTGGTGACCGAATGCAGGTGAACAAGGTCGTCACCGGCCTTGATATCGTGGAAAGTCCTGCCGTCATCAAAAGTGATCTGAGTGACAATCTCCTTCTTGCTGTTGCCATGCTTCTCTACGTCTTCCCAGTTCTTGACAGTGTTGACGAGGAAGATGCCCTGGATGCCGGAAATCTTCTCAAAGTCGACGTTGCCCCTTTCGTTGCGGTTCGTGTGTTCGAGGTTCTCGACGAAGTAGGTGCCATTGCTGTTGCTGGTGAACATGACACCCATGGGGTTGGAAGGGCGGGTGTTCATGACATCGACCTGGATGCTGTAGTTGGTGCTCTCGAGAACGGTATAGGCACCCTGATTGACCTTGTGGCCGTGAGCCGCGGGGAACATGGCGCGGTGCCACCTGAGGGTGTCGTCGGTGACGAACAGGGACATTTCGTCGGTGTTAATAGACGTGGTGGCAACCAGGAGGTATTTCTTGACAACAGCCAAGTTGACGACGCCCTGGATGCCGTGGTTCGTGTCCAGGTTCGGCTCGAACTGCTGGACCTTGCCATCGACCTTTTCGAAGAAGTTGTCGGAGATGAAAAGACGCTGGTCCTCCTTGAAGGGCGAGATCGAGTCGGCTCCAATGCAGAGGACACGCTGTCGGTCGAGGTCATCCTTGCCGGTGGTGAACAGCTCGGAGGACTTGGCCCACCAACAGCCCTCGGTCGAGCCTCGGAGCATCTTTGCCTTGTCTTTAAAGTTGTCGGTCGTGTACATGGCGACTTCGTTGCAGAAAATGCCTGCACAGTCCATGCCATTGAAGATAACGCGGTCGGGGTCCCCGGCATGGAAGCTGAGGATCTGGTCTCGGTATCGGCTCGTCTGGGCCACGCTGTCGAACTTCTGCCAGGACTTGCCGCGGTCGGTGGTCTTGAAGTGTTCCTTGCGATCGGTGATGATGAAGGCTCGGCTGTAGTCAAAGTCGTGCATGGTCAAGGTGTACGCAGCACCGTCGGGAACGCCGTCGACCTTGGCCCACGAAACACCAGCATCGGCGGAGCGGTAGATGTTCCTCTCGGACATGTCGTGGAAGAGGATCACGTCTGAGTCCTCGAAGTAGTTCAGGTTCAGTGGCGGATGCTTGAACTTGGAGGCCTTGATCGTCGGTCCATCGTCCTTGGCCAAGGTGGCCGTCGCCCACGACAGGGCGAATAGTAGGATGCGCCATGAGGCTGCACCCCTTCCCCGAATCCTCATCTTGTCGCAGAGATCGGTAGGGTCGTAATCATCCAGAGGGCAGGGTCGAAATGGAGCAGTGGCGAGTAGAAAGGTTTCGCCAGATGCTTGCGCAGCAGACGGGCCAGGTAGATCGGGTAGGCACGCGTCAATAGATGGGTTGTGGTGATGGTGGTTGGCGCTGGAGCTCCGGAAGTCTGGAAATTGATACGGTTACCTGTTCTCGACGGGAGGCAGCACGAAAGGGAAACGTCAGCATAGCCCAGACCCTGCGCGTTTCGCAGCTCCCGCCCCCACTGGGCACTGAACACCGGGATGTGAGTGGGCGCTCGCGCCAGACACTGGCTTGGACTGGGACGGCCCCTTGAGCTTGAGCCCAGGAGCCTAGGAGCCCCTGCTGCCGCTAGCCGTCCACGCCGCTGCATCTGCTAAGCTTCAGCTCGCAAGGCTCCACCCCAGCTCTGCCCGGGCGTCGCGTCAGCACGTGAAAGCATTGGACCGATCGAGGTCATGACTCTGTTCCTGATACACGGTCTCTTCACGCGAAGGGGGTTTGACGATGGCCACTCATGGTATGCCGCTCATCTCGAGGGACAAGCAGAATTTGGTCAGATGCGCGTAGCGGGCATCCAGCTTGGGAAGCGACCGACGTGCCCGGGTTGGAAATCAAGCATGACCAGAGACTGTGTTCATGAGGCTAGCATCCCTGAAGAGAAGGGAATGTACTACGGACTGTTTCTTTACCTGGTGTCAGGTCAACCAATAAGCGCGACCGGACGAGCATGAATAGAAACGAATGATATGGCGCAGGTGAAACAGGATCTCCGGACAACGAAGCATTTCTTTCCCACGTAGGGAATTTCGCGTTTAGCAAGATGGAATGTCTTAAAGCAGTATGATGACATGGAGGTAGGTAGGTAAGACGTAATGTGGACGGGCAAGACCAGCAAGGCACAAGACGACTGTTCTTAAAATGTAACACCCTACAGTGATTATACTCATCTTAAAAGCACGGACTATGGGCAGCACCAGTCTGGACCAGGTCTCTATTCCCGTATGCCGGCCTCAGCCCAGCCTGTTGCATTGACTATCATCAAGGCATGCAAATATGACTTTCTCCCGTTTAACCCTGATACGTACAAATGTATCGGCATCACGATTCCCGGCAGTGCCATCACCAGGCACTGTTTCTTGCCGGCGACTGTGTGGCATCGTGTAAATGCAAGACGCCCTCCGACGAAAGTATCGCTAAGTGTGTAACGTGTCGTCGAAGACGGGCACGAAGGTACGAGTGGCTCGGATCTGGTGTGAGACCTACCAGCTGGCAAGCCGTGAACAGAGCACGAACGAGTGGGGTAGAGGGCAGAGCACTCGCTATCGTGCTGTTCGAGCAGATGATGTAGACGTTTGAGGGTCATCGAGTCAATCAGCCCTTTGTGCTCTCGTCGGCCTTCTGCTCTGCAGCAGAAGCACCGTCCTTCGGTTCGCCGTCCGCATCGAACCCAAGCGCCTCGAGCTCCCGCACAAGCTCATTGATCTTGATGACCTTGGCAATCTGCTCAGGCAGCAGAGCCTCGCCGCCCTCCTTCTTGTTCTGTAGCTCCTTCGCCTGTCGCAGCTTCTTCTTCAGCCCTCTCGCCTTCTTGGCGCGCTCGACCTCGGGGTCAACCTCCTCCGCAGCCTCCTTTGGCAGCTCCTCGCCCTTCGCCCCCGCGGTGGCAGCCTCCTCGCCGTCATCGGCATCGGCCTTGGCCTTCTTGCGCGCCTCGCGCCGCTTGGCGTTCTTAGTGCTCGCAGCCGAGGCGTCGGCCTTGTCGTCGCTCAGCCCAATGGTGCCGGGGACGCCACGGGCGGCGCGGGCCTCGGCGTTCCGGCTCTTGTAGAGCTCGACATCTTCGGTAGGGCGGAAGCCGGGGCGGATCTTAATGGCCTTGCGCGTGCTTCCGTCGGCGCGCTGGGACTCGGGGATGAAGCGCTCGCCGCCCTTGTCGGTGATGATGCCCGCGTTGCTGGGCTGGCCCTTTTTCTTCTCGCCAGCCATTGCGAAGGCTTGGATTTGGCAGGTGGTCTTTAGGAGTTTCGACAGAGATAGCGGCTTGGATCAGCAGTCGTGTGCGCCCTGTCTTTCGGTCACGGATCGCCGGTAGGTCGGTGGGGGTTTTCGCATGTAGGTTGAAATTACAATTGTAGAATCTAAAGCGAATCAAAGACAGAGCAACTGTCAATAACGAATGGGAAGTGTCTTGTGCCGGAGGCTTGCTGGCTTCCGCAGCTTCAAGCCGGGCGTCGCAGAGCGAAATCTCGTCGTTTGCGGGCAGTGTGGAGGCGAGGCTTCGTCGTTCCGGGCGCATTTCGCAGTTGCGCATGCCCAAATGCCCCGCAGCGGAGGACGATGCACAGACCAAGGCCGCTCAGTGCCTGACTCCCCGCTTTCACAGGCATCTCGAGGTCGGTGTTCGAGAGTTGCTGGCATTCATCTGGCCAAATGAGCACGAATTCCCGAGGATATTTCTATGTTGTCACAGAATTCAAGCTGAGTGGGAAGGGGTGGTTTTAGTCGTCTCAAATCGATTCTGTCGGGCAGCTGCATTGTAACCTTGCTTCAACAGCACCTGAAAGTGGCTTGAACCCTTCCCGAATCTGGGAGCCTGTGAGTTGAGGGAAAGCTGGTCAGGAGGAAAAGCATCCCGTGAAATACTGTCAGAAATACAAAGGAAGGACATGATCCGTGTAGACAGTTGCTGAAGCACAGAAATGCGTTCGAAAATCAGACCCGTGGTCGCCTACAAGTTGTGAATGAGACGAGCGGGAGTCTCGCGAGTTCAATGAACCAAGACTACTCTTAGATCAAGGTCTAAATACGTTTCAAGGTCTTTGACATTTTTTCTGCGACTCTTGCCGGCAGGAACATAATTGCCCGGAACTCAAGTCAAAGGTCATCGTGGTCATCCATCCATCCTTTGCCTGGTCGCAGGTGTGAACATTGAAGAGTGGATCCGGCCACGCCAGCCAATCACAGACCACCCAATTGGTCCCGGCAAGATTTCGGATCATCACGAATTTCGTCAGGAACGTCGACTTGGACCTCAGCTCACCCCTTCGCACCCGAACCGACCGCATCGCCGACACGTCCGACTACCCACCACCCAACCCGACACCTATTCGAACGCGCTCTGCCGCACACTACCGTCAAAATGGTGAGCTTCAGCTCCTGCTTGGCCCGGCGTGGGCCTCTCAATTGACCATCGGCTAATCGCGCAACCTCACCAATAGGCCGGCGTCACCAAGTCTCTCTACACGCAAGTCTAGCCCTTCCCTCCCCCGACATGGAATACGACGCGAGAAACGACTGGATAGAGGCCATTGGGTGGAGACAGAAAGAGCCTGGGGTTGTTGAGGACACTGGGAGACGGCTGTGACGATACAGCACGGAAGACGTGCCTCGACGGCAATAACGCATCGGAACAACGGGACTACATGCTGACCGAACCATCACGACAGTGCGCTCTTCAAGCAGAACTTCACCATGCTCGGCTTCGTCTTCGGCGCCGGCTTTGCTTTCGAGATGTAGGCACCCCTCTCCCGCCCGACCTGGGAATATTGGAAACAACAGAACACGACGACTGACACGGTCTAGGGGCTTCAACTCGCTCACCAACAAGTACTGGGACCACCTCAACCGCGGCGTAAGCTCTCCCGACTCGTCGAATAGATATACGTCTGCTAACATGACCGAAGCGCCAATGGAAGGACATCCGCGGACGCTACGCTGAGGCTGCCGAGGACGAAGAGTAAAGTATCTCTTGGGATGAACGATTGGATGCCGAGAGTGACCTGGCTATGAGGCCTACGGGCTATTTATGGGCCGGCTGGAGGATGTGTACCGATAAGGGGAAGTGTAGAACATAGAGCACGTTGCTGCATATCCATTCGGTTTCTCGCCCCTATGACTCGATTGGTCTGATCGCCGCGCTGCATGGAACTGACTGCGGCCCATTGTCTATCATTGAGCATGAGTGCGTACGCTCAAACAGGTCGTCAAGACATGTGTACGGGTCCACAGAGTGTGATGCCTGGGCTAGCGTCACCTAGCCGGGAAATCGTACGGGAAAGGATCCATTTCACAGTTGGCGTAATCACAAGTTATCAATAGAGGCCACCATCACTGCCATCGTGACTGAGGGCGTCTTGGGTTTTACTTTTTCGATTGGTTTTGATCTCGCGGCTGGGTAAAGCTGCGTCGATGAGGCACACGCCCCGCCCGATCAAAGGCGGGACGACGGCGCCTCAGCATCCGACCTACGCCCACGCTTAGCCCGCGGATATCTATTCGGCGCAAGGCCCAGCTTACGGCAGGGCAATGGCCTCGATCTCGACGTCGACGTTCTTGGGGAGCGTCTTGACGGCAACGCAGCTGCGGGCGGGCTTGTGGGAGAACCACTTCTCGTACTCGCCGTTCATTTCCTGGTACGGTCAGAACGCCGGCCAATACATGGGCGACACTGCTTGGGATATGGTCACTCACGGCGAAGCTGCCCATATCGGCGAGGAAGATGTTGACCTTGACGATCTTCTCGACGGAGGAGCCGGCCTCCTCAACGACGGCCTTGAGGTTGAGGATGCACTGCCTGGTCTTCTCGGCGATGGTGCCCTCGATGAACTTGCCGTCGGCAGTCAGGGGGATCGAACCGGAGAGATAGATGGCCGTGGGGGTCTTGACAGCCTGGGACTGCACGAGGAGGTTAGCACTGGGGCCTATGCTGGATGGCAGGGTGGGAACCAAGCCGTACGTAGGGGCCCAGGGCTATTGAGCGGTCAGGTCAGCTCTTGACAGATGGAGGTGTCGACGGTGGACCTACGGAAGGGGGCATCCTTCGTGTAAACGTTGACGGCGCCGGACATGGTGCTTTTCTGTCGCGGGAGCACGATAGATTTGATGAGGGGCTGTGAGCGGGGAATGAGACTTCCAAGAGCTCGAGGCGTGGTTTGAGCGAGGAGTGATCTGGTGAGGAGAGAGGACATGGAGAAGATGAGTTTGAAGTGAGGGGGCTACTAGCAAATGGCTTCTTAATTATAAACGTATCGCAACGAGAGGAGCATCGGCTTTGCGTCAGATGTGGGTGGTCCAATAGGTTGGGCATCCGGGACCAACCCCGCCGGCGAGTCTCCGTTCATCGGCGTCCGGATAGCCACGGCCTCAGGCACGGGCTGAGACCGCCCCTCACCCCGCTGTCTTCACCGGGCAGCGGAATCTACACCGAAGCAGTAGCAGGTTCACCGTCGCACGACCTAGGGATGTGTAAGTGGAGATACCATCACATTATACTCCCTACGACAGCTAGACTGACAATTTACTGGAATGCAGAAAAATATAATCACATGCCATCTGTCGGCTTCTTAATTGACGCGCCCTTGGGCTTGCTCACAATCACGTCCACCCAGACGCCAAGCCAATGGAGAGTACTGTACCTACCTGTCCCTATAGGGCGCTCTAGTGGATCCGACGAAAACCAGTGGGTGGGTAAGGTTGTTGTTGTATTAGGTTTGGTTTCTGAAGCCTGCCGTACGCTACGCAGGCGAGGATCGAATCGTGCTGACTAGTCCTTTCAGGTTGTCCGTTCCACCACCGACGATAAAGTCTTATCGAGGCTTATCGTGAATCTCGTGATTCAATGGCGGGGCGGCTACCTGGCGAGCAAAACGCGCCAAGCGGCCCCTGGCGAGTCGAGCTCACGGCGCCTGTACCTGGTGAACACCCCCTGCCCAAAGCCCCTGAAGAGAGCATTAGGACCCGCGATAGGCCAGTCTTCCCTTCCTCGCTCCCCAACCGACTTGGTGCAGAAAGACCAGCGCCGTCGAGGGTTCGCCAGTTTCTCATCAGCCAGTTTTTCTTCCTCACCTCGAGTCCAGTTCGATTCCTCGTCATTCCTTTCGCATCGACGCAGCGATCGCCTTCATTTGACGGTGACGTTGGTCGACGCGGCTCCACTTGACCGGGCTCTCCTAGCGCGTCGTAGCACAGTACGTCTATCCATTCCAGCCCGCTGGATCTCCCCTGAATTTATTGGTGGGCTCGTGAAGCTATCTGTCCTTTGACAAGCTTGGTCCCAGACCTCGAGTTCACCACTTAACCCACCGCTGCTTTCCAGCAACACATCCGTTCTGCAGCTGGACTGACACTTCTGCTGCAGCTTCTTTTTCTTTCTTTCTCCAAACCCCCATCATGGCGTCGACGACTGCCACCCCGCAGGGCAGCGTGCGACAGCGCAACACGGCTTCGAAGAAGTCGCCTGTGGTCTCGGATACCGAGCCCGAGGTCAAGGTCAAGACCAAGGCCAAGGGCAAGTCGACCGCCCGTTCCATCAAGAAGGTCTCCGAGACCGAGTACAGCGTTGGCCTTGCCATTACCACCCTTCTGGCTTTCGTCACCAGGTTCTGGGGCATCAGCCACCCGAACGAGGTTGTCTTCGACGAGGTTCACTTCGGCAAGGTATGTCGCCCGTCCCAACAACTTTCGTTGCGTCTTGGACCCTCCTCTGACAATAATTCTCTCAAACAGTTTGCCTCTTACTACCTCGAGCGCACCTACTTCTTCGATGTGCACCCTCCCTTCGGAAAGCTTCTCTTTGCCTTCATGGGATGGCTTGTGGGCTATGACGGCCACTTTCACTTCGAGAACATCGGCGACTCGTACATCACCAACAAGATCCCGTATGTCGCGTTCCGAGCCCTGCCCGCCATCCTCGGCGCGCTCACCGTTACGGTGACCTACCTCATCATGTGGGAGTCTGGTTACAGCCTCCCTGCCTGCCTCTTGGCCGCTGGCCTTGTTCTTCTCGACAACGCCCATATCGGCCAGACCCGTCTTATTCTTCTGGACGCCACCCTGGTCTTCGCCATGGCTTGCAGCTTGCTCTGCTACATCAAGTTTTACAAGCTGCGCCACGAGGCCTTCTCCCGCAAGTGGTGGAAGTGGCTCATCCTCACCGGCTTCGCGCTTTCGGCCGATATCTCGGTCAAGTACGTCGGCCTTTTCGCCTTTGTCACCATTGGCTCGGCCGTTGCCATTGACCTGTGGGAGCTTCTCGACGTCAAGAGGCCCGGCGGTGCGCTGAGCCTGCCCGACTTCACCAAGCACTTCCTCGCCCGCGCTTTCGGCCTGATCATCATGCCCTTCCTTTTCTATCTCTTCTGGTTCCAGGTGCACTTTGCGATCCTGAACAGGTCGGGCCCCGGCGACGACTTCATGTCGCCCGAGTTCCAGGAAACCCTCAGCGACAACGTGATGCTGGCCAACTCGATTGAGATCAACTACTACGATTCGCTCACCATCCGCCACAAGGAGACCAAGACGTACCTCCACAGCCACCCCGACCGCTACCCTCTCCGGTACGATGACGGGCGCGTCTCTAGCCAGGGCCAGCAGGTCACGGGCTACCCGTTCAACGACACGAACAACTACTGGCAGATCCTTCCCTTGGACGGCGACGAGACTCTTGGACGCGTCGTCAAGAACCACGACCTCGTCCGCCTGAAGCACGTTGTGACCGATGCGGTCCTCCTCTCGCACGACGTCGCGTCTCCGTCGTTCCCGACCAACCAGGAATTCACTGCCGTCACCGTCGAGGAGGCGCTGGGGGCACGGGCCAAGGACACGGTGTTCGAGATCCGCATCGAGCACGGCAAGAAGAAGCAGACGTTCAAGAGCGTGTCGGGCCACTTCAAGCTGATCCACAACCCGAGCAAGGTGGCCATGTGGACGCACTCGAAGCCGCTGCCGGAGTGGGCACACAAGCAGCAGGAGATCAACGGCAACAAGCAGATCGCGCCGGCGTCGAACGTGTGGATTGTCGAGGACATCCCGTCGGTGGAGGCGGACGACGCGCGGCGGGCCAAGCCGGAGAAGAAGGTCAAGACGATGCCGTTCCTCAAGAAGTGGTTCGAGCTGCAGCGGGCCATGTTCTGGCACAACAACCAGCTGACGAGCAGCCACCCGTACTCGAGCCACCCGTACCAGTGGCCGTTCCTACTGCGGGGCGTGAGCTTCTGGACCAAGAACGACACGCGCCAGCAGATCTACTTCCTGGGCAACCCGGTGGGCTGGTGGATCGCCAGCAGCCTGCTGGCCGTGTTTGTGGGCATCATCGGCGCAGACCAGGTGTCTCTCCGCCGGGGCATCGACGCCCTCGACCGCCGTGAGTGCACCCCTACGTACATGGGTGGTTAGACATGATGGGAAGAATGCTGACTTTTTCTGACTCGCTAGGTTCGCGCAACCGTCTGTACAACTCGACGGGCTTCTTCTTCCTGGCGTGGGCGACGCACTACTTCCCGTTCTTCCTCATGGGTCGCCAGCTGTTCCTGCACCACTACCTGCCGGCGCACCTAGCGTCGTGCCTGGTGGCGGGCGCGCTGCTGGAGTTCATCTTCCTGGCGGAGCCGGTGGACGAGGAGGGGCGCAGCAAGAAGGTGGAGGACGCGCCCAAGAGGCACCTCTCAGCGCGGGAGCGACTCGGGGGCCAGAGCATGGCGGGCGCGTGGATCGCGGCGCTGGTCGTGCTGGCGCTGGCGGTTGCGGGCTGGTGGTTCTTCCTTCCGCTGACGTACGGCTACCCCGGGCTGTCGGTGGACCAGGTGCTGCGGCGCAAGTGGCTCGGCTACGACCTGCACTTTGCCAAATAAAAGGCTCCGCTCCTGCCGACGCGGGCTCCGGTGGTGGGCTCAGCGTCGGAGGGGCCTCGTGACGGGCCCGTCGTCTGAGCTGCCGCCGTGAGGTGTCTCGAGGCGTGCAGCACACGCAGGCACGCATCGTGGGGGAGAGGAGAGAGATGAGCCAAGGGCCTAGTCACATCACTGGTCGCGGTCCAGGGAGGAGGCCTTTCCTATGTACGAGTAGTAAAAGATGATGAACAAAAAGTGCCTTGATTTTGTTTGTACGGAGATGGTCGTCGGGGGTGGTGTGTTTCGTGACGGGGCCGGTGTGCGGGTCGTGTTTTGGGTTGCGACCCTGAAGATCGCGGCCCCTACGCTGGCTGGGCCCCTGAGCCCGGGGGCCTTGAAGTGGGCGGGCATCTCATGTGCGTGGGTTCCACGATGGTCGCTAAGAGCTTGGTGATTGATGGTCGCTAAGAATGCCCTAATGGTCGCTGAGGTTCCCCTGATGGCAGCTAAGACAGGTAGGTACCTACCTACCTGCCTGGGCAGACGGCTGCCATGACGCATGCGCCTGCAGGTGCCGCCGGGGACAAGAGGCTCAGCCTCGCCCACCGGCAGGCGCATGGCTTGAGCTTCGGCAGGAGCAAGGGCCCTGGACTTGGGCAAGGACAAGGCATGGAAATTGTGTCACGAACTCTCTCACTCGCTCTCAATCTTGACTCTCCACGTGCATCACGGACCTTGCCGTCCCCCCCCCGTCCACTCTCTCCCTCCCCCCAAGACAAGACAAGACAAGACAAGACCAGACCAGACAAGACACCAAGACGCATTCCACAAGAATGCCCAGCCAGCGGGGTCTTGTCGAAATCGATTCATTCCCTTCCTCTCCTTTCTCCGCCCCATCTCCTCGGGCAGGCATCTCTGCTGGCTAGAAGCTGTCTCCTCGTCTACCTCCCTCCTTCGTCTCAGGGCAGGTCAACCATCCATCCACCTATCGTATGGAGGGAGTCATCTCTCGTCCCAACACTGCGCCGTTCTTTCCATCTGTTGCACACCTTTAATCTCGTCGAGCTAGCCTCCTCCCTTTCTGCCTCGATTGTCCTTCCCTAACGTCTTCCCGAGCGTCTCGCCGAGCGTCTCCCAGCGGCATCACCATGGGCCTCGCCGGCCTTCGCCTCGCCGCCCGCCGCCTCGTCCGAACCCGTCCCGCCCGCCTGGCTCTCCTCCTCCTCGCCCTCGTCGCCTTCCTCGACACCCTGCGCCTCCACCGCCGCATCGCCAACCGCGACCTGACCCCCCGCGCCTTCGACGCCCCGCGCAAGCACGAGCGCGTCTACCTCGCCGCCCTGCACTACAACGACGGCCCCCTCCTCCGCGAGCAGTGGACCCCGGCCCTCCTCGCCCTCGTCGACCGTCTCGGCCGCGCCAACGTCTTCGTCAGCGTCTACGAGAGCGGCAGCTGGGACGACACCAAGGCCGCCCTCGCCGACCTCGACGCCGAGCTCGCCGCCCGCGGCGTCCCCCACAGCGTCGTCACCAGCAACGTCACCCACCAAGAGGCCCTCGAGGCCAACAGGCCCGCCGCCGGCGTCCCGCTGCCCGAGGGATGGATCGCGCCGTCCCCCGGGGCGCCGCCGGAGATGCGCCGGATACCTTTCCTCGCGCGGATCCGGAACCGCACCCTGCGGGACCTCGACGACCTGCACCGCAAGGGGGAGAGGTTCGACAAGGTGCTGTTCCTGAACGACGTGGTCTTTACGGTGAGTGCCCATGGTCCCTGCCATGCTGAGCAAGACGACGGGCGTACTGACGGACTGACGGACACAGCCCGAGGACGCATTGACCCTGCTCGACACAAACCGCGGTGTCTACGCGGCGGCGTGCGCCCTCGACTTCTCCAACCCCCCGCTGTACTACGACACGTTTGCCCTGCGCGACGCCCACGGTGACGCCCACCTGACGCCCACCTGGCCGTACTTCCGCGCCCCGGCCAGCCGGAACGCCGTCCTCGCCCACGCCGACGCCGTGCCCGTGGCGAGCTGCTGGAACGGCATGGTCGCCATGCCGGCGGCCCCCTTCGTCTCGCCCGACGAGGCCCGCCGCCTGCGCTTCCGCGCCATCCCGGACTCGCTGGCCGCCATGCACCTCGAGGGCTCCGAGTGCTGCCTCATCCACGCCGACAACCCCCTCTCGGCCGACCTCGGCGTCTACGTGAACCCGCGCGTCCGCGTCGCCTACAACACGCCTGCCTACGCCGCCACGCACCCCGGTCCCGGCCGCAGCTGGGTCAGCGCCTGGGCCGTCGCGCGCGGGCGCACCGTGAACCGCCTGCTGGGCTGGCTCACGAGCACGCGGCTCACGGACTGGACGGTGGACGACCGGCTGGCGCGGTGGCAGGCCGAGGGCGAGGGGGGAGAGCGTCACGAGCCGGGGCGCGCGTGTCTGATTAACGAGGCGCATTTTCTGGTGTGGAACGGCTGGGCGCATCTGTGAGCGTATCTGGAGGCACTTTGCCATGCACATTTTTGTGAGGCACGTTTTTGATGGGCGGCGCTCGTGGTTCTGGTCATGTCACTTCACTTGGTATAGACGGTTGGATGGGGGAAAATGATACCCTGATTTCTGCGTGCTCACATCTGGCCTGCCTCTTCCTTTCTTGCTTCTGTTTTGTGCTTGTCATTTGATGCCTTGCTCCTAGCCCTGACTGCTTACCGTCGTTCCTCACCCTACTGTGTCGTGCTGTTCCCCCGCAACCAAGTCAACACCAAAAAGAGACTTGCCCCTACCTATCACAAGCTCATCAATCTCAAGCGCCGCCGTCTTCAACACCCTCCACGAACCTCAGCGGGCTCGGGTTCGACCGTCCCTCCCGCTTCCACCTCTCCACCCGCGCGCGCGGCCCCTCCCGCCGCCCCTCCGCCGCCGCCGTGATGCCCATCAGCCGCAGCACGGCGCCCTCGCTGGCCATCTCCCCGCCCTCGCCGCGCGTCACCCGCCCCGCCTCGACGAGCGCCACGAACTCGTCCGCCCGCCCCGCCCGCACCACGGCCCCGAGGTCCGGACACCGGCCCACCTCGTCCAGCGCGACGACGCGGCCCAGCCGCGCGAGCAGGCCGTCCTCGAGACGCCCCTCGCGGCGCGCCTGCGCCCGCGTCATCTTGCGGAGGTGCGCGGTCGTCTGCTCGAGGAGGTCGCGTGGGCGGAGGTCGTGCCGGGCGTCTTCCGCGCCGGCGATGGCGCGGCCGAGCGACGAGGCCACGAGCGGGAGGACGCCGCCGCCCAGCGGCGCGGGGTCCCACTCTAGGGAGAGGAAGGCGACGAGGGCCGGCACGCAGGCGGCGGTGTAGCGGCTGGCGGGCAGGCGGATCGTCAGCTGGAGCGAGGAGGAGGACGGGTCGTCGGCTTCCGGGAGGTGCGGGGCCGGGACGGTGCCGAGGAGGAGGGCGTGGAGAAGGGAGGTGTTTGCCGCGAGGTGGGCTTGGAGGACGTGGAACGGGGTGGAGGGGGGCAGGGAGAGGGTTCGGTTGAGGAGGGCGATGTCTTCGTCCCGTTGGGAGGACTCGGGGGAGACGGCCGCGGGGGAGGGCGGGATAGGGGGCGAGGCCGGAGGTGCGGGGCCGGCGGCTCGACGGGAGGGGCCGTGGGTCTCGATGGGGACTTCGAGGTGTCGTCCATGGCGGGACGGACCGGACCGGACGGTGATGCGCAGCGCCGCCTTTGGCTTGGTCGTGTCTTCGGTGCCATGCTCGCTGCTGGGGACGAGCCTTCCGGGGCACCACTCGGCGTCGGTGCCATCATCATCGTCGCTCTCGCCAGACGAAGAGTCCCACCGGGATGTCGACTCCGGCTCCGGCGACGAGGGCGTCACCTTGATTGTGACCTCCGTCGGCTCCTCTTCCTCGGACCGCCAACTGCCGCCCCGCGCCATGGCCCGGCCGCGGCCCGCACCGCGGTCGTCTTGGTCGTGCTCTCCATCGCTGCTCTGCACGTCAGTTCCGGCCTCGTCCACGGCATCAGCGTCGGGACTTACCATCGGACTCGCAACGTCCACCACACGCCCTCGACTTACACGTCCCACCGTCACGGGAAGTTCGTGCCCGATCGTGGCGTCTTCGCGGGTGAGCTTCGGGACACGCTTTGGCTGCCCAGCTATCGCGTTCCCGCGAGCGAGCGTCTGCACGGGGAGGGCCAATTCGACCTCCCGCGCGCGTTGCACAACGCCAGAGGCCAACGGCAGGACCTGCTCGGCGTCGCTTTCGATGTCGATCTCGCTCTGGGGCCCGTCGAGCCTGTTGGCCAGGCGGGACGTACGACCGTTCTCGCCACGTTCATCAGAGGCGCCTTCAACATCACCAGTAACGCTCATGTACAAACCATCACCAGCCCCCCGCTCAGACTCACTATCTGAAATTTCGTAAATCGGCTCCTGGTATAGGCCCGCCATCTCGGATCGCGAGCCGTCAGCAGAGTCCATGTTCGACGGCGACGACGCGAAGAGTTCAGGATAGAGGTGTGAGATGCCGATACGAGACCTCCTCGCCGGAGGAGGTGGGCTGTCTTCCGTCTCCTCCACGAACGTCACCCGTCGACCCCGCGAGCCACGCCTATCTGCCACGCCTGCATCCGCAGGCAGCTCCGCCGAGACCCGCTCGGCGGCGCCCTCGACCTCCTCCTCGCGTCGTAGATCCAACCCCGTGCCCTCGAGCATGGACACCAGTGGCTCGAACCGCAGCGCCGGCAGCGCGGGAGACGGCCTCTCCAGCGTCGTGGGGCGCCGCGAAAGCGAGTCGGCACGCGCCCGGTCCCGGGCCGTGAGCACGCCGTCCAGGGTCTCGGGCCCGGGGGACCGCAGCCAGTGCAGCACCTCCGCGTGGCCCTTCGTCTGCGGGCCCCGGATCGCGTGCCGGGCTGCGCCGGCCTGCTCGGCGTGGAGGTCGGTCAGAGCATCCGGGGCTCGGCCGTCGAGCCAGGCTTGGACGGCCGCGGTGCCGCGTGTCTGGATGATGCCGGTGGCGAGGTCGGGTATCGTCAACGCGGCGTGGTCTGTAGCGGTGCGCAGGCTGGACGGCTGGGCAGGGGGGTTCGGGCAGAGCTGGGGCGGTGATGGGGGCCTCGTGGGTTGTTGCGCCTTGCGCTTGAGTGAGATCCAGGGGAACGGCATGGTGGTTTGTGTGTTCGTCGAGGGCTGGGTGCTGATGAGTCTCTGCCGATGACATCAAACACCCGCGGGGATGATACTTAAAGGATGTCATGGCCGAAAGCACGATGCATGCTTCCAGTCTGTATGTTCGGAACGAAGCCTTCTGTCATGCTGTTGGTCTGTGTCGGAGCTCTGACTGGGACGGGCCACGCACTTCGTCACAAAGGACTGAACTTGAAGACGGCCGAAGAAAGCCTACCTTAGACACGAGCAGACACAGCGCGGTGTTGCGGTACAGTGCTTATGCTTGGGGGATCTCTTCATGTCTGGTGTTTTCTGGTTTCTGTCTTCGCCTGCTACGGATTGCTGTTGACTTTGGTCTACTTGGACATAGATTGGTGTGGATTGGGGATAATGTTGGCATTGCTCCTGGTATGGATCTTATCAAATGGTGAGTTGGGCAACAGACAAGTCATAGTACAATTTCACAGAGATGGGGATAATCACACGTCTTTCACCACCTAGTCACGGCACATTCTGTAGTTTTCAACTCATCAAATGCTGATATTGCCACGTTCATCATGTAGTCATTAACAAAGAACTGACCAGCGGTGCAACTTCATCACCCGTCTCAGACTCAGCAAGGCCGCCAGGCGTTGGAGTTCTTTTCTACGAACCATATTGGCACCTGTACGAAATGATATAAGACAGTCACTGAACAAAGACCTTGTGAGACTATTGCTGCCACATGGCTTGGGCAGCGTTCCAGGCCGTACACTGGCGAAGACACCAGAGCAGACGGACATCCTTTGTTTCCATCACACTGCTGAGGCCCTCCGACACCTGAGCACTGTCAAGAAGCCGACCATGGCCTCTCCACAGACCAGCTGTCGGACCTGACCTCCATGCGACCTTATCCGCGAAATGTGCAACATGTGCCTGAGACGGACCTTCATCTATCGTAAGTGCAACCACCACGAATGCTGGTTGTTCGAATGCCCAGAGTTCAAGGCGAAGAAGAAGCAAACTCCATATATCTGGCTGTCCAAGTTGGTGTACCTGGCATGCTCCGACAAGCCTCGTATCGACCACGAGACACGCGACGAGAAGTGCATCAAGTGCTGGAGTCTAGGCGACAACGACAGCGAGGATGACCAAGAGATCGAGAAGTCCGACCAAGCTGAAAAGCTGGACCCCTTGAGTCCCCTCGAATACCAATTTGTCAACAACAGGACACGGTAGCTTCAGACCGCCCATCAAGCCAACAGCTACTGACGCAGGAACGAACAGCTTGTTCAGTCACCTGGAATCAGCCCGGGTGGCGTTGGCAGTTCGCAACACCACGCCGACGACGGCCGCTTGGCCCAGCCCGACATCGACTGGCTACCCATCACCCAGTCGATTATCAAACATCAAACCCCCGTTGAGCCAATCCCTGATCAGCCAAGGCTCGCTTGGTCGGAGAGGGCTGGGTCGAACTGTACCTGAGAGAAAGACGGCCAGTCAAGACTCGTCCAGCCGATCGTCCCAACCGCTTCACCGGAACAAGACAGCGCATGCTGGGTGGCAACCACTAGCGAGCCCTACAACTGGTGCCCATACAGGGCAGCACAGGGACGCTTCATCACCGAAGCTCCAGGCCCGAGTGGGCAGAGAAACAGACGTGCAGGAAGCCGCCACGAGACCTGGGCAGGAGGACCACCACGATAATCACAACAAGACAGAGCGGCGAGATCCAGGGACGAGGAGGGACATGATGACGCTGTCCAAGTTCTTGGACGAAGTCGAGCGCCTGTGGATGCGAGCTGGTCCAGAACCTTGACAAGAGGAAATGTGGGTGTCACCGGGTGAATTGGATGCCTGTCCGGCCGATCAACATTCAGAGCACCTGTTTGTGTTGGCCAGAAAGTATGGACGCCCCGTCCCAGACCGAACGAGTGCTGACACGGGCAGCGAGTCAGGAGGAAGAGGATGATGCGGAAGCGCTGCGTGCCAGACTATTGAACACGGCAGCTTGCTTTTCCTGCAGCAGGGCTAGTACTCGGCGGCGGCGCTTCGGCCATATCGGCCGGGGGTCCGACTCGGTGACGGAAATGGGCGTTGGGATGGGCCAGGTGATGCAGTGAGGTGATGGGGGGAGCTCGGAAGGACTGCGTATGGACGTACGTGTCCGCCAAGGAATGGGGAATGTCGGTGCCTTGGGGTTACACTGCGATGGGATGGGTCTGTTTGGCGAGCGAGCGATTTGGCCTGATCGACGGCGGGCGGAGGCCCTGGCAGGCATCCCGATTCCCGCCGAGGTGATTCGTCGCGACCGGTCGTAGGGCTGACAGGGGGGCTGCCATGAGACCAGCCGACGGAGCGGTTGGAGACGGAGCGATAACAAGGGCGAATACGTGTCGAGCGTCGCGTCCGTCCCGACTGGGCCGGAAGGGCTTCGTGGCCCCTTCTTCGTCTCGAGGTCATCGCGCGCTGATCTGGAGGCAAATGGCGATGGTAAACTCTTAATTTGCGCAGGGCGGGCACAATGACGAACACCTGGACCATGGCATCCTGACCCAATTCCTCTCTGGCCTTCCGTGTCGCCACCCTTCGGCCTTGGCCCAGCCCTATGCGTGGAGAGACCGGTGGGGGCTCGAAGACCTGTCGTTCAACCACTGACTAACTGCTGGCCCAGTGTAACCCAGAGGCCGTGTCTCATTGTGTGAACGGTGAACGATACGGGCAGCAGCGAGACCCAATCCGCGTGTCGCAGATCGTTGTGCCAAGGAAACGACCTGTTGAATGCCGGGACTGGAGCACAAGCAGGACGACTGACAGGCGGAGGAACCTGGACCTGAAGCTGCGGGCGGACGACCTGCTGGAAGTGCGTCAGGGGAGGTGGGCAGAATGGGTCATCCGGCCAGTTTGGCCTCCAACCAGGGGGGGGGTTCCCACGGAGCAATAGTGCGTTTCCTGCAGGAAGTGTAGGACACGGTGGTGGTGGGTGGCGCCTGAGAGGCCAGCGACTTGCTCTGATGCGCAGGACAGAGCTTCATAGACCAATCCGTTTCGCTAGTCTTCAACCAGGTCTCCGGCCGGGGGGGGGGGGGGCTCGTGTTGCCAGACGCCGGTGGGTTGTAAGTTTCGGACGGTGGGAATCTGGAATGGCACACCAGTATGCAGGACTGCGGGCCAGGACCGCAGGACTTCCAGCCAAATGCCAAAGGGCGAATGACAGATGCCAAGTGCCAAGTTCCAAATGGCCAAATGCCAAAATGGCCACAAGATGGAACAGGCCAGCTGTACGGATGGACGGTGTGTGATGGGATGGTCCTCGGAACCGACCTGCGTAGGTGACGCCCCCCTTCCACCCCTGGCGCTGCTGTGTGCTCAGTACAGTGCAGAGCCACAATGGCTGGACCGCTGGATGGCTCGTTGGCAGGGCTGATCGACGGTCACCGTCACAGCGCGCAGGGGTCGAGCGGTCTTGTGAGTTGGGCCGTGGGCCGGTGGAAGCGGGCGCTGGTGATAGGCTCAATGCCGCCGCTGTCGAGAGGCGCCCGTCGGGACCGTTCCTCCTTGCTGTCTTGTGTCTGTCCTGTCCATTGGCGACGGGAGCAGCGGGAAGTCATGCTTAATGCAGAGGTGGGTGGTCGATTTGAAACACGACGAGTCGCCCTTGTCTTCGTCGTCGTGCCGGTGTTCTTCGGGGGGGGGGGCATCAAAGCATGCGTCCTCGCTTCGGTCGAAACGAGCTGTGAAGGGATGTCTTGACGAGGTGGGGGGGGGATTGTTCGATGCTGCCAAAAGCACCGTCGGTCAGGACGGCCAAGCAGTATTGCCAGGAACAGTCGCTCAGTGGTTCGAGTAACGAGGCGCATGGTAAGTCCCATTTGTTTGCACTCAGGCGGTGGGGGCGGAGCCGTCAGATGACATCGACAAGTCCGCTGTTTACTCTTCTGCGGGACACGACACCAAGAGCCCTAACAGAACTCCCTGCAGCTCCGCTCAATGGGCTGACAGACCCGCCGGACCCCTAACAGAGATTACCTCTGGGACCCTAGTGGGCGAGGGTCCGATCCTCTGAACACGCTCCGCCTCCCTGGCCCACTTGGACCGGACCTGATTGGACGAGGTGGAGACGGGTTTAGGCAGCAGCCTCTCCCCCCCATCAATTCCGGAGTCCTCAGTATGCCACGCCCGGATGCTTTTCTAAGCAACGACCTCAACCTCGACTGCGTCCTCCGCCGTCCCGCCCCAACGCCCACCCACGACCTCGACCTCGACCCGGATTCTCTGTTTTGCGCAATCCGACCCAGCATCTCGCTTCTCTCTCCCCCTCTTCGCAACCCCCTCAGGACAACTCGCTTCTTCTTCTTCTTCTCCTCCTCCATCAGCATCAACAGGAGAGAGAGAGAGAAAGGAGGACACCGTCGTACCCCCCATTGGACTCGACCATCGCATCGCATCCTCCTCCTCTGTTCTGCCAACTTCCATCCACATCTCCCTTTTCCTCCAGCGCGTATTACGCCAGCCAGAAACGCAACGCTGCGAAACGCAACGCAACGCAACGCAAGCTGAGCGCCATTTTCTCCGTGCTGCTAGGTCTCGCTCCCTTGCTCCAGGACGATCCCCCCCCCCCCCCCCCCCCCCCCCCCCCCCCCCCNCCCCCCCATCCTGCTCTAGGCACACCATTTGAGGCCTCGACATATATCCTCCAGTCTTCTCTCTCGTCGTCTTCCTTCGCCGGCCTTCCATCACGATCAATCACGCCCTTGTTGTCGACTGCTTCGCCGCCCGCAAAACGACGCACACGACCTTGTCGCTCTCGATCAGGCCTGCGATTCGACGTGAGTGACGTTCCGCCCTTCTTTTCCATTCTCTCTCTCTCTCCCACACTCCCCCCCTCCCCACGTCTTCGCCCGCCGCGCCGAAGTCTCCCGTCCCCCTTTCATCATCCACCAATACACTCCCCTCCCGCCAAGTCTAGGACTACCACACGCGCCTTTCCGGTGTTGGTTCCCCAGATTCCTGAGGCAGTGACTCACTTCCCGGCACCTCCCTTCGCCTCACTTGCTGGCCGCGTTTTCTAGTCCCCCGACTAATCCTGGCCGTTTTTGTTGCAGAGCTGGACATCGCCCGCCGCCGGTATCCACCTCGACGCCGTCGCCATGTCCTGCCAGAACCCTCGCCGCAGGTCCCCTGTGACCCGCATGGGCGACGCCGCCAGCAACGGCCTCAGCCTTAAGACCAACATGACCCTCCGCAAGGGTGCCACCTTCCACTCGCCTACCTCTCTCGACTCTTCATCCATCGATGCCTTCATCCCCCCAGCACTTGGTCGATCTCAGACCAACCTCGAAGACGTTGTCGGCGCCCACGTCCGCCGCATGGAGATGATCGTCAACGGTATCGAGACCTCGCTCAACCTGAATGATACCCCCAGGCCCGCACCCAAGCCCTCGCGCGACGAGTGCCTGCCTCGCACAAACGGCTTCCTCGGGCCCCCTCCTGTCGACCCCGCCATGGCAAAAGATACAAAGACCAGCGTGGACCGCCGCGTCCTGCGCCCGAGACACCGCCGCTCCTCTGAGCAACACGCATCAGACAGCGGTCTCGGCACCTCCCTCGCTTCCACATCCGAGAAGCAGGCCGCCAGCACCACGTCAAAGGCCAGCAAGGCCTCCGCCATCACCAGGTCGGCCGCTGCCCCCTCCGCCACCATGACCAAGGTCGCCGGCTTGAGCTCCAAGGCCGTCAGCCGTGTTCACGAGCACGTCCTCCGCCCCCTGCGAGCCAAACCCGAGCTCAAGGAGTTCGAGCCCATCGTCCTGGACATCCCCAGACGCATTCGCGACAAGGAGATCATCTGCCTGCGCGATTTGGAGAAGACACTGATCTTCATGGCTCCGGTAAGTCAACCCGTCCATCAACGCAGCGTTTGGGGAGATACTTATAGGACGTTGATAAAGGAGAGGGCCAAGACCGCCGCCTTGTACCTCGACTTTTGCCTTACGTCCATTCGATGCATTCAAGCCACCGTCGAATATCTCAGCGACCGCGAACAAACTCGCCCGGCCGACCGACCATACACTAACGGATACTTTATCGATCTCGTCGAACAGATTCGCCAATACGCCGGACAGCTCGCCACCGCCAAGGAGGCCGGAGTGGAAGGACGCGACATGGACGTCGACCCCACCGACGAGGTGAAGCTCTACGGCGGCATGGCCGAGAACGGCCGTCCCGCCGAGCTCGTCCGCGTCCGCAAGGACGGCCAGGCCATCTCCATGGCCACCGGTCTTCCCGTCGACATGGATGACGACTCCAAAGACTTCCCCAGACTGAAGCGGTCCCTCAGCCAGCAGCTGGAGGACGATGAGGAGATCATGCGATCCATGGCCCGCAGGAAGAAGAACGCCAGCCCTGAGGAGCTGGCCCCCAAGAAGTGCCGCGAACCCGGCTGCAACAAAGAGTTCAAGCGCCCTTGCGACCTCACCAAGCACGAGAAGACTCACTCTCGCCCTTGGAAGTGCCCCGTGAAGAACTGCAAGTACCACGAGTACGGCTGGCCCACCGAAAAGGAGATGGACCGTCACCACAACGACAAGCACTCCTCGGCCCCGCCCATGCACGAGTGCCTCTTCAAGCCTTGCCCCTACAAGTCCAAGCGCGAGTCCAACTGCAAGCAGCACATGGAGAAGGCCCACGGATGGCAGTACGTCCGCACCAAGACCAACGGTGGCAAGAAGGCCCCGAGCGTCGCCGGAAGCTCTGCCCAGCCGACCCCTCAGCTGCGCGACCTGCCGACGCCTTCGAGCAGCCACAGCATTGCCACACCGCCCGAGGACCACTCGGCCATGTTCTCGGCGTTCAGCCCGGATGATGTCTTCCCCAGCTACGCCACCAACGAGGAATTCGACCGGTCCTGCCTCGGGACGATGGGTCAGCCGTCCATGACGCTGGACGAGATTGAACTCGACATCAACAGCATCGACATGTCGCCCACCGACTACAACACACCCTCCACGGACACGTCCTACCAGTACACTACGTACCAGGAGGGTCCTGACTTCACCATTAACAACGAGGACATCTACGGCGCTCACGTCCAGATCCCAACTCCCACCTGGTCTGACAAGATGATTGCCGACATCGGCCCCTACGCTTCCATGTCTGCCTGCCAGCCTCAGATGATGCCTGAGCAGCTGGCTCCGCACATTTCACCGATAGGACAGGGAAATGCCATGCTCTTCACACCCAATTCGTTGGCCGAAGTTGACGAAGGCTTCGATGACTTTGGAGGCTGCGGGGACGACTTCACCCTGTACCCAGCGAACGGCATGGACAAGGACGCACAGTACCAGACCCTGTTTGGCGAGATGCCCAGCAGCGGCCTCGGCCTGTCTCAGGGCACCTCGCAAGACTTCTTTGGGAACGGTATGGAATGGTCCAACATGGAGTACCACGCCTACTCCCAGCAGCCTCAACACCAACAGTAGACAGCTCGCGGGGCTGTACTGGTGGGTGGAGCGGACATGATTTTACGTTTTCCCAAGAGATTGCCGACACAATGTCTTTCGACTTGGCTTATGATGCGACGATGAGGAATTGTTTTGACACTGGAGTCACACCGGGGTGTTTTATGTTTTTCCTTGGCCTGCTGTATATTTACACTCTTCTCCGTTTGACCTCTTTCTTTCATGATGTCTCAGCTCCAGTTTGTTCTGCAAAAACAGGGCTCGAGGAGATAGCCCGACGTGGCAAGATGGCGAGAGAAGGGAGATGGAAGGTCAGAGCGCCAGGCAATCAGGCAACAGAACTGGGAACTTCCTCTGTCTGGATAGTCTGATGATAGTCTGGAGGGATTTGACGATGTTACGTCACAAAGCGGCTTTTGCGATCTGGTAATGGCGTGAAGCCACAACGAATGCAGATCCTCTCATTTGGCCCAACAATTCCGCAGCCCTATGATGTTCCGTGCTCGTTGCTCGTGACGAAGCGCTCAAGCGTCATCGCTTGCGTCGCACTGGAGGGCAAGGAAACCTGGTGCGGACGTATGCAGATCGCCACGACAGCGAAGAGCAAGACGTGCCACGCGGGTCTCAGAAGAGTGGAAGGAAGTACGATCGCCCAGTCTTAGCTTGGCGGGATGGGCAATTGGTATTGACGATGGAGGGAAAGTCGGCGATGCCTTGCGAGGAACACTTGGGTACAACAGAAAGTGTGGCTGATCCGATGGATTTAGGGTGGCATGGAGGAAAACAGAAACTCGAAAACCCCAAAAACTAGGTAGCCCAATACATCAACCCATTAGATAGAACACCCTGTCCGTCTCGAAGTGCACATCTCCGGAGTGAAGACGTGGACGCGACTCTCACTCGTATACTTGGGTGGGAACCGCGTCCACCGGTGGGAGGAGACCTGGCTGTCACCTGTCACCTGTCACCGGTCTGTCAACAGCCGGCCACGCCAGCCTCCACAATTGATTCCAGGCAGAAAAACCTGAGCCGCAGCAATTTCCTCTCTTTCCTTCCTTCACCTCACCCTCCAACGGGACGCCAGACCATCAACGCAGCCAGCCCTCGCCGCTTCGAGCGAGCAGGCCGGCTGCCGTCCCGCCGCGTCATCCAGCAGGTAAGCCGCCTTTTCTCGATTTCGTCTCCTCCCCCAAAGGCCTACATGATGAGATTCCATCAACCCCCTCAAATCATAGGAAGAGCCGTCTGAGACGCCCCGGGCCGCTCTCCTCCCTCCCCCCCGTCGGATCCCCCTCGGGGGAGAAGCCGGGGGCGGGAGTGCAAACGGTCCCTCGGCTTAGCTCCCGCTGACACTGTCGCGTCTCGCCGGCGTCGGGGTCGGAGGCTCGCGGGGATTTGGCACCGTCGTATGCCAACTGTCCTCGCGGTAGGCTTCTCCCCGGCGGTGGGGGGCGTGATGGGCGGTGGGGGCGGTGGGGTCAGTTGTGCTTATAAAAGGGTTTCTGATGTGGCTTTTTCAACACGTTTTTGCTTGCTGCTGCTGCTCCGTGGCCGGCGCTGACTTGCGATAGTTCTTATCCGACTGAGGTTGATGGGCTGGGTGCTGTTTTGGCTGGACCGAGTGCGATGGCTGGTTTAGGTGACGTGAATGCTAGTAACATGAATGTAACAATACTTTGTCAGAATGTATGCGAACGTCGTGCCCGTGATCTGTACGCATGTGTCGAGCGATCTGCTCGAGTTCTAAATTCTCACGCCTGTGGTATTACCGTACGCCGTAGCAAGGGTATCGATTTGAGACCAGCGGCCATTGCCTTCCGTGGCAAGCCATGGTCCTCCCAAGTCTGGTTGCCAGACATAACGCCGGCCTGAACCTAGTAGTCATCTTCCTCGTCGCTCTCTTCAATGACCGCCCGTCGGCGGTTGTGCCGGCCCCCATGTCCCTGGGGTCGAACGTCGTCCTCGTCCTCGCCCTCGCTGGTCTGACTTCTGGAGCCGCCGCCGCCTTCTGAAGCATCCGAGTCCTCCACGACCGCAGGCCTGCCCCTTTTCGCCGCCTTTTTGGCCATCGCGGGCTTCGTGGCAACCACGCTCAGGTCAGGCAAGTCGTCAAACGAGTCCTGCGTGGCTGGGAAGGACATGGGCTCGAAGAACGGCTTTGGCTTTGCCCTCGTCGGCACCGGCGTCGACGTGACGCTGGATGGCAGATCATCCGACATGTCCCTGATGCTCGACATGGGCTGGTCGTCTCCGACCACAAAGTCCAGCAAGTCTGCACCGTCGTCAGACCCATCCGTATCATCCATGTCGCTGTCGCGGTCGCAGTCATCGCCCAGCTCATCGCTGTTGATGCCGCCCTTCTTTTGGGGTCCTCGCCGTTGAGGCTTCCTTCCGCGTGGCTTCGGCGCTGCGCCTTTCTTGGGTCGGCCGCTTTTAGGCGGCTCTCGTACTGTCTCATCCGAATCCCCCTCCTCGGCGTCCGGCATGATGGTGGCTGGTTTCCTCTTTGTTGTTCCGTTCGACTTTCGCTTCTTTGGTCGAGGTTGCCCCGTAGACTCTTGTTCGTCCACTGCGAAGGGGGCAGACTGTCTCTTCTTGGTACCTTTCCCAGGCCTCTCTTCGTCGGTATCAGGCGCGAAGGGCGGAAACGGAATGTCCTCCCACCTGCTTGTGTCCTCATCTCCGTGAGGCCTGTGCCACCTCTCCGCCGGATCTTTGTACTTGGTGGCCCACGTCTGCATCAGCTTGACGTACCTCTTCGTCCGCGCGCCATGCTGTACTCTGCCGGTGGGCCTGAGGCGTCGGTTGAGAGCTGGATGGGCGTTTACGTCCACAAGCTGTATCTCCTCGACCTTGCTCCTATTGAAGGGAAGAGACCGGTAATTTCGGTCCAGCTCCGCCATCTGTCGACTGTTGAGCAGAACGGCTTCGAGTGGAGGAATCTGTGCCAGCTGCTCGAGCTCACAAGGCTCAGCTGGTGCGGCCTTCTTCGGGACCTTCTTGACGAAGCCGTCCATCTGCCCGATGCGTGATGCCGTCACAAAGCCCGTCTCCACGCCATCCGGCATGTGGAATTTCTTGGGGGGCATCTTCTTCTTCGTAGCTCCCGCCCTACGGCGTCCCGGCTCCGGGAGCGATGGGTTTTGCGTGTTTTCGACCGGTATCTCAATTTGCTGCATATCAACCTCGGGTCGAATATCCCTCGGAACGATGCGCGTCGACAGATCGTGACGGAAGTTAAACTTACTGCCCTCGCAGATCAGTGACTGCATCGCTTCGTAGTTTTCTCTCGCCCTGCTGAAGCTCTCTTCCTCCTTGCCTCGCATGAGAAGGAGGACAACGTTGCCCTCTCGCTTTCGGCCCGTCCGACCCATTCGTTGAAGCATTCGGATGGGGGACGAGGATGCATCGTAGCACACAATCAAGTCGACCTGGCCAATGTCCAGACCCTCCTCGCCGATCGAGGTGGCCACGAGCACGTTGTATTCGCCTGTCCTGAACTTCTCGACCGTCTCAATCTGCTGGGCCTGCTTCATGCCCGCTGATCTTTTCGACTCGGCCTGGCCGACGAAGACAGTGGGCTTTATGAGCGGTTTATGGATGCTCAGGGCTCGCACAATCTCCTCCGCGCTGTCTCGGTATTCGCTGAAGACGATGGCGCGCGTCGCTGAACCTTCCTTGGCGTCCATGAAGTGGTTCAGCATCGTCTCAGCCAGCTCGGCGAGTTTGGGGTGGCCGACGAAGTTCGGTATGCGAAGCCACCCTTCGACCTTGTGCATCATGTCCTGAAAGCTGGGGTCCGCGACGAGTTGCTGCTTGTACTTGGATCCCTTTTGGCCTTTTTCCTCCACGTCGCTCCGGAAATCTTTCAGATTGTCAAAGAAAGGCTTGATGCCGTGAAAGTTGAGCAGCTTGATTGAGTGTGCCAGCGACTTTAGAATCGCAAAGATGGCTCTCATCATGTGCTGCAGCGCTTGTGGTACATGCCTCCCGGCACTCTTCATCCAGTCCTGTTCCTGCTTCATAAGCCCGAACGTGGTGATGGCCATGGGGTCTCGACCGTAATAGATGTTTTGCTTGGTCAACTTGTCCATCATCGGCTTCAGCGCCTTCGAGAAAAGGTCTTTGATCTCGCACATCTCATCCGATGGGTCGATAACCCGCTGATCGATGTTCCGCTGGTGGACGTATTGTCGAATGTCAATGGAGTCTTCGGTCCGAATTTCGGTATGAGAGATGCCCAGGTTGTCTATGACCTCCTGGACAGTTTCCACCTTCGAGCCTGGAGTAGCTGTCAAGGCTAATACTCTGAAATAGGGATTGAAGCGGCGCATCTGCTTGACCACCTTTGCGTATGCGTACTCGCCCGTCGAACGGTGGGCCTCGTCAACCACCAATAGCACAATGGACTTGGGATCAGCGTATCCGCGAGAAATATCGTTGAGCAATGTTTGTGGTGTCATGAAGAAGACCCGCTTGGACTGCCATTCTTCGACACGCAAGGCCGGGGCGACGTCGCCCGTAAGCATGGTGGTCTCTGATCGAGAAATGCCAACAATATTGAAACATGCGTCGACCTGTTGAGCGACGAGCGGCTTCGTGGGCGCAACGAAGACGATCTTGGCGGATTTGGTCCAGCGGTAGAAGTTGAGCATAACAGTCGCAGCGATGAAGGTCTTGCCGAGGCCGGTGGGCAAAGCTACCAGGGTATTGTTGAAAAGGCCGTTTTTCACAATACTGTACTGGTAATCTCGTACCGCGCCGAGGTTTTTTGGGTACACCCAGGTCTGAAGAGCTTCCGTGTCGAGAGCATGATGAGTAGGTGGCTCGGCAGGCTTGTCGGCGCGATAGACTCTCCCAAAGCCGGCTTGTATTGGTCTAGGATCATCCTCATCGACGACAGTCTGCCCAAAGAGATTCGTCTGGCGAAAACCATTCGATGACGTCCGCACGAATCCTTGTTGTGGTGCTCTGGCTGGCGCTGCAGCAGGCGCCGGTTCAGGGGAAGACGAAAACGCATCTGCGAGAAGTTCGTTCACTTCGCTCGCCTTCATATGCTGCTGATAAACAGGTGGACGAGATGTCTGGATGATGTCAGGGATGACTGGACAGCAGATGGCGGGTTGTGTTGAATTTACATTGATTTTCGTGGGATGCGTGGTAGACAATGACCTCGACGAGCTAGTAGTACTAGAGACGGTTCGAGATGCGCTCGAGACCATCACTTGATCGTTCTGGCTGAAAGCCTCCGCCAGATCCTCATCAGCGATGTCGTCATCGTACTCATCGAAATCCATCTCTGAAGTGGGTGGATGAGGCGCGATGTATGAGGTTGTGTGGTGAGCCTCAAACGGCAAGCTCGCGAACCCGGGAGTCCCGACTGCAAAGCTTGTAAGAAATCTCACGGACCCATCTATAAGAATAAGGAGCGTTGAGGATCGAGTGGTCGTGGCATCCTGCACCTACTGGTAGGGGCTAAACGCGTCGCGAACCCACGTTGCACCCGACGCGAAACAGCCTCCGAGTCACATGATTAAGATGCGTTGGGTGTTCTATTTCCTGCCCATCGAAGCTAGATGACTCAGCGATCCCAACAGGGCTAGGCAGGCAGGCAGGCAGCCCCTCCCTCCATTGTCACCTGAATCCAATACCCTGATAGGCTGGTCGCGTGCCCCACGCTCTGCCTGCCCAGTGCCTGCAAAGAAAGTCGAACGTCACGCCCGCCCAGGATTTCTTCAAGCAGCAAGCAGCACTCCAAGCTTTGACACGAGAACAGCATCATACATCTCATTCTCTCCCCCATCCTGCAAACCACCGACAGTCCGAGTCTACCAGTGGAAAAACTGTCAGCTCTGGAACGACTTTGCGACAACCTGCCCGTCGTACGACACTGCGACACGATTGCGACCTGACCCCGTTCTGGTTGCATCGGGCTTTGTCTCGCGACTCCCACGTCAAGGACCTTTCAGGCCAAAACAACCACCTCCATTCTCGCGAGGACCAACTCAGCACGAGTTTCTCGCTCGCACACTCGATCTCCACGCCGAGACACCTGTTTCCTCCGTCTCCCCGATCCGAAGTACACAAAAAAACACTTTGCACCTACCGAAACACGCCTCTTGACCGAAACGCCTTTGCGCCTCCCACTTCCACATCACCACACTCGCAATGGCGCCCCCTCGGTCAAACAGGGCTCCGGTCTCTGCTCCCAAGGGCCCGTCTCGCGGCGGCATTCAAAAGCGCGGACGGCCCGTAAAGGTCGATCAGGATGGCGATCTCGACATGGACGCTGCCGCTGCTCGCCGGTCTAAGAAACCTGCGCGTAACGAGCCCAGCGCGCCGCGCCCTCAACGGGGTGCCCGATCAAATGCTCCGCCTGCAAAGGGCTCGTCACGGAACCACCAGGCCATCGCGCGCCATCTAGACGGCGAAGGAGCCGACTTGATCACCAAGAAAAAATCACAGTCCGGACCACTTGTCTGGTTGGATGTCAAGGGCTTGAAGGAGAGCAAGGCCGTCAGAAACAGAGATGGCGGTGTAAGGGATCTGATCTCGTTTGTGGAGCGCAAGGCGCAGACCGCAGGACAGAGGACCAAAAACGTAGTGGTCTTGAAGGTATGTTGAGATATCGAAACACTGAAGGGAAGCACATAGGGATGCCGAATGGTCCAGACCTCGTCAAAACGCCATGTCCGACGCGACACGAGAGACAACAGCCCCCCCATCCATACCGGCTGCTTATGCCCGAACTTCCTGGTGGCCCACGCTACCACATGGTGAAGTAACCTGCTAATGATCGGTAGCACAAAGTCGTAAATGACATCGTCCAGATCGCCGCAACCAAGGAGAACGCAGAAGAGTTCATCAAAGTCAACGGATTCATGTTCGCCGGCGCCAAGCTCGAAATTACCGATTCCGGCGGCTCTCTCGCGAAAGCCAACGAAGCGTCGGCAGCAGCGCAGGACCTCAAGTCCAAGCTCACCAACATCATGTCTCAGCGCTACCTGATCGAGAATAAACTCTTGAAGCTCGACGGACTGAACCAGGACCAGCAGCTTGTCGAGATGGGCATGTTGGAGTCCAAAGACCGGGCTGAAAAGCTCGTCAAGGTCATGATGAAAATCTGCGACGACCTGTTCAAGACGCCGAAGGAAAAGATCGACAACATTCACAGCATCAGCCTGGCCAACAACGGCATTGACGGTGTCGCCCAGGTCGAAGACATCGCAGAGACATTCCCTGACCTCCTCAATCTCGACCTCAGCGGGAATAAAATCGCAAATCTCTCGGGTCTGATGCCCTGGAAAGGCAGACTACGAAAGCTGGACACCCTCTACATCGCCGACAATCCCATCGACATCGCCGATGTCAAGATTCAGGCAGCTCTGTTGAAGTTTTTCCCAAAGCTGAGCAACATCAACGGGCAGCAGCTCACCCCGGAACACATCGCAGAGCTGCAAAAGTTTACACGACCCAGGCCCATTCCTCAACATGGACCTGATTTCCGTGATGCCAACGGCATTGGCGAGAACTTCTTGTTGGAGTTCTTTGTCGGATTCGACACGGATCGCCTTGGTCTCCTGGCAAAGTACTATGACGATGACAGTCAATTCTCTCTTGCCGTGGATACCAACTCCGTAAGAGACAAGGACGCCCCGCAGCCGATGTCCTGGTCAGTATACATTCCCAAATCGAGGAACCTGACCAGGATCACAACCACTTCAGCACGAGAGTCGCGACTTCTTACCGGTCGTGAGTCCATCCTCAAGACATGGAATGAGCTTCCGACAACGAAACACCCCGATATCAAAGCGGACACGTCCAAATACATAATGGACTGTCACCTGCTTCCCGGCCTGGCGGATCCCACCGGTCAGACCGCCGTCTCTCTCGATGGTATGGTCCTCTCAGTCCATGGACAGTTCGAAGAGATGGACAAGGCTTCTGGCCAACCTGGTCTCCGCAGCTTCTCGCGCAGCTTCATCCTCGGCCCCGGCCGTCCTGGCAACAATCCGATTCGCGTTGTTAGCGACATGCTCTCTCTGCGAGCCTGGAACGCTCTGCCAAACGTCTTTGTCGCCCCTGCTGCTGCCGCCCCGCCTCAAGTGACCCCCCAGGAGCAGGAGCTACGCCAAGCCAAGATCGTAGAGCTCTGCAAGCAGACGTCAATGACACCTGTCTACTCGGAGATGTGTCTGAATGATACTGCTTGGGACTTTGACCGCGCACTGGCCGTGTTCAACGAGAAGAAGGTAAGCAGCACCGATGGCATCACCACAGTTGTAACGAGTGCTAACATGATTTCTCTAGTCTCAACTCCCCGCGGAGGCTTTCGCTGCGGTGTAGAACGCCCCATGCGTCACCCCCCTCGCCATGGCCTCAATGCCTGTGGCCTAGTTTGCCAGCCGCGTTGGCTGAGCTGACTATGAGAATGAGCCCGGCGCTGAACAGTGCCAGCATTGGGGTCACAATCGAATTACGAGAAGAACGAGATTGACCGCACAATTGGAACGGAAGAAGGACAAGCAAGCACTTTGGAAGTTGGGCTTGGAGAGAGGCAGGCAGCCGGAAGGACATGACTTGATCACTACAACGGCGGACGGCGGCGGAGGTCCCAGCCGGTATTATTATATAAAGGACGTCAAATGGACACGGAAGGGTGTGGCCAGAGTATGGAGTCAGTGGCTTACTGCGGCTGGTCGAGTGTATATCAATCCCGAACAAAGAAAGCGGCATTTCAAATCTTTCACACCCACTCTGAGTTCTGACCGTGACGTACATGTGCCCATTACCTATAATGAAGCGGTTGGCGTGATATCACTTCGTTGACGCCGGGTTGTCGCGCGAGGGGCGACCGGCGGCTACACGATGACGGACTGCGATTCTTCAGCGTTCCTTCCCTCGGGACGTGCCGGTTGTGTGCTGCATGCCTGGCCGGTACTTGCGGCCGCGTGACGAGGTTGCGAGATCTCGCAAGCGACCAATAGGCGGCGGCGATTTCGTCTTTTAGAGATGGAGTCTTGGTTGAGCCGCGCGGGTTTTCTGGTTGGGCGGCGGGGAAGCCACCAGTGACGGGACGGGAGTGGGGGGGAGGGAAGCAGCGGCGATGCAAGTAAGCATTTAGAGGCGCGCGATCGATTTGATGGCTGCTTTCGGGCTGAGCTTGTGACTTGGCTGGACCACGTGCTGCCTCCCAACGGACGACATTCGAACACAGCATCACGAGGTTCCCATTGTAAGCGCTTTCAAAGGCTTGGATTATCGGGAACGCCTGCCGTCTCAGCGTGACGAGTGAGCATCAAGTGAATGGTTCAATCATATCGGATCACTCGGGGGGCATCGTAGATGCGTCAAAGAGGGCGGGGGCGGGATCGACTCGCCGTGGGGAGCAGTTCATGCGGCTGCCCAGCCGATCCCAGCTTGACGCAACTCTCCAATGAAAGGATACCCCGAACATCGAGGCCCCAAACTGGACGACAAGACGACTCAGAGGCTGTCACGTATCACGAATACGCGTCCCAGGCAGCAAAGACCGGCTCGTCCGAGTCGAGCAAGCAAGATCTAGATCGATGCAAGCCCCATGCCGACCATGCCACGGGGCCTGCCACTACCGGTATGGATCTCGGGCGGCACGCGACAGCTGTCACTGCAGAAAAGCAAAGGGGAACGAACAGATGGGCTCGCTCCAGTCTGGTCGGGAAGCCATTTTTTTTCTTTCTTTCTTTCTCCCTGGCCCATGTCGTTGCCAGGTTTGCCAGCCACCACCAAATCTGTTCGCTGTCAATTATTGCTCCACGGACGGGGGGGCCTGGAGGGGTCCCAACGTCGATAACGTGGCAGGCGTGATGGCATGGCGTGGCAGCTTTGGCAGCTTTGACAAGTGTGCACTGACTGACGGGGCCCTGGCTCTCGGAGTCGGAGGGGCGGGGGCGACGGTCGCGCCACGGCTGTTGTGCGCCCACCCTCCTCTCTCGTTCTGTTGTCCGTCCGCTGTTGTCGGAGCGGTTTCCCGGAACGACCAAGCAGGGCAGGGTTAGTCGGACGCAGGGGAGCATACGCGAGGTGGCTGAGGCTTGGATGAGAATGTTGTGATCAGGGGGACTCGGGCTTGGTTCGAGGCATGAGGGACTTTGCCCTCTTCTCTTGAACTCTTCGAGGGGATTCTCGCGGCGTCGCGGGTCGCTGGGCAGACACGGAGCTTGGAGTGAGGCTTGAAGATGGGAGGGGCGCGGTCGTCGCGCGATGTGGAATGAGCGTGGGACGAGAAGCTGTGGGAGGCGCGTGCTGGCCTGGCTGGTCGCTTGGGCCATTCTTGGGAGGTCGACCGGCATGGCACCTGGGCTGAGGTGACAGATGGGGTGGATGGTGGTGGGATCACGATGCCAGCGATGGTGTTTGAAATTGAAAAAGACTATGCTTGACGATGATGTCATGTACAGTGGCTTCCAAACGACACGACGAGCGGATAGGGAGCAAATGGAGATCATCGTTGGCGAGCCAGGAAGGTTTTGGCATTGTGGTTCTCCTTCGAGAGTCGACCTCGCTGCCTGGCGGAAGCCGTCGACCAGAGCCGCCAGACGCAGTGCCAAAGACGAGCAGTGGCAGGGGTCTTCCAGGGTGTTTGGCCTAGTCCAGTTAGCTCAGGGGCCATGGCGGCAGGTGGATGATGGTGTGTTTCATTAAGAGGGCGCTCAGTGGAGGAACGGGGCCCCGCCTTGGAGCCAATCACCTTCCCCCTCTCTGCTATTCTCCCACGTCCTTCGCGCTTCCGCCTCGATAGGCACGGTACTCTCTCTCACGGGTGACGGGTGGCCGGACGGGGCATTGTCGGAAGGAGATTTGTGTGTGGCTCGTTTGATTGCAATGACGACAGAGCTCTGGCACGGACGCCCTGTTGTGGTGCCCAACGCCAGAGAGGATGGTGATCCAAACGGTGCGTGTAGAATTGCGCCTGGTGTCAATCAGGAAGTAGTACAACTAGCCACGGACGACGACTCGACGATGAGATGCATGTCGGTGTGACGAGAGAGGAGGAAAAAAGCCAAGCCGTTCGTCCTGCGGCATGCACGGCTAGATGCAGTGTCGGCCCCGTAGTCGTCGGAAGACCTGACTTGGCCAGGATGCACACGAACGAACTGAAGACACAACAGCCATCAGAGGAACGCCTTCTCGTTTCTCGACGAGGCACTGCTGCTATTGTTGTACCCCGGCCTTGCCCAGTCCTGCCTAGCTCCGTCCTTTTGCGCCAATGCCAGGCACGGAAATGCATTGCAACGCCCATTGGCCCCATGTGGTCCCACCCCTTTTTCCACAGTCTTGGCTTCCAAGGGGCCCTTCTGGGGTGAGCCTGCCGCACCAAGCACGCTTCACCGGTTTGGACCCTCAGGTGTCCACAGTCGAACCCTCTTACGCCCTCTCATTCGCCCACGCCCGCCGCTGCGCCCAAGCCTCCTGGTCCCCTGCCCCTGCCTCTTGTTCGTGTTTCCTCGTCTGTGCCTACCCTGAACCTCGCAGATGGAAGATGGCTGTGGAGGTCCTCAGGAGGAGGAAGGAGGCAGGAGCAACGACCCACGGCCTGTCAACTCTTGTCGCTGTCTCACCTGGCCTGCACGGGGGGGTCCGCCAGTGCTGCGTCGCTCTGCCCCTTGCCTCGCCTGGCCTCGTCTCGCTTCGTACCCAACTCTGCTCCTCTGTCCCGCCTCTCTTTTCATGTCCACCAGTCTCCCCGTCTCTTCTCTCGACTCGAGGTACATCGTCACACCGCGATTGTGATTGCGATTGCTGCCGCTGCTGTTCATCGTCTGGCACGTTGATTGATCTCGTCGACCCAAGTCATTCATTGTTCACTTGCTCTTGATCTTTCCATCCCCGCGTCCTCTCACGCGCCGACTATCATTCGATTCTACCGCCAAACCCGACGACAAGACACGACTTTTCCGTCATCCCAACCGCGTACGGAACCACGTCGTCTCGACAGCATCGCCTGGAGTAAACGAACCAAACGCCGCCTGGCCGCTGCTCCCGTACCGTCCGTACATACAGTCGTCCGACTGCATCGTTCATCCCCCCAAACCTGCGACGCCTATCCCCTCAGGATTCAGGAGACGACCAAAGTGGTACACACTACAACCCGAGCCAGTCTCCCTTCCCTCCCTCGGGACTTTTGGTAAACACAAGAAACTTTGTTCCGTCGATCATCACCCGAGACCACGCCCTTCTTTCCAACACCACCTGCAGTGTGGTGTCTCGCCTGCCCTCGATCTGTTTGATTTTCCCCGGCCAACTGAGCCTTGACGGTCTCAACATCAGTGCTGGTGGTCTTTGTCCCCCACCCAGTAGTACAGGTACGTCGGTCGTCTGTTCTGCCCTACCTGTCGTGGGCGTTTTACCTGTCAACTGTTGCTCATTTATGCGAAGCTACACCTCCTTTTCATCCTTCGGACGACAAGCCTCGACGTCCGACGGCCGCTTTCTCACTGAGGCCCGCCAGAGTTTCAACCGATCCAGTCCCTGCACCACCCCCGCCATGCAATACTAGGACCATTGGGATATCAGTGAGGTCGTCTTCCTCATCGCCCAGTTGCACTCTCTCATCGAGGTCTACTATTCTAACCAAGACATCGACAAACGAACCGACAACATGTCGCTTCCTGAACCCGAGGTCCCTCTGGACCACATCTGCTCCACCATTTGGGGCAACACACTATACACCTTCTCTGCTGGCGCGTTCCAGGCATTGCCTTTGGAGCAGGGTGCCGAATGGGAGACGCTGGAATCCGGCAAGCCCGTCGATGGCGCGCAATGTGTGGGCACTCCGGCCGCGTTGTGGGTTGTCGGAGGCCAGTCGTCCGACGCAGGATACACCGGCCTGCAGAAGTTTACTTACTCAACAGGCACATGGGAGGTCATCAACGCTCAGGAACCCGTGGCCGTAAACCGCAAGTGGCACGGCGCCTCCTACCTACCCGCTACCGACCAAATCGTCACGTACGCCGGCAACACCGATGGCGTTCAGCAAAACTCGGACCAGACCTTCACCATCAGGGCTTCGGCACCGTATGACGTTCAAGCCTACCCTTCTGGAGCGACGCCTGCCCAGAACCCGATCCTTTTGCCCTGGTCTGACAACCAGATCGTCATGGTTGGAGGCAGTGGGGCGAACACGAGGGTCATGCTCTTCAGCCCGGAGACTTCCTGGATCGATACTGGCGTCACTCTCGCCGAGCCAATTCCCAAGGACGTGTCGGTGGTCAAGGCGATCCTGGTCAACGGCGATGACGGCTCCAAGAACTTGATGACTTTCGATCTGAGCGAGATCCCCAACAAGGTTGAGCGCATGGTTCTGCAAGGTGCTGGTGGCGAGGCCGTCACCATCTCTTCCGCCGTCACGTCACGCGATGAGCACTCTTCGGCCAAGGTCGAGCGCGACTCCGGTATCGCACGACGAGACCTCACCCTCGAGGACTGGCCGTCATACAATGACACCTTGGCGCCGCTCATCACTCGTGTCAATTTCGCCGTGGCACAGAACTCGGATGGAATGGTCGTGTTTGCTGGAGGAAACCCCGATGCGTCGCTGAGCATGTTTAATGTTCGCGAGAACACCTGGGAGGACGCGTCCCGTGCGTTTTCTACGGATCAAGAGGTTCTTTCTGAGGATGAATCGAGCACATCTGCCAGCTCAGCTGAGTCCACAAGCACGTCCTCGGCCGCTTCCTCTTCCTCGGAGGCTTCTTCCACTGAGGCTTCGTCCTTCACCACTACGACCTCGGCCTCCTCAGCCTCCTCGACCGTCGCTTCGACCGCAAACTTGGTGTCTGCTTCCGCCTCCGCCACCGCCACCGAGTCTGGAGGTGTCGCTGCTGCTGCTGCGGGAGACAGCGGTCTCGACGCCAACGCCATCCTCGGTATTGTCCTGGGTACCATCACTGCCGCCATGATCCTCTTGGGTCTTGCCCTCTTCTGCATCCGACGAAAGAGGATCAGGCGCCAGAATGTCGAGGCCGGACACTTGGCCCGCGCGGCCAGCAGTGCTCGCGTGCGCGAGAAGGGGCAGCCTTCAGAGTTCGCCAAAGAGATTGCCGTTGGAGGAGATGATGACCTTCACTCCCCCGTCAGTCCTCCTTCGCGCGGTCACTTCCGCGGCCACCAGCCTTCGAACTCACAGAGCTCTTTCTCATCCATGGCGATTCTCATGGGTCAGATGAACGGACACAAGAACGGCCACGAGAAGCAGCAGAGCACCGCCAGCAGCATGTTCGGTAAGGGCTTTAAGTCTTCTATCAGCAAGCCCATGCCGCAAATGAATGACCACCCGGCACTGCAGAACGAGGGCCGCTCTCTGACTGGAGACGAGAAGGGCGTTTCTTTCGCCGCGAACACAGGTGGCCAACCCAGGCCGGGCCCTCCTCCCGGAATGGCCTCAGATCCCGATGGCTTGCGACGAAGCTCCGGCTGGAACAGGTACTGGTCCGGCGGTAGCGCTCTGAACATTCTCGGGTTTGGTGGACAGAAGCGTATGACGACCGATTCGGACCAAAGCTCGCACTACTCCAACAGGAACCGTATCACCCAAGACTCGGCCACGGTGCCGCCCCTGAACTTTGAGGGACGCCCGCAGATGAACCGCGTCATGTCTGGCAGCCCCACCGTCTCAAACTATCCGAACAAGTTCCGTCTGGACCCTGAGATGTCTGGGAAGATTGAGCGACCCATCTCAGCCGCCTCATCTGGATACTCTAGCGGTGTCCCCGAAAGCGTGCGTGAGACTTGGGACCCTCTTTCCGACAAGAAGCCTTGGGGCAGCGAGCGGGCTCCCAGCAGCGCCTACAGCGAGAGCTTCTACCACCCTACATCCCTGGCGCCAAGCACACGGCAGCCGCCTCCTCCTCCTCCCATCCCCGATGGTCTCAGCACGCAGCCCCAGCTCGCCATGGCTACGACCTCAACAGACATGAGCTGGCTCAACCTCGGCGACTTCCACAAGAACAACGGCGGTTATAACGCCAATGAGTCTCGGGTCTAAACAAACCACCCTCAACGAAATGTACGAACAAGGAGGGATATTCCTGCATCTCGTTGCACCCGGTCTCTCAGGGCCATCAACACCCACGAGAGACTCGCGGCGCATTCACGAATCCCCTGCATGATGATCATCTCTGTCTCTTTCTCGCCTTTGCCATCTTATACCCAGGTATTTGTTTACATCGTTCCGGAGCATCGTTTAGCAACGGGGGCAGCGAGGACGGTAGGGGATTGCCGTCCTCGCTGCGCGCACACATCGACCATAGACGGCATAGAGGTGAACTACTGAAAAGTTCCCCACCACTCTCGCTTTCTCGCCTCTCTCGGCATCACATCAGTCACTCGACTACCACTTTCGCTACTCGAATCCCACAACGCACAGCCAGCAAGCGTGTTTCTGTCTCACGACAGCGCATTGTCAAGCCAGCATAATCAGCAGCTCGACTTTCCTTCTTTCGTCTCTTGAACATATCTCTCCATCTCCCAATTTCTCTCCTTTTCGCGGAATACCGCACCCGTTCTGTCTGTACAAATTTTGTCGCTCTTTTCCATCTCAGTCAGTTAGAACCCCGAGACCGTCAGGGCCGGTCGTTCGTTTCCTGTCGGTCCTTCCCGTGATACCAACCCCTGCTATCCGCCCGCCTATTACCAAAGTGCGATTTTCTTTTTCTTCTGGTTGCTCGTTTAAATGTAATTACTCTCTGAGAGACCCGGGGGAGGATGAAGTGGATGACTGTCGAGAGTTGATGCCAGTGCGTGGTGCCTGGCATGTGGTGGAACAGCCGAAGGCGGCTGTTGAGTGAGGAAGGACAAGATGAAGTCGAACGGTGGAAGATGTGTGAAGTAGCTACCTGTGCTCAATTCACGGCTTTCTGAGTTAAACGTGATCCTGGTCTATGAAGTCGATTATGATGATGTGGTCGACACCGCTAGATGAAGACGTCTGCTGATCCTATTAATGGTGTTTTGGGGAGACTTCAGAATACTCATCCCAGCTCGACACAAATGGCAGCCAGCAAACCGTCAGGTTCAGTCCAGGTCCTTGCGATCAGGTAGATGATAACAGTCCGCGACAATTCATTGTTTGTTTGTCATATTTGGTGGCGGTTCTAGATTCCGTCCTAACCCAGCAGATTACATGTTGGGCAGCCGGCCTGGCAACGTACATGTGCTAACAGAAAGATGACATTTCACGAAGACGACCACGCCTCGGGGATGTCAACGCGGAACCCACCCCGGGGCATTTCCACCCGACTTCCGAGTTCCGCGGCCGCCCGGGGAGGGTTGAGCTGGGCGGAGCGGGACTGTGGGGACCAGCAGAGAGAGTCCTTAGTCATCAAAATCAGCCTCACGACGACCAACGTTCCCCAGATTCCCCCCCCTTTCGAGTCCAACGTCAATCCGCCAAGGAAGACTGGGTAGTGCGAGCAAGCGCCTCTGCGCGCACTCCGTCATCGGCGTCATAGGACGGCCTTCGGAGGGGCTTGCTCGAGAACCAGGAACGAGTGATTTTATTTTTTTTGTAATTGGAAGGAACTCGCCAGATAATGGCCCGGGATCCGGCACGCTGGGTCCTGCACGGCTGGGAGGCCGGGAGGCGCGCACGTGGGCTCTTGGTTGGACGGAGAGGCGCCCAAGGGGTGGCAGAGGGACGAGCGGCGCCCCCACAACGACACCACCACAGCAACACACCACGACGCGCTGCGATGCAGGGTTGATCGTTCCCGAGGGTAGGGGGAGGTGTCGGATGGGCTGACGGGCATGGCGCTGCGTGGTTATTTGGGTCCTTTGGCGTTTTTTCTTATTCCCTGGAAGGATTTTGGGTTCGTGGTGTCATGACCGGGGGGGGGTGGGGGGGAAGCCGGTGGAAGGACACTATCATCGGGCGACGGCGCCGCCGGCGTAGGGTTGAACCTTTAGCGGTCGGGTGTCATGGCTGGCCGCTCGATGTCTATTCCGAGTGTTGGTGATGGATGGTGACGATCTAGGATTCGATGTGACGGGGTGACCGACGTGGCGCGGGCAGCATGGTGGGAGCTGTGAGACCTGGTCGAGGGGGTCTGGTGACGAGACGATCAGGCGTACACGGCGTGTGAGGGTGGAAGGAAGGAAGAGCAATCCCTTCACTGCTTCCTAATGTGATGTGCATGCATCCAAGACGATCTTGCCTTGAAAAGCGTCGCCTTCGGCCCCATCGTGAGAACCTCATATCGTACTTCGCTTCAGGCGTGCTAACATGGTAAGCAAGAGATCGGCGGCCTGCATGACATCGCCAGTACTTTGACGTCGTCTCCAGCCTAGCATCCGGCAGCTGATACATCCAGCTGATCCCGCCTTGCCCTACCACGCCTGCCACGTTAGCTCGTGGCTCATGGCCACCATCTCGGGTCGCCAGCTCCACAGCAAGTCGTGGGGTGCTGTGCAGCAGAGACGCAGAGGAGGAAACGTTCTCTCCCGGTGGTGTGTCCCTGTGTCTCCAATCGCGCCATCGACCGATACCACAGCTCGGTGGTTTGCGATGCCTGCCTGCTGTACCGAATCGGCTGGATGATCGGGTATCCATGTCCATCGGCGTCGAGCCACGCTCGATAGCCGCAGCAGCCCGGCTCGAGCCAATGCCTGTAGGCTCGAGCGAGCCGTACCAACCGACGCGTTCGCACATCGGCCCCTGCAGGCGAAGAACGGCGTGGTCTTCGAGAAGGCTCTTCCCGGTCCAGACCCGAGAGAAAAGGAACATCGGGTATGCACAGCGCTACCACGCACACGACAGCTGCCCCTCAGTGGAGTGTATGCGGGTGGCCATCTCGACAGCATTCAGGTCAAGACGGAAAGAGTTTGCTCGCTTGCCCCTGTCTGTGATCTCCGTCAAGCCGAGGCTCAGGCTCCCTCGCTGCACCACATTCGTGATCTAAAAACGCTGCTTGCTAGTGGCGAATGAACCGTATGTGAGGAAGGGAGCATGCCAGAACTTACTGTTTGATCGACAAAGTGAGGAAGGAAGGAATCGAGGCTGTGGCAAAAGAAGAGTTCTGAAAGCCCGATATTTGATGCTCAAGTTGCACTGAGGCGCATCCAAAAAGGAGCCGAAGGATGGCTTCTTGGCAGATACCCCTATCATCGGTAGTCGGAGGACGCAAACCAGAAAGCAACCACCAGAACGAGGCACACATGTGGCTTTGGGAGCTCTGCGTCGGCGAGAGCGATCTTGGCGGACGCTGACACTGCGGCACAGCTGCATCTGCGCAAATGCATGATCGATGTGGGTGGTTCGTTCACGAAACCTAAGTACTGTACATCGCCCGAGTGCTGGTCAGGAGGTCGTAGGGCGCTCGCGCATCGATCTGGACAGGGCTAGCCCGGACGGCACCATCTGTCCCAGCCGCGTCGGCTCGCAATGGTAGTTCCGCGGCGATTCTCCAGCAATATTTCCGCAAACACTCGCTAGACGTCCTGCGGAGGGCATGAAATCCACAAGTCGGTGAAGTTGATCCACCGGATAAAATGGCCTGGCAGGATTCAGAAATCAGCTCGTCCGGCAAGCTTCTCGTCGTGAACCGGGACACGGAACGCAGGCCTGCATGCAGCCAACATGCGCGAGGCGCCCCTCCCCCCCGCGTCCAGACCCCCCACGACACAGGCAGGGAGCTCTAACGCCCGTCGCGAAACACCTTTACCTAATTATTGGGGGAGAAGGCGGAACAATTCTCGGAAGGCTGACTGAGTACGGCGTGCGGTACTGCGCGTTGGTGTTTGAGTTGCCTATACATAAGAGGAGAGGCGCCAGGTTTCTGTTGCTGGTCAGCTGGTCCGCTCATCGCTTCGCGGATGGCATGTGAAGGACCCCCTCTCCAAGATACAGTTCTGCCAGGGACCTGGTCCAGAGTTGACGAGCGGGATGGAATGGGATGACTGACGTCCGGGCTAAGATGAAAACCGTTAGGAAGGTCTCGCTCTATGCTTACCGCACGTCTCAACACAAGCAAGCGCGGCGTGGCCCACACCTTACGAGCCGTCGGTGCGTTCAAGAGGCATTTCCCCTTTCGTTTGCTGCCTTGTCTCGTGCTTGCTCGGCCTCCGACCCATCAAGGATTCTCAGGTGAGGTCGGCATGGAGGGGCCGTGTGTGGAGGAGCTGCTTCCCCGGTGCGGCCAAAAGGGCCCACAAGAATCGCTGTAATATGAGCAGCCGAAGACGAGGTTGACGACCCGAGTCGAGACTATCGGCTATTGGCGCTCTTCCTGACTCCTTGTCCCATGCTCGAGTCGATATCCATCGGGCGCTGTTGATGAGCCTGCGGCTGCGACTGCGGGACACACGCCCCGCTCACGCGCGAGTTGCACCAACGCCTGAAGTTGGCTGGCCGGGAGACGAGCCTCTCTCAGAGCCTGACGGAGTGGCAGGGAATCAGTCGTGGCCGAGGGAAGTAAATGCATATCTGACGGAGAAAGGGCCAGAACCGCAGTCTCTTACGCGTCCCCTCGGTGGTGCTTCTCCCAGAATGGAAGCTGGGAAGCCCTGGATGTTTCTGGCCAGCTGTGTCAGGGTCGGTGCTGCTGTGCCATCGTTGACGAGATACAGTGGCAGGTACAGGTACAGGTACAGGTACAGGTACAGGTGCCGGTAGTGACGGAGGTGCCTGGCCGGCGTCGAACCCGTCATCAGCCGGGGCCCTGCAACAACCCTGAGTCTTGGGCAGGAGGAGAGCGCTAGCCGTGCACAGTCCAGGCTCAATCTGCTGGTGGACTGGTGGGCTGGTGGGGTCGAGTGTCCCGCTAGAGATGCAGCGCCGCATGCCCATCTAACCACTCACAGCCCGTCAATGCTTTGAGAGCCACCCGCGTCGACCCCCACTACGATGCGACTACTCCTCTTCCAGGCCGGTCCTGCGCCGTTCACCTCACTGCCAGGCACTTGTTAAGGTCAGTAGCACCTGCCCCAGCGCCCTCTGTCCGCAGCCCCAGGTGGTTCCTGCCCGTCCGCATCACGACGAACCGGTGCAACGCCAGTGTCGACTCGTCTCGTTTCGTCTCCCCTCTTCTCACTCGTACCGAATCACCTACAACAACACCTTGAACCCGCACCACCCTCACCTAAGCTTGTTGCTATGGCTCTTTAGTTTGGCTTGGCCCTTTGCAGCAAGGCCCTACCTATCTGACTCTGCCGTCCCACCACCCACCCGTCTCACGACTCATCACCGCCGACCGCAAGTCCGCCGCAGTCGCAACCCCGCCTGGCGTCGCTGCTGGTACCATCCCGCCATTCTGACTTTTTTTCGTCCCGTCAACCATTTCCCGGCCACCTGTTTCGCAACACGCCCGCTCGATCACAGGAGACGTCGGTGGACATGCAGAAACAGCAGCCTCGGTGCAATCGATAGCAGAACACACCAGACCCCGACCCGGATCCGTTCCATCGCTTCTGAGCGACCTTCTCAGCGACCGAAAACTACCGTCGGCCCAGAGCAGAGGCCGTCAGCTCCCGCAATCGCGCGCGCTCGTTGCGACCACACGACCACGCGCACACGTCTCGGCCCACGAGACAGGGCCAACTAGGATGGCCATGATGAGTGGTCCAGGATGGAACGCCCAGGACCAGACGCTGCCTTCGTCCCACGATGACGACTTCCAGCAGTTCCTCGACATGGGCGGCATGGGCAACCTCGGTGAACCTCTTCAGTTCGACTTCCACGATTTTCAGACCGGCACTGGCTCCTCCATGATGCCACAGAGCGGCCGCGGTCAGCTGGATACGCAAATGGGGGGCACCGACAGCCCCATGGCCATGGCGAGGACCGATGCCTCTGTCCGCTCCGTCCAGAACCAATTCGCCGCCATGAGCACCGCCGCTTCTCACCCCTCCATCCCCGCCGCCCAGATGATCCAGCCCGCCCCGGCACCCAACGATGCCATGGCTGAGATCGATGCGCAGATTCAATTCTTGCAACAGCAGAGAATGCAACAACAGAGAATGCAGCAGCAGCGCCAGATGCACGAGCAACAAGCTCATCAGCAGACGTCCTACTACGTCAGCCACAACCCTGTCCCCCCGACTCCTCAGAGTCTTGAGATGCCGCCCAACAGCAACCACTATTACGCCCAGGAGCAGCCGCAACAGAATGTTTTTGACAACAGGTATCAGCGCATGAAGGAACAGCAAGATGTGAGTCCACTCTCGGCTTTTTCAGGCTGTCGCGTGACTGACTCCCCCTCAGATGGCATTCACCCCGCTGGTGTCTCCAGCCGTGACACCTCTGGATCCTCAGTTCCAGATCGATCCCACCTTCACCATGCCGGGCTCCTACTTCAGCCCGCTGACCTCACCGGCGCTTCACGCCCAGAGTGAGTCCAACTCGCCATATGACCACCGGAACTCTTTCTCGAACCACACTTCGACCCACAATTCAAACCACAACTCACCCGGTGAAATGGACGTGGAAACCCCCATCGCAGCCGCACCTCAACCAGCGGTCGACCTATCGAAGAAGGCCCGAAAGAACAATGCCTCTCGGGCCAAGGGCAAGGGCAGTGTGCGCCAGTCCCCTATCTCGAAGCCGATGAAGAAGAAGACGACGCCGACTCCCAAAATGGTATCGCAAGTTCTTGCAGAGATGCAAGAGTCAAATGAGGAGTGCTCTGACCACATGCTCCCCCCTACCTCTCTCCCAGTTCCCATGAGCAGCGAAGAGAGCGAGAACGCTTCCGTGTCACCCGAAAACCTGTCCGACATGCCTCCGCCTCCACCTCCTCAAGCTAGGCTCTCAAAGTCACCGATGAATGGTCCTCAAAACCCACAGCATGCCGCCTCGGCAGTGCCGGGGCATGTCCAAGGAAAGCCTTCGCCCGCAACGCCTGCGTCCCTCATGAAGCTGCCATCATCGAGTGCCAATGGCGGTGCGGTCTCGTCCAATGCCCAGACCATGGGCGCGCCTGAGCATATCGAGGACTTTAAGCTCCCCGAGTCGGCGAACTTCCCCAAGAGCAAGCTGGCCCCGTTGGACACAAGCCAGACCCCTGTTCAGTCTCCGCTGGAAGTCAGCTCAGCAAAGACGTCCTCCTTCCAGCCCTTGCCTTCGCCCATCTTCCACAAGCCGTCGGGGACCGTGTCAGCAAACCAGAGCCCACGCATTATCCCTGGCTCGTCTGGCCCGGCTCCGAGGAGGACTCCTCAGCTTGCGCCTCGAGGAAGCAAGAAGAGGGCTAGCATCAGCTCCAGCCAGGTGTCACCGGCACTGTTGCCGAGGATATCTCCCTCCATCAAGCCTCTCCTGCCGGGAACGCCGGGCGGCATGTCGGCCGAAGACACAGCGTCTCTACTCCTGACGTCCAAGTCCAACTACCAGAACATTCTCGAGGGAACCGTCGTACCGGGCGTGTCGTACCCGACTTCACTCTCGACCAATCTCACGTCGAAGCGAACGTCACACAAGATTGCCGAGCAAGGCAGAAGGAACCGCATCAACACGGCTCTGCAGGAAATCGCGACAATGCTGCCCCAGTCGGCGCTCCTGGAACTGAACAAGAGCGAGGCCGAGAGCGCAGACAAGAAGGACGGCAAAGGCGGCGCGACGCCGAACAGCAAGGCGAGCACGGTGGAGATGGCCATTGACTATATCAAGCAGCTGAAGCAAGAAGTGGCAGAGGCGAACGCGCGAGCGGAGGAGGCGGAGCGCAAGCTGCAGCTCAAAAACGACTCGTAAGGCGGATAGTGAGGCGGTGGGAACATCAAGATGGGGGTGTGTGTTCTTGGAGGCAACATTCGCGGGCGTTTCGGACGGGCTGCATACACGGGTAGGTGCAGGTCTGGGAAGCAGGGCGGGCGAGATACCAAGGGAATGTTACGGGAGAGGCGGCAGCACTGTATCTGATATATATGGCAGTTCATGGCGTACACACTCCAACGGGGCGTTGACGTCCTGGTCTGTCCTGAGCGGCGCGGGAGAAGCATCTGATGATGATATTGTTATAATAAGGCTCTAATCATTCAGAGTCGTCTGGGTATCAAAATAAGAGGAAGGTAACGTCTATGTGTATCGTGAAATGGAATCTTGCCGGCGCACGCCTCGTCTTGCGTCATGCCAAGGCCGTCAGGACGTGTGGTCGCGGCTGTTCTGCTCGAGGACGTCCTCGTCGAGCTGCTCCATGACCTCAATGACGAGCTTGAGGCTGTCCATGAAGGAGTTGACGGCGACGCGGAGCATGCGGTTGGTGGTGGCCTTGTAGCGGACCTCGAGGAGGGAGGCGGCGGCGTCGGCGGGCGTGGCGGGCTGGGACCTGATGGCGAAGGCGCGGGAGACGAGGGGGGAGAGCTCCTTGTCGACGGCGAGGGCCTTGTGGGCGACGGCGGCGAGGCGGTCGGTGGGGAAGGGGATGGTGAGGGTGCTGGAGGCGGAGGGGTTGGGTTGTCAGTGGTGACGGCGTCGAGGGAGAGGGATCGCTGGAGACGAGAGAGGGGCTTGACGTGACGTGACGTACAGGGAGCAGGGAAAGGCTGGATCGGTGGTGGTCGCCATGGTTTCGGCCGTCAAGACGTGTGGTGTCGGGAGGGGGGGGGTGACGGTGTGCTGTCGCTGGGAGGCAGGGAGGCGGGCTGTCGCAAAAAAAAGGTTGTCTTGGAGGTGAAGACCCCGCCATGGGGGGATGGATCAGGGCGGTTCGGGGCCCGATGTCAGTGCAGACGTCGGCAGGCGGGGTGGCGGTCGATTGGGTGTGAGCGGTTGTTTGTGTGGCGGTTGCTGAGGCGGTGCGTGCGATCAGTCATCCAGCGGTGGGGGGGAGCCCCCAAGTGGGCTCCGGGTTTCATGGCGAGTTACCACGACAACCAAGGCCCCAGCCAACCAGGCAATAACAGAAGGCCAGGCCCCGTCCAGGAGGCCGGATCAAAATAACAGTGCAAGTGCTGGGCCTCGTACAAAAACACCTTCACGGCCAACATCGCATGCCATCCACACTTTCAGGATCCCACACTCCCTTTCTCGGCCTTCGCATCATATACCCTTCTCTCTCTTGCTTCGCTTTGCCTCCCCATCGCCCAGTGCATCGAGGTCAGCATCTGAACACTGAGCGACAGCCCGAGCTGTGTTTGTTGTTATTGTTGTTGTGCTCATCGCATCCATCGATCGTCCGACGTCGCCCAGCTTGGTTGGCCGCCCAAGACTCGCCGGTGCACCTCCTGCATTCCTGCCTCACCACCGCCATTGCCACCTCCTCATCCGCCTCCTTGCTCGCAACAACAACGACCCGCGACATATCTACCAGCCTGCGCTCCCTCGATTGCCGCCGACACCGCAATTTTGTTCTCAGCACTTGCACCAGCGACACGGCACCTCCTCTCCAGCAATTGCACCTGCTGAGCGAGCCCGCGTCTGCCCATTCGTCACTTCCGACTTCACATCGAAGCAAGCACCGCCAGCTCTCCCGATGGCGCCTTCTTCCAGGACCGCCTCCCATAACCTGGGACAGGTCGTCGAGTACATCCCAGGTACGATTCCAATACCTCCCAGCCCCAACCCCGTATCTGCACAGCCAGCTTCACTCTGCCGCCGATCCGAGCCATGTCGCATTGTTATCCGGTGCTCCGTGGCTCGCGACTCATCGACATGGACCTCATCTCCCGTGACTCTGCTTTCCAACATTGGCCGTATCCCGGCAGCCATGGCCCGTTCACGATCCTGACGTATATTACAGACCGCCTCTACCTCGCCGCCTACATCCACCCTCCCACCGCCGACACCCTCTTCCCCTACCCCGAGCCTCTTCAGTCCCCCAAGAAGAGGTCGCAGCGCGCTGCCGAGGGCCCCAAGCCTGTGTCTGCCTCGCTCAAGCCCACGCCCTACTACTTCACCGTCGACGACACCCTGCTGTACAACGCCTTCCACCACGACTTCGGCCCGCTTCACATTGGTCACCTGTACCGCTTCGCCCTGCACTTCCACGATGTCCTCGGCGCCAAGGAGAACAAGGACCGGCCCATTGTCTTCTGGAGCCGCGCCGACCCGAGGAGTATGTGCCGTGTACCTCTTCTACTCCCAGTCTTCTCGTTGCTGACATGAAAAATTAGGCCGTGCCAACGCTGCTTGCATGCTCGCGTGCTACATGGTCCTGATCCAGGGATGGCCCCCTCACCTCGCCCTCGCGCCCATGGCCCAGGTCGACCCCCCTCTGATGCCCTTCCGCGACGCCGGATACAGCCAGGCCGACTACGGCATCACCGTCCAGGATGTTGTGTACGGTGTCTGGAAGGCCAAGGAGGAGGGATGCTGCGCCCTCGACAACTTTGACCTCGACGAGTACGAGAAGTACGAGAGGGTGGAGCACGGCGACTTCAACTGGATCTCGCCCAACTTCCTTGCCTTCGCCTCTCCTCAGCAGACGCCCATCGCCAAGGTCCCCGAGGGCACACCCGAATGGGACAAGTTGCCCCGGACGACGGCCGAGGTCGATGCCCACCCCACCCTGCCCACGCCCTTCAAGAACGTCCTCAAGCACTTCAGCGACAGGGACATTGGCCTCGTGGTCCGCCTCAACTCCCAGCTCTACTCGCCCTCCTACTTTGAGGCCCTGGGCATCCAGCACCTCGACATGATCTTTGACGACGGCACCTGCCCCACCATGCCGACGGTTCGCAAATTCATCAGACTCGCCCACGAGATGATTACCGTCAAGAAGAAGGGCATTGCTGTCCACTGCAAGGCCGGTCTGGGAAGGACCGGCTGCCTGATCGGCGCCTACCTGATCTACCGCCACGGCTTCACCGCGAACGAAGTCATCGCCTTCATGCGCTTCATGAGGCCAGGCATGGTTGTCGGGCCCCAGCAGCACTGGCTGCACATCCACCAGGGCACCTTCCGGGAGTGGTGGATTGAGGAGCGCGTCGAGCGCAAGCTGAGGAAGGAGATGGCTGCGGCTCACGCCACTCCCAGCACACCCATCCGTGCCATGCAGAAGGCTTCCCTCCGGAACCCCCAGGCGTCCACGCCGCCTCCTCAGCGAAGCGCCTCCAACCGTACTCCGCTCAGCGAGGTCAATGATGAGCGCAATAACGTTGCCGTCCACGAGGACTACCTTCCTGCGCCGACACCAGGCCAGCCGCGCAAGACCGGCCGCGCTGATCGTCACCACCCGTACTCGCGCGCTCCTTCTTACTCTGCCACGCTCGAGGAGGAGGGCGGCGTTGAGCACGAGACGGAGGTGCTTTCCGTGCACCGGCGATCCGTCGCGGGCGAGTCGGACGAGGAGATCCACCTCCGCATGCGCGCTCACCGCAAGCCTGCCGAGTCGCCAGGACGTTCGGAGAAGATGAGGTCATACAGCTCGACCACGACGACCGTCTACCACAAGTACATCGATAACGATGCCACAAACGATGTCGAGAACATGGGCAGCCCGGCCCGCGTCAAGGCCATGGACCGCGAGCGCGCTAGCAGTGCGTCTGGCATCCTGACCAAGGTCCGCAGCAGCAAGCGGGGCACCGAGTCGCCTCTTCGTTCCAAGGACGGCGTTCGCAAGACCAGCGGTCGCGTCGGCAGCATCAGCGGCGCCCCCACTTCGGCCACGGCGCGCAAGGTTTCCAACGGTATCTAGGGACCCGGCGGAAGACCGAAGCGAGGTGGCGGCGGTGCCGGCTGAGGCTTGCCGTCGCGCTTGTTTGACTGTATTTTCGAGGCTCTTTGGAGGCGTTTTGTGGCGTGTCAGCTTCTTTCAGAGCTCACGATTATGACGATCACGACACACGACCGGTCCATGTGTTTCTGCATGCATTGGCGTTGGGTTTTGACAACCTTGGCAACGGCGGGCGGACGAGAGAGGCGCGAGGTTCATCTTCTGCACAAGAGACAAGAATGGGTGTGTCAGGGCGGTTTCTGGCCTTTGCACGCGTGCATCTTCCCGTCGACTGTTACACACATGAGGATCTTGCTGTGTGCTCGCACCGCGCTCCTCCTTGCATTTTCTATCTGTCTCGGGCGTTGGGTTCCGGAGTTTCGGGGATCTGGAGCTGCGATAATAGCTTTCTGTATCACTGTCTGTAATTGGGTTAAGACACATATTCGTTACTTTGGGTTGTTTCGTGATGTTGCCTACGAGTCGCACTCTGGCCTTTGTGTAAACCTGAGACGGTCCTCTTGAGTGACAAACTGGTGCAGTGTTGATGTCAGACCTGGTTCAAGCTTTCACAAGGCCTCTCTTCCCCTCTCGCAGTATACCTTGATATGAACTGCCATACGGTTGACGTCGAGAGGTTTCGTCTGCTATCATTATACAAACGATTCTGCCCACGAAGCCCTCAGCAGCATCTTATTTGTGTTGAGGAACGGCTTATCCGTAGCAGCAGTCTCTGACTGGCAGATAGTCATAAATATGGTAGACCTGGCATTTCTATAACTGAGTGTCGATAGGCCGTCAAGACACAACTCTTGTTCTCTCGGATCTCTAAGGCCCGTGTAAGGCCTCCAGTCACCGCCGGGCGCCTTCGGGGGAGGCCCCGCGAGGTCGTCCGTCGCCTTCGGCTCTTGGTTCACGCAGAACAAGTACTCTGCAGGCGAATCTAGATGGCTGCCATCCCCCGGGTGGGTGGGCTTCGAATGGTCGGTTCTTCTGTTGGAGCTGCCTGTTGTGAATTTACATTCTGGATAAACTGTACCCGCTCTGCGATGTTAGGAGTCTCCGCGTTGGTGATAATGACGTCTCCCTGGGCTTGGACATCGCCTGAGAGAACTTTCCCCGGGACAGCACTGCTGGTTATCTGCGGTGTGCTTGCGTGACGGTGACGGTGCCGTCACCTGCAACATGCGTCGAGTCATCTCTCAAGACGATCTAGAAGAGAAAGACGAGTGGTTAGGTGGCTTTCATCTGTTACTCCTGGGACAGCCAAGCCAGAAAGACGCACGAGATAGTGAGCCGTCTCGTGTGTTCTCGCCGAAAACCCGTGGCTCAGTGCCGTGTGGTTCTAGATGTGCATCCGAACCCTGGATTACCGCACCTCTTCGGCCGTGCTGAGCCCAGCAGGCCATGGCCCCGGAGCGAGGTGGTGAGGGAGCTGACGCGAAAACCGGTACAACTTCGTGCAAGATACAGCAACGCTCTGGTCTCGCTACTTTGGTGCGTATGACTGTAAGCCAACACAGAGTCCTCGAAACATGACGGCGACAGACGCACAGCACTGCAGAGATCCTCTTGGGGACACAGGAAGAAAGACCCCAGGCTAAAATCCAACAGTCGGGTTGGTCAGGAAGCAGGCTGCGGACCTGCTCACACGTCTCCTGGACGAGGTGCCTTCTCTGTGCATTACCCGCTCAGACCTGCTTGCTGCCTGCCAGTCGCTCCACAGGTCGCATCCGCTCATCGTGCGATGTCGACCCATTTTCACCGCATAAAAGGAGCCACTGGCGGTGGGGTTTGCGCTCTCTCAGCAGTCATGGATGACAAGGCTCCACTCTCGATGGACGTTGTCCTAAATAGTCACTTGAACTATATGATCCCCTGGGCCCGCGCGCTGGATTCTTCCGCCTTGATGCTACGCTGTCAGCTCTGTCACTGAGCGCCATGTCACCTGGGGTTGTATCCCGCGTGGGTGAGCAGCTCGCGGTGACCCTTCGGGATAAATTCCAGCTCATCGAACGAGCCCTGCCAAGAGCCGAGAGGACATCGGAGGAGGGACTGGCAGGCGGCATGGAGACGTGGAACCACGCGGGCGAGAGGCAACCTCACTCCGGTCGGGCGACATCTCTCGGGACTGGGCAAGCGCCCAGTGCAGCCGTCGACGAGGAGAGAGACCAAGAAGAGGGCAACAGGCGACCAACAGACATGTGTCGCCCTCAGGACATGTTACCGCGGCACGTCGTCGACCAGACCTCACGCGGCTGGGATGCCAGACCAACGCCATGTGCTACGCCGTTGGTCGATCGCCACCACCCAGCAGCTGGCGTTGTCTGCTGGGCCAACACATGGGCCGTCGATCTCTCTTGTCGTCCGACACGTCGAGAGGTGGTGTCGGCAACATACGGCCCCGACCCCTCCGAGATCGACAGCAGAAAGGCACTAGCTTTCCGGCTGTACTCACAATAGCCCGATATGATGCCGTCCCAAGCGTGTATCGGGTGTCTGTGATATTGCACTCTGCTGCGGTCCACGGGGATACATGTCGCTCGGTCGGGATGCGTCGTTTGCGCCGTCGCCCTTCTCGTCGTGGCTGGAGTCCAACATTCCCCCGGAAAACGTCCCAACCTCCTCCTCCCCGCATGTGATCTTACCTGCACACATGTAGACCTCATTTGCCCATCTCATCTCATCTCCCCGCACGCAGCGCCACCCTCGGCGTCGCTCGCATGCCTCTGCAGTGCACAGCAGGTGCGGCAGTCGTTGTCGGTCACTCGCGGGCTGGCATATCGGCGAGACCTCGTAGAGATTGTCGGCAGCGCCTCTCTCTCGCTCTCGCATGTTCTCGGCCCTCGTCGCCCTACCAGGTGCGCAGGGGCAACGATGAGGGTTCCAGAGCCATGATCATCCCGATCCGTCGTGGTGCATCGACCACCGCCCACCGCCCACCGAGCCCTATTTCCCCAGGGCCAGACCAAGCCCACCCTTGGCGCTCATCCGCTCGACGTTCCAGGTACAGAGGAGCGGAGGAGAAAAGGATGGAAATCGTCAGTTTTCTGATTCTCCAGGAAGAACCAGAGATGGATCGCGGTCCACACATGGCCCAAATAAGCTAATCGGACCGGCGGGTTCCAGTGCTGCGGCATGCCCTGACCCCCCGTCGTGATGCTCCCAACAAGGCCGTTGACAAGCAAACAAGATGTTCGCCCCGCTGCTGTCAGCGTGGCAGCGGGGCCGGGGAGAAGGAAGGGCTGAAGATATGTCGCAAAGGCCAGGGAAGAGCAGGGGCAGCGACCAGGGCCGGGGATTGGCATCGCGCGTGGCTCCTCGTCGATATGTCCTGGGAACGATCCCATAACACCACCCTCGGAAGGAGTTGAAGAGACAGCGTGCTGACGGGCAAATTGGCCAACCCCCGGTCGACCCAAGTGTAGGAGCCAAGAAGAGCCGTCACGGCCGCCGATGACATGATGGCCAGCTTGATCGGTGGGCAGAAGAAGCGAATGAGCTGTTGGTCCTGCCCGGCATCATGCCGGTAAGGTGCCAAGGGACGTCTCACGCAACTCATTCAACTCCTCTGCCACCATCTGCGTCTCCCCCCTCCGGCACGACCCACCCACCCACACAGCGGATGCAACCCCTCATTACCCATCCTGCCCTTCTCTGTGGCGTTCCAGAAAGACCGGTGCCTGCATTGGCGGACTGCACGGCCGCTGGCGGCCAAGAGACCAAGGCAGGAACGGTCTGACTGCGTGCGGGCCAGGGAAGGTGAGAGGGTGTCCTCGTCTCGTCTCGTCGCCCTGCCCATTCGCCTGACGTCCACTTGGGACCTGTCCGTCCCCGGCACATGTGGAAGAAGGTCTCTTTTAGAGGGACAACGTCATGTGCGTAGGACGATGCGAAACTGCTGCCTCGGGTATCCTCGTGGTTGATGCGCGAGCACATGGCATTGTCCTACCGAAACGTTGACGGCTGTCGTCCGAACTGCCTGCGTTTGCGCCGCGACGAGACTGTCCCGCGGCATTTGGCACTCACGGCTACCAGCGCACGCTTGCCAACGCCTCTGCTTGCGCCAGCGCCCGCGCCCGTCCGCGCCCACAAGCAGTGATTTCTTCGTTCCAGGCCTGGACAGCTGTGGAGACGCGCCGCAGGCTATCGAGTGTCAGCAATTCATAGACGGCCTCCCCTCCCAAAGAGGTAGAAGTGAGGGCCCCGTGGCTGGGGAAGTGGAGCGCTGACCGATGCTGGACATGGGGCTGCCTTCATGCCTCTCCACCCATGACTCTTTTTTATCTCCGCATCGTCACAGCCTCCGGCTGCTGGGGACTGTTCGCTTGTACTGTGGCGCGAGCACGTTGGTTGTCACCCTCACCTACGCCTTGCCATGTTGAGAAGGCAGCTCGCTGAGGCTATAGCGAGCGGGCTAGCTGATCGTAGTGTCTTCTGGAGGGCAGGGGACCAGGGGCAGCGTCTACCGTGGGGGCCCCAGATTCCAGATTTGAAAACGGTGAGAGTTTCCCTCGGAAGGCTGGCTGGCCGCTCACGTGCATTTGAATCGTCGTGTTCGCCCGCCCGGTAGGTGAGAGACGCCAACAATGCTGGGCGCCGGGGAAGATCGTTGGAAGAGTGCCCGTCGACGCCAACGGACGGGTGGTGAGAAAGGAGGAGGGGGGTGGGCTGCGTCGCGCGGCAATGCTCCAACCGAGCAATCTGAATCCGCCCGTCGTCCTCGTCCTGCCTAGGCCGCGAACCCTGCATCTCCAACTTCGGAGCACGACTCCCGAATAGCGTTAGCCCTTCCCGTCCCTCCCGCCCCGGTGGGCCTCGGTCGGTGTCAGCCCCCCGCCCGCTAACCATACCACACCTCGACTGCCACCTTAGCGGGAGCTGCTCGTTTCGTGCCTCGTCGCAAGTTTCGACTGAGCCATTTTCTTTCCACCTCCTGCCCAACGGCCCCCTTCTTCCCACATCGCTCCCCCACCATACCGCGTCGCCGGAGACCCGGAGCTCGAAGCCTATTTTGTTCCGTCAGAGATGCAACCTGCAAGCGAGCCTCTCCTCGACCAGAGCAGAAGCGAATCCTTCGTGTCGCGGAGCACACCCTGCTGCTTGGCATGGCTTTGTGGCAGACCCTGCCGGTGCCATTGCGAGCCGTTCACGTTGTCGCGCCGGTGGTAGGTAGACACTCGGAACCGTCTCAGCACAGTCGAGCTCTGGCTGGGGCATCACACTCCTCCCGGCTTAGAACTCAGGGCTGTGGTAGTGGACTTGCATGGCCGGCAGCTCGATCGCACAGTGACTGCCTCTGGTTACGCCTTCTTGGCACCTGGAGATACACTCCACAGATGCCGATCGCTATCGCTGCGTGTCGTCTGTCCTCACCTGTGGTAGCGGTATGCACCCACGGCGCGAAATGAAATGGCGCTGGCAGAGCCATGTGAAGCACCGCGTGTTAATGACGGACGGAGGCTAAGTGCCGACCTGATCTGGTTACAGCTAGCATGGGCCGTTACAACTGAGCTACTGTAAGGCCAAAGTCAGTTGTGGAAATGAGACAAGACCTTCTAGAACGCGTGCAAATGCAACAGCACGGATCCGCCAGCGACTCGGGCGACGAACCGTCGAGACAAGAGTCGTCGGTGAGGCGCATTTCGAAAAGATGGCCATCTAATCTTCGTTTCAGAATGAGGCTGGTCAAGGTGGCGGACACCCATCACCCTGCTTCTCGTCATCGTCGTGTATCCCGTGCGTGGCCAAGGACATAGCCTGCCAACTGAAAGTCGGCAGCTTCATCTCGCCCGTGAGCCGGCTCAAGAGCCCGACAGCACGGTTGCGCCTACAAGCATGAGATGGCGGCCCGGAGGCCATGACGAGTCAACAGGGAGCGCGCCTTTCTGTCGGTCATGGACCTGAATGCGTGGCAGCCGACAGGCATCTCGCCGATCGAACCGGCTTAGTCTCGAAGCGGCCGAGAGACTGTTGATCCAGGTAAGCAACACTGTCCTGTGTCGTCGTCGCATTCACGGACAATGTAACGTCCTCCCCGATCGAGTTTTCCCGTGACCACCCGGGATGCATCGCCGCGCCTGTTGCTTGCATGGACGTATGTAGCGATGACTATCGAGGACGAGCGGCACCGCTCCCCGAACAGCGTAGCAGCACACACACGCATCCAACGACAGGCAAGATGCACACCCCTCGTGGCGTGCCGTCAGCGATCTAGCGTGATCTCGGGACGGACTAGTGAGCCTCTTTTCTTTTTTCCGCTCGCGGTGACGGCAGTCCAGTGCAGCGCTTCGCAATGGGCCCTCATACTGACAGCGGCACTCGGAAAAGAGAAAAAGGAAGCACGATGAGCTAGGATGGTGCCTCACCGCCCACCTCGAGTCCTCGCTGTGATCGAGGTTAATCGCGACCTGCCTCTTTGGTGAGGTGCGGTGTTTCTAGAAGGCAGGGAAGCTGGCTCGTCAGCACCAGGGTGCCAAAGCATGATCAGAGCGGGAGTTCAGGACCAAACCGTGTCGTTCCTTCAGGGCAGCTTGAGTTTGAGTTGACGTATCGGCGTTTAGACAGTACATCATGTCTCTCATAGTTTGGCCGCTCGCTTCAGTTTTGGGGATTACCGATGCTGTAGGTGCGTCATTACCCGCTGCGGTTGTCTCGTGGATGAATCACAGAACGGGTTTTCACCAAAATCTAAAGAGCCCTTCGACATCCACGATTGGGCGAAACCTGCATGCATTGCTGGCGCCGTGTCTGTGATGATCGATGGGGAAAAGAAGAAAGTCCGGATCTCCCAGCACAAAAACCATTTCTGCTTGTTTCTTCCTTCTTCCCTCGAAAGCTCCAAGTGCGGGTTCGAACACGGCTACCTTGACCAATCTGCTGTCAGCTGGCGACGCCCGAGATGTGATATCGATTGCTAGCCGATGAAGGTGGACGCTTTGTCATGGTTCATGAAGTGTGACAAGATGGAATACAAGATCTAGACATGTCGTTGGCTAGCACTGGATCGAAAGGAGGCCTGGTATTGGCAGGGGTTGTGTTGATCCAACTGAACTTATAGGCTGCGAGCAGAGGCTGCGGGTGCTGACCGTCCTACACCCGCCCCTCTCTCGAAAGAGAACCAGACACGGGCTGTGAGTTTGTTGTGACTGGTGCTTGGGGGCTGGGACAAAGTGCCCCAGTGTGATCAACACACGAATCAGGAGCCTTGGATCATTTGCAGCACTGTGAGAGGTCCAGAACAGGATTAACGCCCGATATTCAGGCAGCCACCGGAAGGCCTCGATAGACGTCTCCTAGTGGAAGTTGCCTTGTTGGCGAGCTGTGCCACTTCCCCTCTGAAGGCTGTGGCGTGCTTTGTGATAGCTTCGATGGCCTACCTGTTGTCTTGCAACCAGCGGTGCATCAAAGCTGTAGGCCCGGCATACGAGCGGGCGGCTTGCTGAAGAGGAAAAGCGGATGAGGCAGGAATGAAAGCCATGACGCCTGACGGTAGGATGTTTCTCAGTGACATCCACCGGTGAATCCGCAGCATCAACTCAGGGAAGAAGTCGGTCGGACTTTTGATGATCACAATCAGTGGAGGCGCGCGTCGATATACGACATCCTACCCCGGCACCGAATAGGGACGGGTCACGACTCGTCAGCTTGGGAACAAAGGGCTTCGGACCAGGCCGAGAGTGATGGCATGGTACGCCCGCGACGATGACTGCTCGCCTTGTACTTGGCTGGTAGGTGGTCTTGCGTCGGTCTGTGTGTCAGTGGTACGCACGTCCTCCTCGCGTGGTGGCCCTGGGCCCCCTTCGATTCGGACCAACAGTCTGGTACGTGGCTGGCAGGCGGTGTGGAGAGGGTGGCTTGCTCTGGCGGTGGGCTTCGAGCACGTAACGCAGCCAAGTGGGCACTCCACGGTCGTATTCAGGCATCCCAAGAATGGTCTTGCTTGCCTCCTGAAACGGCCCGTTGCCCTCGGGGGAGCCAAGGCTAGAGACGTTTTGGTGCATTAGGCCAAGCAGAGTTGTCGCCGTTCCAACATTGAAAGTGTCGGTTGAAGTCAGGCCGAGAAGCTAGCCAAAAGGGCGTTGCTGTCTTTGTTGAACCGCCATAGTGAGACACGGAGTCGCGTTGTGAGGTGGGGCGTCATTAAGCGAAGACGCTGACGATGCGCTCACGAGGTTGGTAACGTCTGATCCCGCCGACGGCAGTTGTGTCGGGGCTCAAAATGGTGTGCCAGAGAGGTCATGAAGGGCGCGAGGTGACTGCACTACAGCCCATAGTCGAGGAGAAGTGAACCAGATAGGAGCCTCGTGGCGCTGCAGGTGCGCCTTCGCTGGTGCGGAGCCGAGACATCGGCTCGGCAAGGTAGGTGGGCGAGGTGCGGTGAGGGTGGTGATGGAGATCAGGACCAGATTGTGATGCGGTGGAAGGGGTTGAAAGGTGAAAATGGTAGATGAACACGGAGACGAGAATCGAAGGGGATCATGCCGGCCTCAATTGGCAGCTTAGATTGGCAGGAGGCATCAATCAGCACTAATTGAGTTACACCTGCCAGATCATGATATGACGCCTTTCGTCTCCCGCTCCTCCTCCGTCCTCTGCTGCGTGGTCTCGACGGGGCAGTCGCGACCTGCCTTCTTCCCTGTGGATACCTACCCATGAATCTGATCACCGAGAAGGGGAGGGGGTCACCGCCAAGGAGAGTTGCAATACTGCGAAGAAGCCCCTGTACGCCCTGGGATTCGCCACTCCACAGCTGACAGGGACCACTGAGTGCGTGCTGTCCGCCCGCCGAAGCGGGGCGGCGGGCTGGCGGGCAGTCACGACCGGCCCTATTCTGGGCTCGTACTGGCTCCCCCCTTCTTACCCTCAGCCAGTGATGAAGGAGACGGTAGCTGTGGAGTGCCTACTGGTAGCTGCTGGCGACTAATCACCAACGCGCTCTGGGATAGACGTCGATTCAAACCCTGCCGACAAAATCCGGTTTGTTGCTTCCTGTTGTGACCGCTTGAAGAAAAGTGTACTGAGAGGAAGGAAGAGTCCGCATCTTCAGGACTTCCTCGCAAAACCAAGCTAGGCACGTTAGGCACTGTGAAGCTTTCAGTGGCAGGTCCGGTCCGCCGCCAGGGGCTCCTGCCCGCACCTTTCCGCACCGCGTCGTCGAGGGAAGGGGTAGTAGGAGGGCTGAGAAAGGTGGGACCGCGTCGTGTGATCTGCACACGCCCCTCCCCTGGTCACCGGCTGGGATCAGGGGTAAAAGTCGCGGCCACCCAGCTTCACATCCTCGCATGGCATCAGTCGATGCCCCTGCAGCCCCAAGCATCTTCGTCGCTCGCTCGCTTGCCGCATTGCTGCGGCCAGACCTGCCCTCCCCGCCAACTTCCAATCGTGTGTGCAGGACGGGCTCTGGTGGCCTCATGCGCATCGAGGGGGCGACCTCTCTCGCTGGGGCATGGATATCTTCCGCCGCGGCGCCCAGAGGGAGGCAGAGGGAGGGGACCATCAGCTTCCCAGGGCCAGGGCACCCCTCCCCCCTCCTCTCTCGCTCTCCTCAGAAAAAGGCACATCCAGCGAGAGGCCGCTGCAGGAACTGTACCATGACGGCCTTTATCCCCAGACCAGACCAAACCAGGCAACCTTTGCCATTGGCGGCGTTGTCTCGACCCCCCTGGCCCCCGGTCGAGCCAGTCCCAACACTCGATGCTAGTGCATGGAGAACTCCAGCACGAGAGAAATACCCGTCCCGAGTCTTCGTCGACATGTGGTTGGGCGTCGTTCTGGGCGCCCGGGCGTGCTACCCCAGTCCCAGACCGTGACCCTCCTTCTCATCCACCCAAGGTAGGAACAGACTAAACTAAGGTACGCAAGCAGACCCCGGCATCTGTCCATCGCGGCCCGCCGCCTATACATATCCCCCCCCTCCTCCTTCTCTTCCCATCCTAGAGGAAAGGGTCTCTGGTCCTGAATCTATTCTCGCCATCCATGAACATCTGAGACCTCACGCTCCTTACCAAACGAACTACCCCGCCGTCTGCCATCTCTGACAGCCATTTCCGTTATGCGGTATCGAGTTTGAGCTCAACACACGCATCCAACCGACGAGGCGATACCGCGGTCAAACTCTTCGATTCGACGGAAAGCGTACGCGACGTCTTATACCGGCACCGTCCCGCCACCTGTCATCACAACCCGAACCGCCCTCAGGTGCTGATGAGCCGTCTTTGATGGAGGATCTCTAACACAGTTCCCCGATTCCAATTTACGGCCCTCTACGTCGACCACCCGCGCAACGTTACGCCCTGTCACTGCGCATCTCGACATCGCTACCCTAGTGCATACACGCTAGGTTTGGCCTGATCTTGGTTCACGACTACGACTGGTACCTCCGGGATACTCTCGGATTTCTCACCGAAGGTCTAAACACCACACCGCGCCCATCCAGCGGCAAATCTACTTCTCATCATCATACATCATCATGTCGGCCGCTAACGGGGGCTGTCCGAAGCCCTTCATATCCCCGGCTGGATTTCCGGCTGACGAGGGCCGTAAGTGGTGTCAGTGATTGTTCACAACGCATTCGACTGACCAGGTCTTCCAGATATCGACGGCCGGCTCTGCCAAAACCTCACCGAAACCCTCACGTGCTGTCTGCCATGTCCCATGACAGAATGGGTGTATCCTGATTACTTCGACACGTTGACAGCAGTTGCCAACTGGATATGTGTTGCCAGCGCTCTTTGCTGCCTCTTCCTGCTCGTGTCATGGGCATTTCTCCCCGTAGACAAGACGAGCCGGCATTATCTGAGCATCAGTCTCGTATGTGCCGTCATGCTGATGAACGTGAGTCATCCACTTCCTTGCTGCTGCAGGTTCGTGTCGTCCTAAACCAAGTCTCAACAGATGGGCTTTGTCGTTCCTCTCGCGGCCCAGCCGCAAGAGTGTATCAACGACATCACGCCTCATAACATGCACACGAGCGGCGTGTGTGGGGCTTCTGGCTCCTTCCTGCTTTTCGGCGGCTTCGCCGGCGTCATGTGGGTGTTTCTGAGGGCCGTGTCTCTTCATCTGCAAATTTGCTGGCAGGCAGTCGTTGGTCGCAACTTCATGCTCATCTCGCAGGCCGCGGGCTGGGGCCTACCCATCGTCGCTCTCACCGTCGCACTCCTCTTCAGCGGCGTCTCGTTCCGGTTTGGAGCAACGTGCCACATCAACCACGAGAACAGTCTTGCCACCTTTTGGATCCCGATCCTCGTCTTTGCCGGTTTGACCGTCATTATCCAGTTTGCTACTTTTGGCTACTGCATCAAGGTCTACCTTGCCTCGCTGGCCGACAACAGCGCATCGACTGAAGGCTCGAGCCTGCCGCAGTATGCGGCCAGCGCCCGCACCATGACGCCCCGCCAGGCCTATCGGAGAGTTCGACGCGTCGTTGCGCTGCAGTGGAGGGGCATCACGATTGTGCTCATCATCATCTGCGACGTCATCTTCTTCTCCGTCATTTTCGTGTTCCAGGACGTCACGGTGCAGGCCGTGCGTGATGACAAGTCGATCGCCGAGCCTTGGATCATCTGCCTCGCCACGAGCGGGGGTGACAAGAATAAGTGCCTGGATAAGGCCAAGTCCATGGTGGTCAACGAGGCTACCATCACGGCTGTCCTCATTCTCCTCGCGGTAAGCAGGCCCCGCGCCCTCCTAGTAAGGCAACAACGACTGACATTCCATCTTAGATCAACGGCATCTGGCTGCTGTTCCTCCTGGGCCGTTGGTCGATGGTCACGGGCTGGGTTGACCTGTTCAGGTCCTTCCGCGGAGACAGCAAGAAGGAATTTGTCTCCGTAGACGCCCGACAGGACGTCAAGAAAGATACTCGTGCGTACGAGATGCTGTCAGTTGACTCGAGCGCTGCGGTAACACCAATTGACCCAGTCAAAACCCATGGAAGCCCGCCGAGCGGCCGCAGAACGCCCGACTACTTTGGGCAGACTGCTCGATACCACGCGCCAGAGCGCTCGTTCTCGAGCCCACGGCCACCACGAAGCCCGCCTGCCAACGACGGCTGGGAGATGAGGCCAACACACGTGCGCCCCGACCGGCGGCACAGCCCCGAAGGGTTCGAGGACATGAACCCACTGGGGATGAACAGGATATGATGTCCCGGCTGAGAAGCTGAAAGACAAGACCAAAAAAAGAGAAAAAGAAGCAATAAACAACCAAAAACGAGAACGAAGATCGCGGCGGCCTCGGACAGATAGGCGATATATTTACGAGCTACGATGGCTCAGCGCACTCACGTGCCGTTCCTTTACATATTGGCTCACCAGCACCATCGTTTACACGACGCGGCGAAAACACACGCCCATGTTTATATTCTACCCACGCCACAGCAGGCGACCAAACGGGGAGGGGGCTGTTTGTGCCCAGGGCGATCGATTGACGAATCCGAAGTAGGATCAGCGCTGGCGTCTCGGAACATTTCATTTTTTTTTATTCGCAAGGAAGGAAACTTGCTGAGGAGGACACCACGGGCCACGGCCTCGGATTACAACACTGTACAGATCAAGGGGAAGCCGACCACGCGCGGTTCTAATGTCAGATGAAGATATCCCTCCCCTTCGCCGGGCCCTTCAGGGTGGGCAGACGGCAGGGGACGGGCGACGAATAAGAAGCTTGATGACCTCGAGATGGCCCCTACCGCGTGATGATGAATGGTGATGATGATGACGACGCCGACGACGGCAATGGGCTGCGAAAAGCGCGGCCAGGGCCCGGCACTCGACCACAATGGCCCGAGGGCGCGGGTGGGCGGGTCGCCTCTGCAGGGCACAGACATGGCCACGGTGGTGGCCGGGACGTGCGGATCGGGCGCGAAAGGAGGCGGGCCATTCGGCATGCTCGGAGTGGACGGGCGGCGGCTTACTTTTGGTCTGACAGCACAAGACTGCATGAGGGGAGCGCACCTGGAGGCCGGTGACTGGGCGCCTGTGCGCTGGGACGGTTTCGATCGGCAGGTGTGGGAGGGCGAGTCGGAGGGATCAGACCTCTCGCATTTTACTTTAAGAGGAAGGGGGGGGAACAGGCGACTGGGACTGGTGCGCCCGAAGCAGCGGTCTTCTCCTGCATCTGGACTTTCGACTCTGTTGGGCCCCGTGATTGGAGAAGGCCCGGCCGGTACGACGATACGATTCACCATTTGCGACGACTCGGAGACACCACTCGAACGACCCATCACGCGCGTGGACGCTGCTGTCGGCTCCTGTCGGCTCCTGTCCCGAGTTGGCTCGAGACCCCGGCGCTGTTCAGGCAGGATCGGAAATCTGGTTCTGCTTTTGGAGGTTCGATACCGTCTTGAGACGCTGCAGATTCGTCCCCCTGGTGTGCGGTTCGGGTACGGCACCTCCGACCAACGACGGAGAAGGCGGGAACCCGCCCAGCCCTCCCTGTGTTTCCCCCGCCGGTGCTGGGACATACTACATCAGCACTCGAGTCGCTTGCGGGCTGTTGACGTGGTGAGTGAGGTGTAGCACACGATCGTGAAGAGAGGCCCCTGTCCTGGAGATCCCCCGCAGGCGACGCTGGGGGAGGGCCGCTACATCGGGAACGAAAGCAATGGCGTCCGCTGGGAGCCAAGGAAGCTCCAGTGCCGCTGGCAGTGTCGATGGACCTGGGCGGGCCGCAGCGGCAGGCACGGGCGCCGCCAGGGAAAGAGCGAGGGGCCGGAGGTGGAACTGGAACTGGGCCCTTCCTGCCGAGAGGAACTTCAGCAACGTCGCCTGGTTCGGCACCCGCCTCGGCGACGTTGAGCAGCCACCTCCAGGGGCAGGGAGGAGCTCCGACTTTGACGACGACGACGACTTCACAACCCTTCCCACCCTGACGACAACCGACTACGCATCGCACGCCCCGGGTCCGATCCGCCTGCCCGCGTCGACAGGGCGCTCGGTGAGACGCCGGTCCCAGCTATCACCGCTTCTCCAGAGATTCGCCCGCACCGCTGCCGGCCTTGTCGGGCATGCCGTCAGGCTCCTGCATCGGAGGATGTTCCTCGTCGCATGCCTCCTCCTCCTCGGGAGCTACGTCCGCTACCTCTGGCGCGCCGAGGCCACCATCAACGTGCCCTGGGTGCCCGACCCGGCGTCCCGCCTCTTCGCCCAGGCGCCCCTGGCCCCGCTGCCCGCCGACGCCGCCATCACGACCTACCAGCTGCCCCTGCGCACCAAGGGCCGCAACATTGTCGACGCGGCGGGCCGCCGCTTCAAGCTCCTCTCGGTCAACTGGTACGGCGCCTCGGACGAGCTCTTCGTCCCCGGCGGCCTCGACGTGCGCCACCGCCGCGACATCGCCACCACGATCCGCGCCCTCGGCTTCAACAGCGTGCGCCTGCCCTACGCCGACGAGCTCGTCGTCGCCAACCCCGTCGTCGACCCGGGGCGCCTCGCCGCGAACCCGGACCTGCAGGGCCGCGGCCTGCGGGCCCTCGACGTCCTCGAGGCCGCGGTGACGGCCCTCACCGACGCCGGCCTCGCGGTCGTCCTGAACAACCACATCACCCACGCCACCTGGTGCTGCGGCGCCGACCCCTGCGACGCCGGCTGGTCCAACGACCACCTCGCCCCGCTGTGCCGCGTGCGCCAGACGGAGGAGGGCTGGATCCGCAACTGGGAGGCCGTCATGCGCCGCTTCGTCGGCAACCCCCTCGTCATCGGCGCCGACCTGCGCAACGAGGTGCGCGGCCTCTGGGGCACCGCCCCCTGGGCCGCCTGGGCCGCCGCCGCCGAGCGCGCCGGCAACCGGCTGCTGCGGCTGAACCCGGCGTGGCTCGTCGTCGTCGGCGGCACCGAGTCGGGCAACGACCTGCGCGGCGTCGCCGCCCGGCCCGTCGCCCTCGACCTGCCGCACCGCGTCGTCTACTCGGCGCACGTCTACGCCTGGTCCGGCTGGGGCAGCCTCGAGGGCCGCTTCGCCCAACGCGGCTACGCCTCCTTCGTGCGCGCCATGCGCGAGAGCTGGGGCTACCTCGTCGAGGGCGACCGCGCCCCCGTCTGGGTCGGCGAGATGGGCGCGCCGCGCGACCCCGCCATGGGCGACGCCAACTACTGGCAGAACCTGGCGCGGTACCTCAAGGTCGTCGACGCCGACTTTGGCTACTGGGCCCTCAACCCGCGGAAGCCGAGCGGCAACGCCACCGAGACGTATGCCCTGGTCGAGGACGACTGGGCCACGCCCGTGCTGGACTACCGCATGAAGGACATGGTGGAGATGATGAGGGCGACGGATGACGTTGGCGCTGGGGTGTTCGACCCTACGCAGGCTGTGGCGGGATATGGTCACGGAGTTTGGGGTCAATAGGAGACATGGAATGGGGATATGCTGCTCTCTTGAGCTCTTGAGCACCCTGTGCTGCTGGAAGGCTAGCTTGGGAGTCTGCGGTCGTTTTTACCTAGGAGCAGCGAGATGGACGCAAGAGCCAAGGGGTGCCTGCAGCTGAAAATATTACGTTCAATATGGTCCATTCGAATTGGTGTCCTCTGCAATCGTTCATGGCCCATGGTCATTCATGTGGTCGAGACGGACCTTCTGTACGTACCCTCTGTACGTACCCTCTGTACGTACCCTGTCAGCACACGCACGTCACGGCAGGCGGGCTTATCGATACAGAAGTGGGGCTGTACCCCTCGAGCTCCAGCGTCCTAGTCGGTCGCCGCCAGTCGACGTCCGCGCCTGCCCAGGAAATCATCGTCACAAAAGTCACAAAGCACCCTGCGGACCTCTGCTCGCACCGCACCGGGCTTTCAGGTCGCGACGAGTCGGGCCCATCAATCAAATCCCTTCTCCTCTGCCTCTGTTCGACCGCCCCCTTGATCCACTCACTGCACAGCAGCCGGCTCCCACGCACAGCATTCATGTTTGACAAGGCCTACTGCGCCTTGGGTCCTGGTAGGAGACGATGGCGAACCGTCCGTTCCGCGAAGTGACCGTGGGCAAATGCCAGGTCCAGACCGCGGTCTCTCGCGTGAGTTTCCCTGCGCGCCCCCTCTGTCCCGACTGCCTCTGCGAATGCGACACTGTGCTGACAGCCGCGCGATGGCAGTTTGGCCCAGACGTGATCGACATCGTACGAGAACGAGACAGCGACTTCCACCACTCCCCCAACAGCACCGTCCAGCACGATCTCACGAATGGCGTCCCGACCGGCCAGTTCTACACCGGGGGCCCCTCGCCCAGCCGCCATGGCGAACCTGTCCCTCCCGAGAGGAGGGTGCCCAAGATGCAATACTACCGCAACAACCTGACCTCCCTGTCACAGAAATACAACGTGGGCGGCCCCTCTCGTCTCTCTTCCTGCACGGCCTTCGGACACGGCTAACGCGCCTTTCCGCAGCTCTACTTTGTCGCCTACGAGAACCGGCTCTTCGTGTACCGCCCTAGGAGCGTGCCGCGACAGACGATACCCGAGCATGCCGACCTCATCCTGGCGACGAGGCCCGACCGCATGTCTGAGTTTGTCGGCGGCACCATGGACCGCCGCTTCCCTCACCAGGCCAACGCGGTCGCGACGGGCTTCCTCGGCCACCAGGAGATCGTCCTCCTGGCATTCGACGACGGCTCCGTCATCGCCTACTACACCAGGAGCATTGCCGAGTACATCCAGCAGGCGGCGCCTGGCGCGCGCGCCGGCCCCGCCGCCGCCGCCGCCGCCCAGATCCCGCTGCCCTTCTTCCGCGAGAACGTCGGCTCCTCAGCCTGGGGCGTCGCCATCCACCAGGAGTCGCGGCTCATCGCCGTCAGCTCCAACCGCCGCGAGGTGACCGTCTTCGCCTTTGGCCTCTCGAAGCAGCCGGGAGGGATCAGAAAGGGGCACCAGCACGACTACCCCGCTACCCTGGTGACGGGCCGGAAGCGCAACTGGCGGATCGTCCTGCTGCTGGGCGAGGGAGGTCACAACATCCCCAACGTCTCCTTCTGGGACGACAGGGACGGCCTGGCCGAGAAGGTGTGCGCCATAGACATCTACGGCGGCACTTGGATCCTCGACATCTGGAAGCCGTGCACCGCGCCGTACAGGATCGCGCACACCGACCAGAGCAACACGAATATGTTTAGGGCGCCGCAAGGGTAAGTCACGAACCTGCCTGCCTGCCTTTGCTGCCACGGGCTCCGGAAACTGATGCGCTTCTCGATAGTGGATGGGGTGTTCTGGTCATCCCCCTCACGGGCGCCATGCGCGCAACCACGTCGGCCGAGGCCTTTGGCGTGGGAAAGCCGGCACTTGTCGAGTACGAGATCCGGAGCGCGCCCAACTTCATGCAGACTGGCACGATAGATATTTCGGAAAGCCTCAACCACGTCCGCGACAGTCCCATCGGCGCTCTTGAGCTGCCTCCCGACCTGCTCAACGTCAACCCGCCCATCCAGCCGTTGGCGGCTATGCTGGGATTCGGGGGGACACTGAGTCAGGAAGACAGCACATCTGAGCACGATGAGGAGGAAGATGAAGACGACGACGACGACGATGACGAGAGCGAGAACGACGCTGCTGAGGGGCAGACGGAAACGGCCGCCTACAGCGAACACAACACGGACGGTGGCGCGCCCTTGGAGCCACCTGACACGCCTTACTCCCCGGCGACCGCTGCAAGCGATGAAGGCGATACGGAGGATACCCTGAACGCAAATACTTTCGGGCTCATCCTCCCCTGGGAAGACCCGCTCAACGCCATGTTCGAAGGCTTCGGCAACAACAGCTTGGATCTGACCGAGCTCGCTCAGCTGATTAGTCCTCCCCTGACGGGCATGCCGGCCCTCGACCCCCAGGTTCTTGCCGGCATCACGGCCGAGTCGAAGCAGGCCATGTTCCACGGCCTGCTCCACGGCGACCGACCGCCCTCGCGGAAGCCGCACCGCGGACCGAACATCTGGCTCGACATGCTCTACCTACCGCACACGGGCAAGGTCTACGCCTTCCAGTCATCGTTCCACCACAAGGCTACCTTCCTTCGTCGTGGGCTGGAGGTCAACCGCAACACGACGCCGCAGGACCAGGCCGCCATCCAGGACATGACGAGCCGGGCCTGCCTGCTGCGCACCTACATGACAGACATTGAGCTGCGCCGGATCGCCACGCCGCACCGCGCCGTCGTCTGCCGCGGCGTCACGAGCCCGCAGCCGAACCACCCGGTGTTTCGCCACACGACGCGCCTCAACATGCTCCTGCACGTGCCCGAGCTCTCGCTCGTCGTCGTCGGCTCGGCCGTTGGCCAGGTCATCCTGCTGACGCCCACGTGCGGCGACCGCGACAGCAACTTCGCCGACGGCCGCAAGGGCCACCCGCCGACGCCGACGCCCAACTTTTCGGCCCGCCACGGCTTCCGCGTCGACTGGGTGCTGCCGACCCAGACGGACGAGGACGCCGAACGCAGGCCCGCGCGCCCTCTCTACGGCGTCGCCATCGGGCCCGTCCAGGAGGGCGGCGCCGACGGCGTGCTGCTGCGCCGGCCCCGGGGCATGACCGCCTCGGGGCCCGGGTCGCGGCGCTACCGCCTGATGCTGCACTACCGGGACCACACGATCCTGTCGTACGAGCTGAGCCGGAACGACGACGACAGGATGGAGATTGTCTGAGGCGTTGGGTCCGCACGCGGCTTTCGGGCTTCCACCTTGGGTCGGGATACGCTCTGGCATGGGGGGCATCATTTGGTTTTCTTCTTGTTTGTATGTTGCTGCTGTGTTTGGTTGTTTTTTTGCATCAGGACTTGGTCTCCCGCGGGGCTTCCCAGATTGTTCACTGCCGATCTGGTAAAGGGAGAGGTAGGTGTGCGCCTGGTAGTGCTTTCAGCAAGGGCCCCCCCCCTTTCTCCCTGGCTCGGGGCCTCTGCCGTGCCGTCGCGTGACGACGCAACGAGATGATGATGAGAAGATACCCAACAAAAATCCACGAGTTCTGCCTGTTCATCCGCGCGTGAGGGGGTTTCCGCTAGTCATCCGTGTTATCGCCGTCTCGCGCGCCTCGGGACGAGACGCGGCCTGCCTGCCGTGGTACCCGGGGCGCCTGATGCGCCCACGCTTCAACCCCCTAATAATAATCACATCCTCCCTGCCGTGCGGCCGTTCTCCAAGTCGTCGCACGGAGCCCCTGGGCGACAGGCTGGCTGGTACCTGGGTTCCCGGGTGGTCCCTTCGCCGGCGCCATCCCGCGTCTTCCGGGGGAACGTTCGCGCGGCGTCGATATTTGTGATTCCTGTGACTACGTGGAGGAAACCGCCTGGTATCATGGGAGCCCTGTGCCTCGTCAGGGGTTCGACCGTGGAATGAACCGTCTCGGACTCCCGCGTCTGCATCAGGCTCTCTTTCCTCTCTCCACCCGGGGATAGCAATGCTGTGAATCGGGCACTCGAGTGGTAACTGTCAGAGGTATGATGAGCTTCGTAATCCGCAAGTCGCCCTGGTCAGCTTCGAAATCCGCGTGCCTCCCGGGAAACCCGCCACAAGACTCCCTGGGTGCCGAGATCCATGGTTAGACCGAGAAACAACAGCCATGGTCAACGTGCTGCTCTCATGCAAAAGGAATCGAGTAGATCATGACTGGCAGTCTCACTGCCGCGTCTCGATGCAGACTCGACGCGCCTGGCATCCGACACGCTTGATGCAGCGAACATGTGTCGTCCACGGTCCCAGTTCCCTACGTAAGTATTCACTCCTCGGCGCAGTCGTCTCAGTAGATGCGTGGCGAGCAACTTGCTTAACACAGGAAATGGGTGTTTCTCATGAACACAATGCCCAATCTACAGACGGCAGATTACATCAATGTTCGGAGTACACCTAAATCCGCAGCACCGAAGGACTTGCTGTGCCATGCGCCCCCTTGACAGATTGACCAGACTTTGCCGATGTCGCCCGGTCCCTCGAACCGCCCGTTTAACAGCCATGTAAGCAATCCGGCGTCGAAGCCTTCCAGAAGAACAAACCCCTCTCGGAAGGACCCGGAAGCGACGCAAACGCTGGGCAGAGGGAGGTGACAGGCACATTTGACAAACGAGCAACAATAGGCACAGGGAGTGTGAGTGGGTGTGGCGGGACCGCTGGCCCGGGCGTAGATAAGGCTAACGCTTCCGCGGGACCGCCGAGTTGGGAACGGGGCGAAGGGCGCGGCGCACGATGACATGGCGGGATTAGAGGGGCACCCTGATGCAGCGGAAGGCGGGTTTGACCAGTATATCAAACGCGTTGGTCGCCGGAGTGCTGGGTGGGTGGTACGACGAAGCTGGGGTGCAGGGCTCTTGAGGTTATTTAAATATTGGGGCCGGTGAATCCAGCCTCGACGGCCAGACACAGTGGACGGCCAGCAGAACGCAGTTAGATGGCCACGCCAAGTACCTGATCGCGGTCTTGGACGGCCTCAAGTCGCCAGCGTGCGATGAGCTCGATCGCAGCTGTCGATCAGCCAGTCAACCAGATGACGTCGGTATTCAAGGTCGGGATTGAAGGTCCTCCGGCGACAGAAAGACATCTGAACATCAAGATGAAATCCATCTGTGAACAACGTCAGGCTCCAAAGCAAGAGACACGATTGGGCGTCGGCAGCCAAGCAGCAAGCCAGGGCACCCCCCTGTCCCTGGCGATCGACCCGCGCCCCCCTCGAGAGCTAAGCTTTTCTGGAGCGGACGGGGCCAAGAAGAGCGGCGTCGCATTGGCTGGCGGCTCGGCCGAGGCCAAGGCCTTTGTCACGACGACGACAAATGGTTGCGTAACGAAATGAGATGCGCGCCTGTCCTGGCCTGTCCCGTCTCGTGCTGCTGGCGTGGGCGAAAGCGACAACGGAGACGTGATGACGCTGGCCACGCGAGGAGGGACTCTAGGGGTTCTCCCGAGGACGGATCGGATGAAGTAGGCAGGAGGGCTGCTTGGGATGGGCGGAGATCCGATGTCGCCCGGTCGGTGATGCTGTCTGTCAGTCGCCTTTCATGATTGATGAGTCGTGGCGATTTGATGATGAGATGTAAAAAGGTCTTGTCAGGAACGCCAGATCAGCACGCGCGCCGGGGCCACTGGCGCCGGCTGGGCGCTGCGAAAGAAGCATTACCGGGCGGGTGGTTCGAGTCTTGTCGTCCCGTTCGGGGGGGCCTTTCAGCAAGATGCCAACCAGCATGACGGACATCCCACTGGTGGCCCCCAAGGCAATTCGCGTTATCGCCAGGCGACGTGAAGCGAGACGAGGCGAAGATGGATGAAATGGACAACGGAGAGCCGGTGATGGGATGAGCATCTCGGAGGCCTGATGAAGACATGGTTGCCCCGGGCTTGCTCGACCGACGCCACAGGGCCAAGGCCCAGGGTGGACGAGGGTCGGTCATGTACCGGAAAAAAGCAGACTAGGGAGTTCGCATGCTGTGATGGTATTACGTCCAGCTTCTGGACCCCCCCGGGCGCGCGACCAGTGAGGCGCGTCGGATCTGGGTGAGTCAGCCGAGCCGGGATGAATTGGTGATGTCTGTGATTTGACTGAATATTTTCCCTTATCTTGCGTCCGGGGGCACTGCCTCATGGCATGGTCGGTCCGTCGCCCTCGGGAGGGGTTCGATCGGGCGGCCTCGCTGGCAAGTCTCTCGAGACAACCTTGGCAGCGAAGCGGCAGGCTGTCGACGCAGTGAGGGAGGGGGATAGGGGATACGGCTGACGATGCCCAGGAATAGGCGCTGCTGAGCTGAGCTGCTGATGCATCATCATTTTTGGGTTGGGGGGTGTTTGTGGATGGGCTGGTTTCATATCGCTGCGTGGGGAGCACAGCATGAACGTGGTGCGACCCTCCCTCCATTCCAGCTGGCCTCTGGTTCTGGATGCTTTCTGTGTTCTGATGCTCCTTTTGGGGTGTTGATGGAGCGCTGGCACTGGTGCCGACCGTTTGCGGCCCACGCACTTTAGGCTCTCTGGGGGTGATGTTCCACCCCATGCATCCCCTTGTCGATGTCCATAATAGAGTGTGCCGTCCGTCAGCCTGGCCGTCCGCGGCCCCGGAATAATTCGACGAGAGAGGGTGGAGGTCGCGAGGTGCATCGTGAAGCCGCAGGAGTCCAGGTCCTGGATTAAGGTAGGCGAGCTGATGTGCCGGCGTCAGACTCGACGATGGCATCCACTGTGCGTCGGGGTGTTGGGGTCTGGTCTGGTGTATCGGCCGCGGTCCTTGACGATGTAGCGGTAGATAGTGTGTGGTGTGGTGAGATGCAGGCAAGAACCAAGAACCAAGACCCCTGCCCACCCCTCTCGTCCCGCTCGCAGGACTGCAAGAGCAGGAGAGAGCGTGGGAGGCGAGCCTGCCAGTTGGGATGGGAACAGGTACGTACCGATACCCGAGTGGGGCTTGGCTTCCTTGGCTCCGCTCCGTAGGTAGACACTGCACCCCTGCCACGCCTTGGGGCCTGCCCAGCCGGCACGACCTCCTTCACCCTCACCTTCAACAGCCCTCGGTCGCTCCTAACACACCCGGTCCCAGCGTTTGGGCTCCCGATACCCCCCCCCAGGGCCACCCCCCTGGCCCGCCACTCACATGCCGCGAGCTGCTATCTATCGTTTCTGGTCGGTCAACTCTATTATACACCTGCGAGCAACAAAAAAAAATCCGCGACCCTTCTGGCGGGCCACCATGCCCTTCTCGTCTCCCAAGACCCTCCCACGCACCCCTGCCTCCGCCTCCGTGTTGCCCCCCCCGTACAATGTACACCCCCATCACGGCTTCTTATCAGCCAGGGATCAACGCCAGCACCGGCGCCGGCGTCATGAATGGATCGATGGGATGGGACGGGATGCGTCCTCGAGATACGGCCTACCGCCGTAGGCATGGTCGCATGGGTCTTACTATCTCTGCCTCTGTCTATCAACCGTGCCCCCCCGATTCCCCAGACCGGGACACAGAACCCAGAATGTGCCCCCCTACCGCATCTGGTTCATATATATCTCTGGCGTCCATCCCCCCTTCGTTCCGCTTCGTGGTCTCCTGCTCTCCAGTCCCCGAGTCAATTCATCCCCGTCTCACCCAGTGCCAGACCTCGATCACCACGTCCCGCCTCTGGTGATCCCAACTCCACCCGACACGTCTCTGGTCTCTTCTTCGCCCCGACGCCCACACGGCTTTTCTGCCTCGACACCAATTTTTCCCTCTCGACTCGCCCTCGCACCCGCAGCCCATCATGTCGTACAGCTGGGTGGGAGCTCCTACGGAGTTCAATGGCACAAATCCCGAAACGGGCGGTGACTCCGGTATGCTCAGCTCCGTCCCCTGCCGCCCCCGCGGACACCACTGACCCAGAACCTCGCCCGCAGCCACCGAAAACCTCAACCAGTGGTACCAGAGCGGCGACCAGGCCTACATCCTCGTCTCCGCCTGCATGGTCCTCATGATGATTCCCGGCATCGCCTTCCTCTACTCCGGTCTCGCCCGTCGCAAGTCGGCCCTCTCCCAGCTCTGGGTCGCCATGATGACCTTCTCCGTCGTCGTCTTCCAGTGGTACTTCTGGGGCTACACCCTCGCCTTCAGCGAGGACGCCACCAACGGCTTCATCGGCGACATGAAGCACTTCGGCCTCCGCAACACCCTCGGACAGCCCTCGCCCGGCTCGCCCCTCGTACCCGCCCTCCTCTACTCCTTCTACCAGATGATGTTCCTCGCCGTCACCGCCGCCCTGACCGCCGGCGCCACCGCCGAGCGCGGTCGCGTCATCCCCTGCATGGTCTTCATCTTCTTCTGGGCCACCCTCGTCTACTGCCCCCTCGCCTGCTGGGTCTGGAACGTCAACGGCTGGGCCTTCAACTGGGGCGTCCTCGACTACGCCGGCGGAGGCCCCGTCGAGATCGGCTCCGGTATGTCCGCGCTCGCCTACTCGTGGGTCCTCGGCCGCCGCAACGAGAAGATGATGCTCAACTTCCGCCCCCACAACATCTCCCTCATCACCCTCGGCACCATCTTCCTCTGGTTCGGCTGGCTCGGCTTCAACGGCGGCTCCTCCTTCGGCGCCAACCTCCGCGCCGTCATGGCCGCCTGGAACTCCTGCCTGACCGCCATGTTCGCCGCCATGACCTGGTGCCTGCTCGATTACCGCCTCGCCAAGAAGTGGTCCCTCGTCGGCTGGTGCTCCGGCACCATCTCCGGTCTCGTCGCCGCCACGCCCTGCTCCGGTCTCATCCCGCCCTGGGCCTCCATCATCCTCGGTGTCGTCGCCGGCGTCGCCTGCAACTTTGGCACCAAGGTCAAGTTCATGCTCAAGATTGACGACTCGCTTGATGTCTTCGCTGAGCACGGCATCGGCGGCATCGTCGGCCTCATCTTCAACGCCTTCTTCGCCACCGAGTACATCATCGGCCTCGACGGCGTCAACAACGGCATCCAGGGCGGCTGGATCGACGGCAACTGGAAGCAGATGTACATTCAGATCGCCTTCATCGTCGCCTCGTCCGCCTACGCCTTTGTCGTCTCGGCCATCATCGCCAAGCTCATCGACATGGTCCCCGGCCTGAAGCTCCGCGCCTCCGAGGAGGCCGAGCTCCTCGGCATGGACGACGACCAGCACGGCGAGTTCTCGTACGACTACGTCGAGGTGCGCCGCGACTTCCTCGCCTGGACCCCGCACCAGACCGAGCCTGCCGGCGAGGGTGTCCGCTTCGTGCCCCAGCACGGCATCGAGGAGCACCAGGTCATGGCTGACCGCAACTCGAACCCCAGCTCGCCCGAGCCCGAGGTCAAGGCCGCGCCGGCGGCTGACTCGGAGGCTGAGACGAAGAGCGAGAAGACGGCAGCCGCCTAGGTCGTTGTTGATGGGCAATTGAGGGGTAGCAACGGGGTTGAGGCGTTTTATTTGTTTCCGCACAGGAACACTTTGGGATAATACTGGTACACTGGTACACATTTTTTGCATTTCCTTGTCATTTCGGGCTGGGTGGGAAAACCCCCCCCACCCACCACAAGATAGATTATTCCCTTGGGAGCGCGCGATGTATCAATACCCCGACGCAAAGTCGAATACTGAACATTTATCAATACTCTGAGGACTTCCTCGTGATTTTCGACGTGACTGTGAGCTACTAGCGACGCACTGGATGTGGCCTGGGCTCTTGTGGCATGTCGCAATCCCGTTCGAGCGACGGAGGGTGCGAGCTGAACGCTGGCTTGGGAAGTGGAATGACGCAGTTGATTTGGCGCGCCATTGAGGCTGTGTGATGGGCAGACGCCACGCGAGTCGTGCGCTCCCCCGGACGACTTCGAGATAACGGGGGGGACGGTGAGTGGTCCGCTGCGCGGGGAAGGTTTCCAGCTCTGGAGGGGGGCGTCCAAATGGGCGCGCCGTGGTCTGGATCGACGGGGGTGCCTGGGGGATCGGAATGGGCGACGGCCGAGGGCTGATGAGCGGGCAGCTTTGTTCGCAGAGATAGAGGGGATGAGACGAGCAGGCGTTGCACGTCGGGCGGCGAGGGCGAGATGGAAGGGAATTCATTCCGGTCCAACCGCGGTGACATCGGGCCGTGCCTCCCCAGACGGGGACGAGGCAGCCGCGGACAGCCTCATGACTTGTTGACGTTCGACGTTCGACGTTCGACGTTGAAGTTGACGTCTGGATAAACGTCGCACCCCCGCAAAATAAAGATCGCAGCGGCTCGCCTCGCACCCAAGAGATCGATGCTTATTCTGTCTCCCCCGGATTCTTGGCCTTCATCGTGCAGGGCGTTGCAGCATGGCGTGCGTATTGTTCCTAGGGACGAGCCGACGTGCGGGCGCAGAGAGGCGAGGCGAGGTGGTGGTGGGTTTTGGGTGGTCGTGATAGCGATCTTGCGGGCGCAGGGCCACTTGGCGCGGGGCCTGCGGGCGTCGTCTGGAAGGGCGGCTCCACGGTGGGAGGACGGAATGGAGGTCGGACTGCCGTAGGATGATAAACGCTGCGTGGAAGAAAGTCGATGGTGGTTGACAGACGAACGGAGGTCGAAAGAAGGTGTTGAGCCGCATCAGGGACCAAGGGCGGTCGGTCGGGGGTCCGGTGAGGTCGGGGGGGTTTTCATCGCGTAAACGTCTCGTAACGCGCTGGGTGGTGAGTGGTGGACGAGACGGGGGGGGGCTGTCATGAGGTCTGGGGTGCCAAGACCCCGCCTGAACCCTGGAATTGATGCCAGGTCTCCCTTTCGATGGTTGAGCTCGTCGCATTGGCGAAATGAGTTCATGCTCTGGGGTCATCATCGTGGTGATGGTGTTGAGCTGATGCATCGCGAGGTGGTCCGTGTGGGGCGAGTGAGCTTCAACGTCAGCAATCGACCGGCACGACTGTGCTGTGAGTATGATCGGGGGCACACCCTCCGACTTCTTCGTCCGTGAATGCAAAATCATTCCCCTTCTGGCCTTTGTTCGCCGCTTATGCTTGGAGTGTTAGGCGCCGTGCTTCGGGCTGTAGTTGACCTGGTCTCTGCATTCACACGCAGCCCGGCCCAAGACTGTGATTAAGGCCACCATCTCGTGCCTGCCAAAACACTCGCCCTCATGACGCCTTCTTTTCTGTCTTGAACTTGGGAGAGACTCGTCGGGCAGGACCAGGGCAGGATCAATTGACAGACTGCCGACCGCCTACTAGTTACTTGGAGGCGTGCATAGACCCGGGCAGGAGCAACAAGTCATCCCCGGTTGCGCCTGCTCGTCACATGGAACCATGATGGGCGGTAGGAGAATTATGTTAGCCCCCAAAACCGGCGCTGTGTTCCTTCATCCAGAAACAACACCCCAGCCTCTTCGCTCCCCTCGTCACGGCAATGTCAGCACCAGCATCACCATGATCACGCTCGTCCGCTCCAAGATGCCTGACATAACCAAGATGGCCATCGGGCTACGGCACATATAACGGCCTGTGGGGCGCATATGCTTCCCCGAACGTTGTCTCGAGACCTCTCATTGAGGTCCTTGCGTGCCTCTGCGTCATCCATGGGCATGCGTCGTGGACCCTCGGCTTGCTCGAGCGCAGCGTGGGCTCGAAAACCTGGTACATCGTAGCAGCGATGCGTCTCGTGCCCGGCATGCCTTTACGATCGTCTCCTGCGCGACGTCGTTGGGTGCCGCGGGCCCTGATCGACGGATTCGTATTTGACCACGGGAGCTATCTCCAGTATGGTAGTCTGCATCACGACTATGGCTCGGTTTGTATGCTCCTTGCCCATTTAGGCATAAAGAAGTCCAGACAAATGCTTTGGATGTTGAAAGCTCGCCGGGACAGGACGTGTCCTCCACGCCTACGCTGAGACGAGAGGTCGATTGGCCGTGGCTCGATGCAGGTCAAACTTTCAACGACTCGAGCCCGTGCCACGATCAATCTTTCCTCTTTCGAGGGATCTAGGAACCAAGCAAACTTGCGACGGAACGGATTGGCCCGGCCAGACTGCTTGGGCGATCTTCTGCATGGCGACAGATGAGTATCAAGGACGCCAACGTGTCCCATTTTGTTATTGACCCGGCCATCCTGGAGGGGAGATCAGCGAAAGCGTCCAAGTCCGTTCCTTGGGAGAGTTGGCGCGGGAAGTGGCTAGTTCTTGAGCGTCGTATACGGGTCGGGGGCGTGTTCGTTCGCGCCGGTCAACCTGTTCATAGACGAGCAGAGTGGTCGTCTTCAAGAGACATAGTACGCCGCCGGGAAGCCGGCACCATTCTCGTTTTATGCACCGTGAGCTGTATTACCCTGGCTTTCCCGCCTGGGTGCTCCGGGGCATGACCGCGACACTGGGGTGGAGGAGCAGAGAGAGGAAGCAGAGTACCGGGCCCAGTGCTATAGAACGCGACAAAATCAGAGCGTCAAAAGTTACCGTAATATTCTGCAATCCGTGACGCTGCCAGAAGAACCCGCGCGAATCCCGGAGACGAGTACCCTTACCACCAGCTCCACAGATCAAGGGGCGTTGCCAGATTATGAGGCTCGGTAGCTCATCAACAATGAGTATCGTGCCATCCAGCCGTGCTCGACCTGCTATGCTCGGATTCGTGGCTGAATTGCTCGCGTCGCAGCTACCGACCATGGTTCGTCATGTTCCAGTCCAGACGCACACCGTCCAAGCCCGCAATCAGGAAGTTATGTTCACTAGTCTCGACAAGGGGCCTCCTGGGGGTGTTCTACTTGTACTCTAAGGACAATGGCTCTAAGCCGGGCAGTCAGGTTTTCACGGAGACAAAAGGGACAAGACATGAGGGCATGGCAGGGGCAATAGCCGAGCAAGCTGCAGAAGACAAGATCGCGAGGAGACACAGAGCACAAGATTACCGGACGGACTTGGCACGTTCAGATGTCTCGTCACCTCTGGAATGACACCGCCCTTCGAACGAATCGTCTTGTTGCTAGTTTATGGTTGCCAAACGCCGAATGCGATGCATTGATATTCTGCGTGTCGCGTCCGAGGCGTGTCGATCGAGGCAGCACACGTCACGAGACAACACAACCGGGCAGCGCATCGCCAGCGTTGACATGTCCAATAGTTACATTAGCCATTACCCAGCCCGTCCCGACAGGCATATTTTCGTCCACATCTATCTATACACAAAATAATGACACCATATGAGCCTCCCCTACACGGGCCTCCCATCGACTACCTCCCCAAACGGCCTGCTCGGCACCTCCCCGAAGCAAGCGTGGTCAAAGTCGGCCAGCGTGACCATCTTGTCCTGCACCGCCAGGAACGTCTCCAGCTCGCACCACCCGTCCACCCTGCCGACGTCGCACTCGGCAAAGCTCACCCCGAGCGGCAGCGTCCGCTGGTTCAGCACAAAGTGCACGTACTGCGTCTCCCCACCCTCGGCGTACCCGGACCTGTCCGCCTTGATCGGCTTGGGAGCGCGGATGAGCTCCATGTCCAGACGCGCCGCAAAGGGCGTCAAGTGCGAGACGGTCAGGTTGTGCGCAGCGGGGCGCTTATCGCGGGGCAGCGGCCCGGCGAACTGCGTCAGGCCGAAGGCCGTGAGCACGGAGGCGATGTTGGTGTCGTGGGAGAAGTCGAAGTAGAGGCTCTGGTTCAAGGGGAACGTCTCCTCGGAGCTGTCGAGGGTGGTGTTGATCTGGGAGCCCGAGTAGCCGAGGGTGTGGTTCTTGAGGCGGGCGATGACCTCTTGCTGATAGCCGAGGCCGACGGCGCGCTGCGGATGGTCAGCATCCCACGACAGGAGAGCACACGGCGGGGATACATACGCCGGTGGGATTGTGGAACATGTTGTTGCCGGCAAAGGCGAGGTCCACGGAGTAAGAGAAGCCAAGCCACTCTTCGTAGGTGAAGAGATCGCACCAGCGGCTGTACCCGTAGGCGACCTGGGGCTCGTCAGTCTTGCGCAGGGAGCCGATGACGGGGAGTGGCGCCTACCGTCTCGTACGGACACATCGTCTGAGCGGCGTACGTGTCGTCGATGGTCCAGTCGTAGCCTTCGATCAGCCCCTGAAGGCGAGTCGTGGCTGTGACTTGTCAGTAACGTGAACGACATCCAGAGCCACAGCGGGAGGACTGACCATTCGTCAGGTAGCGCGACTGCCAGTCCAGGGACGCCTCGTTCCCGACCTGGTGCTTCCAGGCGTTGGGGCAGGTGAGGTAGCCGGCGAGCGAGTTGTTGAAGCCGCCCTGCTCGATGATGACCTCGATGGTCGCGTTTGTGGTCCTGCCACGGTCAGCCGCAAGGTCGCGTCTGGCTTCAGACGACTTACCATTCCAGGCCGAAGAAGCCCGCGAGGAAATACTCCGCAGACTTGAGCATCCTATCCTGGGTCTTTGATCGTCAGCATCCCGTGCCCTCGAGCCCTGATCAGGGCAACCTACCGTCGTGCGGACGATGATCTTGCTGTTCGTGTTGTACAGCTGCGAATACATGTAGGAGTGCAGAACACCTGCTGCCGTCAGCGAAGGCGCGGGACCGAGACGGCTGTGCCAGACTCACCAGACTCGAACAGCTCCGACCGCCCCTTGGGCACGAGGATCTCGTGGCCCAGCTCATACGTCCACCGGTTCAGAAACTCCAGCGGCCCCGTCGCCTTGATCTTTCCTGCCGCGGCCTTCAGCCGGTCCCCGAGCCCCGTCACGCCCGAGTCCATCGTCGGATACCGCGACCCGTGTCGCGACAGCATCTGCAGCTGCACGATCTCGGCGCCCTCCGGCAGCCCGTACTCGTCGATGCCGAAGCCGGGCGAGGGCTCGTACGGCGCCAGGTACCCCATCATCTTGAAGATGCTCTCGTTCTGCGCCGACATGCCGTCGATCGGCACGGCCGTCTGCAGCGGCGCGTTCGGCACGAAGCTCCCCGTCGGCACGACCCGCGTCTGCGCCATGAAGGGCGCGCGCCCCGTCGCCGTAGGGCCGGCCCACAGCTGCGGCGACGTCTGGAAGTACTGCGGCACGTCGACCGCCGTCGCGTTGCCGGTGCCGAAACACTGTCCGAACCGGCTGAGGGGCGGCACCCGCGTGCCGTGCCAGGCCAGCTCGAGGACGAGCCCGGCGAGCAAGCAGCCGGCCAGGGCGCACCAGAAGACCATGGCGGGACGGCGGCGTCCCGGCAGGCCGGTGGCCGTCTCTGGACCGGGGCTCATGGGCATGGGCGCGGACGGCGGCGGGAGGGCGGGAAGCGGCTTTTCCGGGAGCTGGCGGCCGGCGTGGTTGCTGCTGGAGCCCGCGGGCGTATCTTGATACCGCTGCTGGTGCTGGCGCTGGTGCTGGTGCTGCTCGAGCTCCCGCTCAGGGACGCGCTGGTACCCACCAGGGCCTAGTCGGCTGGACCGTGCAGCAGCCGTCATCGTGGCAGAGGGAAGCGTTCCGAGAGAGGCCTCCGTCAGGGGGGGGGTTCGTTCTGCGTGGTGTGGGCCTGGGCTGTCTGCTTTCGGCTCCCGAGTCGGGGGCGGTCACACCAAAGATGGAATGACCTGGGTACCAAGTGCTTGCTTCGTTATGTCGGCTGGAGGACCGGGACCTCAGAGAGACGTCGGCCGTGCAAGCGGGGCGGGGATAATCAGGAGGGGATGGGTCGACCGTACCGCGGCGAATGGGCTGGCCGGGACAGTCTGAACGAGCAACCGAACACCGAAGCGACGCAGAAAGGGGGTGGGGGAGGGATCAGGACCAACGAGAATCTCAGTCGCGAAAGAAGCAAGGAGGACGTGAAAGCTCCGGTAATTCCGGAGGTCTCAAGGCAAGGGGATTGCAGAAACGCCCCGCCGGCTGGAAGAAGGAAGGAAGCTCACGGCGGAGAGCAGGTGCTGACCGGTTCGGGTAAGGCGCCGAGGAAGACACGGCGTGAGAGATCGGGGGATAGGTTGACAGACGTCGGGGGCCCGCAGGGATTGGGCGACGACAAACTCAGCTCTGGTGGCGGGGGGAAAAGAGTGTTTCAACGGGCCATGTAGGCCGGCGTGTAAACGATGGATCGATTCTCCGAGAGCTGCCTGTCCGGAGCAGGAGGTAGGAGGGGATGCGATGCGGAATGGTGGTGACGGTGACGGAGATCGAGACAGGGTGTCTAATGAAGGGCATCGATGCAGGCGAGACAGTCCGGCCGATGGTGGGATGGTGATCCTGGAGGGAGGCTAAAGCTTGAAAAGCCTAGGCCATGTCGTTCGTTATCTGATGGGCTGGCGGTTGATGTGTGCCGGTTGGATGGGATGGGCTGAGATGGGATGATGGGAGTGCAGTCTGGAAGCTTGAAGTCGGAGTCTCGGGGCTGGAGACGGAGGCTGCCGCACAGGGGAGGTGAGGTGAGGTGAGAAGACGCACCGCCCCAAGGCCACACATCCCTGTTCGGTGCCAAGCCACACCCGCGCGACACGACACGAGGCCGAGTTCAGTGGCAGGAGGCAGGTTGCCAGGCTTGCCCAGGCAAGTGCCAGGTAAGGTAGGTGGTACCTTAGGCAGGAGGTAGGTACCTAAGGTACGTGCCTCAGCCCGTCGGCCAGGTCGCTCAATGTACCTGCTGCACGTGATTGTCCCACCGCGCAATGCAACGACGGCCGCGACCCGCGGCACCTGGCCCACAGGTCGCGCCTCTGGTAATGCGTCGCCTGCCCATCCATCCATCACATCCGTCCTGACGTCCCTCTCAATGGCTCGTCTCCCCATCCAAATCTGTCAGAACCCCATCCTCAACCTGAATCCCATTCCTTTTTTCCTAGTTTCCTGGCGCCAACAGCCCATCGCTACCGCACTCCAGTCTCTACCCTCCATCACGCATCCTGGCAGTCCAGACAAACCACCCCCACCCACTCATCTTCCCACATCACACCTCCCAAGACATTGCCATAGAGCAAGCATACACGATGCCTGAGGAGGCAGAACCAACAAAAAAAATCTTGACCAAAAAACAAGATCGAGCCTACTTCGACCCCTGTTTCAGCCCGCCATCGATCACCGATCATCGGCCATCTGCTCCTCAACATCGTCAGTTCCGCCCGAGACGAGACCCCTCCCTGGACGCCCACTCAGCAATGCGTCCTACCTTACCACGGGTAGAGACACCTTGGATACCTGCCTCGCTTACCACGAACCACCCCCGGGGCGTGGGCACCCCCCTTCCCCGTCGCTTGTTTGCACTTGCACACCGACCAAGTGTCACCGCCGCCGCGTCGTCTGTTGACCGCCCTCTCTCTCTCTCTCTCTCTCCCCCCGCGCGCCCCGCCCCGATGCCGTTCGGAGGTGCCCCTCTTTTCTTGGGCCTCCTCCTCTTCCCCCATGGGCGACCCGGCTTTCCAGCCAGCCGGCTCATCCAACACCGCCGTCCCACGCTGCCCAGAGTCAACTCGGTTCGCAAAAGCAATGATCGGCCTGCCTACTACCTGCCTCGCCGCTTCATCCCCCCCCCCTCAAGGAGATGAAGCCCTCTCACATTCAAGTCGATCGTTCTCTCCGATCTCCGAGTATTGCTAACACGTCTCCACGTCTGTCCCATGCCCAGGTTCATCCGGAGCGTGGAGAGGGCTGGCCTCGTTCGCTGCCCGCAGATTGGAAGGGTGCCTCCGAAGAAGAGACGAGTGCAAGAGAATGGGCGGCCTCAGGCCTCGACACCTCAACGCCCGTCACCCCGTCACACATCACATGGCGGCCAGAGCCACCTACGAAACCACCCCGTGGCCGCCATCGAGCACCAGACGCATGGCCGACGCAGACTCCCGGCCTTCTGCTCAAACTCTCTGTCTGCCAGCCTCCCGGCCGTCAGGTAGGCAGCCGCCTCTCCCGCCCACTGCGCCCACACCGGGTCCCTGCAGCGCAGCCAGACCTGCACCGGTGAAGAAGTCTTCCGTCGACGGCCAGTATCGCTTAGCGTTCCGAGCAAACAGCCCGTGGCATGCACGTCTCAGACGCCAGATGAATAGACACCATCACCAAGCCGCGAGACGTCTGCTCGGGTCTCCTAGAAACGGGAACCTGGATTCTGGGCCCGCCTCTCCCCACCCGCACGCCCGCCTGCCTGCCTGCCTGCCCCTGACTGACCACGGCAGTGTCATCCCTCCGCTTGACCTCCGCGTCGTGACGCGGGACCGACCTCGACATGCTCACTTCGCCCACCGTGTTTGCTCGTGGCGCCGTTCCCAGTAAACTTTCGTGTCAAAAAGATGCAGCCTTGTTCTTATTGCACTCCACTCGTTTCAACCCCCGCCACTTTCGGCGCCACATCCAACCATCAGAGGCCTGGTCGGACGGGATGTGACCATGATCTATTATCAGAGAAAAGCAAACCAACTTTTTAGGATCCCCACCCGATTCGTCAACAAGAGAGACCCCCAAAGACAAAGTGCTCGCACGGGCGGTGCTGCAGACTCCCAATGCACCATGCAAGTCCCGGATCACGGCTTCTGCCATCTAGGGAAATGCTGCCAGTCAATCAAGTACACCGTGACGCCACGTAACCAGGTCTGACCCATCGCTTCGTCAAGAGTATCGTAGGGGGGGGGGGGAGCATTATTGTTTCTGTACCGCGAGTCCCCGTTCTGTCAGTTCGTATTAACGCGGAGGGGAAAGAAGCCTTCCGGCATGGGCTCCAGGTGCCAGGCGCGGTCCGCGTCCCTCTCAAAGGCCTCGAACCATTCCCGCTTAAGCTCGTCGGGGATGGCCCAGCCCAACTCGCTATCGCGGAGAACCATGCGCACCAGGTGGCGCTTCTCGTGTGAACCCTCTCCGTCGACGAAGCCTTCGCGGCGATGTAGCACCACGAGGTTGTTGACGAAATGCATGTCGCCGGCCTGGGTCTGAATCTCATGCTGCATCGCCTTGGCAATGGCTTCGACGGCGTCCAGGGCCTCGATCTGACGCGCCGACAGGGCAGGCAGATGATCGGGCCGGGGGTGGGCGGCACTGCCCAGCAGTGGGGCCCGGCCAAAGTTGATGATCATTTTGCCGTCGTGCTGGAAAAGAATGGGACGGCAGTGGAATCGGGGTCTTCGCAGTAACCTTGTCAGTGGACAGGGCCCGGGACGCGCTAAGGGAACGGCCGTGCAACACGGTGGTGAGACTCACAGGGCAAAGGGCCAGTCAGAGCGAGCGAGCGTGCGGATGATGTCTGGCCTGGTCCTAGCGAGCACGTTGTATACCGTGTGACCAGATGCAATAATGCATTTGCCGCCCGCAGCAGCAGTGCTCCTGGTGAGCCAGCTCACAATGTCGCCGGCTTCCTCGTTGTGGAACGTCTGGCACTCGTGTAAGCTGGTTACGACCCCAGGACACAGGGGAAACTCACGATAGAGGCAGTGGAGTGGCGATGATGCTCCGCGCGCTGCGCCGTCGAACTGTCGGCAACAATGTGGACTGTGATCACGGCGTGGTCAGCTATTACCTGGAACGCAGCGGGAGAGGTGAATTAAGCGGTTCTCACCGAGCATGTTGCCTCTCTTGTCCTGTCTGCCTTGCTGGCTGGCAATATGGACCTGGACACCCAGGTACAGAAGCGTCAAGTCCTCGACGCAGTACTTCTGGGGGACGAGGCCCCGAACCACGGCAAACCCGCGACCTGAATGAAGGTCCCGAGAGACCCGTCCCAGCCTCTCGCCGAGGTGCGGCAGGGGAAACGTGTCGCGAGTCACATTGTCACCGTCTAGCCCAAGGCCTGCAACAGCTGTTAGCCAGGCTGCGTTGCAGATGGTTGATGCCAGGAGGTAGGAATACTCTTGAAGTGCTCGAGGCCACGCTCAAGCTCCTTGATGTCGGAAGCTGACAGTTCATCAACGTATTGGGATGGGTCAGAGCTGTAGTCTTGGCCAGTCCACGAGGTCCTGGCTGCGAGTAGCTTGGGGAAGCCAGTGGGCAGACCGAGAAGGTCGGGAGCGGGGCCATGGCAGCCATTGTCAGTGAATCTGCTGGCAGCACAGCCAACGACGGGGCCAAAGGTTCCGGAAGACATGTCTGCGATACGTCGTCTGCCTTGTCAACTGATGAGAAAGACGGGCCGTGGCTGGAGCGATCTCACGTTGAGCCAACAGCAACTGAGTCCGAGGGGCTGATACTTGATATGAAGTAATTCGAGTCGATGACGATGCGGGTGTCTCCCAATGCAATGAACCTCCCGCAAGTCTGATGAATCGGAGGTGAATCTTGATGTCTTGGGAACGCTTGATAGGTGCGGAGGCGTCAAGGCAAAGGATGATGCTGGCGAGAAGTACGTCGAGAGGATTGGTCGGTAGTGAGGGGAGACACTAGGATCATGGCCAGAGCCCGGGCGAGCAACGTCTTTTCTAGGAGAGGCGAACCGTCAGGGTTTACGTCCAGGCAAGAGGCAAAAGGTAAGAGGTAAGGACAAGAGGCAGGAGGCAAGAGGTTGGAGATCGGAGGCAGGAAGCATCTTATTGTAGGAAGGGCCTACGAGCCCAAGACCCCCCAGGGTGTGAACAGGGACGTTGACCAGGCCACGTCGTGGGAAGCCAGCGATTCGGTGAGACGAACTCTGTTGCGACCTCTCATAATTTTACCTGCCAGTAATGTCCTTCATGTTTCACTGCACACGGGCTGGCGATGGACGGTAGCGTATATGGCTTCCTGCTAGGCGAGGCCAGGTGGAAGTGTAGGTAGGGTATAGTAGGGCAAGGCAGGGTAAGGCAGGGAAGGTGACGGTCTGGCATGCGTCAGATGGCAAGCAGGACCCCGGGATAGGGGGTCTGAACCATGGGCCGACACTGTGGAGGTACTAGCTCTGGCAGGGGCGAGGGAACGAAGTCTTGACTTCCGATGTTGGTTGGGTCACGCTGACGTACGGCATCCGAGGGCCATTGGCGAGGCAAGGTGGGCAGGTGTAGGTGTAGGTGTATACCGGGGGGGGGNGGGGGGGGGGGGGGGGGGGGGGGGGGGGGGGGGGGGGGGGTCATGATGAGACGAGAGAAGCAAAGAAGGAGGCAGGCCACATCTTGCCAATCGATCCCGTATATCGTGTGGTCCTGCGAGGTGGTAGGATAGGCAAGGCAAGGTGAGGTAGTCGAGGCAGGTAGGTACGGTACTTCAGCCTCGTCGCGCATTGCCCCAAGTAACCTTGACGGGGACTGGATAGGCAGGGTACCTAGGTAGGTACAGGGTAGGGTCGACGGGGGAGAACAGGACAAGCGTCGAGCCATGGCCTGTGCACCCAGCGTGAAGATTGGGCATGCAGGCAGGTGCGAGGGACATACGGGGCGGTAAATGGAAATGGTAGACGGCAAGGGCAAGGCAGCGTACCTTGGGCCACCAGCAGGCAGGTAGGCCGAGGGGGTGTAGATACAGAAGACAGGACAGTAGACATGGAGGAACCGCAGCAAACGTACCTTTGTTGTGCACAAGTACCGAGCCGCCTCGACGGGTTTGGATCCGAGGTGACAAGGATGCGGCAAGGCGTGTTGCACGACAGAAGGGAAATTGAGGGATGGCAGGTGGTCCGGGTGACAAGCCCCCCACCAGGTCGGATGCGAGGTGATGCAAGGTCGGTAAGGGGAGTGAGTTGAGGCGAGGCAGAGAAAGCAAGGCACGCAGATGGGTGAGGTGGGAAAAAAATATGTAAATCAACGGCAAGCAAAGTCGGTCCTGGACCTGGACCCTCTGACTGAACCTGAATCTGGACCAGGGCCCGGAACTGATTAGCCAAGACTCAGCATGGAGCTGCTCTGGTAGGCAGGCAGGAGACGGTGCAACCTCGACGGGCTGCGAAAAGAATCCGAGCAGAAACAAGGAGACAGCATCCCGTCTCAAAAGGGGAGTCGCTCTAGATAAGGACCTCGAGGCGTGGTGGGCGGTGGTCAACGTCTGTCTGAGTTGACGGGAAAGGGAAAGTATGGGGCAAACAAGGGTAAGGTAAGGCAATGAAAGGCGCAGCGGCGGAGGCGGCGGCGGCGGCGGCAGCAATAGCAGCAGGCCGGAGGCAGAGGAAGGGGGGGGGGGAGGGCAGTGGACGAGAGCCCTAGAGAATTCATACCAGACTGGTCCATAGGTCGGTCCATGGGCACGTAACCGAATGTTGGCGAGGGGCCGTCTGCGTGTCTGGGAAGGGCGAGCCGGTGTAAGTAATTCTGTAGAGATGTCTAGGCAAGGGACGGCCCGGGTCTCCCAGTGGTGTGCACGGCAGCACACCGGTCGACGTACTGACGAGGCCACTAGGTCGGCTTGCTGCTCATCAGACGGGGTGGCGAGTCGAAATCCGATGCTCGACCAGGTAGTTGGTTCCTGGGTATCGGAGAAAGAGGTTTGACCTGAAGGAAAATTGTCCCGGCTCGCATGCGCAAGTACGCATACATGCCCTGATGCAGGAAGGCCAGAGCGCCGAGCGCAGCAGGCCCCCAGTTCACGCCCCCCCCCCCCCCCCCCCCCCCCCCCCCCCCCCCCCCCCNNNCCCCCCCCCCCCCCCCCCCCCCCCTTCCGCCCTCCCTTTCCCTTTTCGAACCGGCATGTGGGAAGTCGACACCGGGGGTCAAAACACGCATTTCTTTTCGGATCCAGAACGATGGATGGGTGGACGCACGAGCGCTCCGGCGACGCATCCGGATAGACAGGTCCCAGGCGTGTCGCGTCAAACTGCATGGCGAGGGGACTTCCCTCTCAAGTGACATGGCCCGCCTGCCAACGGCTAGGGCCAGACGCTGGACATGGATGGGCACGGTGTCTTCGTTGCTGCATTCAACGGCTCTCGCGTCGACCGACTCCTTTGCGACTCGTCGGAGGTGAAGCCGGTAGTGGACGCTGATGAGAGGGCGGTGGCGCCACGCCTTCCAGATCTTGATCGATTCCGGAACCGCAGTGTCGAGGTTTTGGACCGTACGCGCAGCGGGAAAGGAGTTGTGCGACCAAGGACGGCAACAAGCGACCAGCGCTGCAAGAAGGGTGCAGCAAACACGCTGGCGGGTGCTGTCGTTGTGATACGGGACACCCGAACGAATTTCCCAATCGCAGGTGAACACGCTGGCGTCAAACCTTGAGGCGGTGGAAAAGCACATTGGAGAGAAAGAAAAGAAAATGGCAAGACGGAAAACTACCGCTTGCCTGTCTGTCTGCTGCGTTGGTGGCTGGCCCAGGACAGTGCAGCACTGCCCGTCCGTACCTGACCTGGGCAGGTGGTGCGAGGGAATCCAGACAAACGAGAGAAAGAAAAGAAATTCGAGCAGATGGCCCATAGTGGGAAAGATATGACCTGCATTGCAGAAGTGCCTGCATCCTCACCCGTTCCGTTCTGCTTCCACGGCCAGTGTGCGCGCTAGGTGCACTGATGCTTGCTGATGCTTGCTTGATCTGCGCTTGCCCTGCTGATGAGTTTTTGTACGAGGCCGTGCCATGTCGCAGAGCGTTCGTCGTTGATGAGTTTTGCCCTCTTTGGCCGCAGGCGAGGAGCCGCAATGTTCCAGTCCGCTCAGGCCCATCACACTCCGCAAGTCACGGCGCAGCCAGTCCCACGGATCACACCGTCGTCGAATGGCACCATCAGGTCGCAAAGGTCGCACCCAACACCTATGCGCTTTCGTGGGGTGAGGGGTGGACCGCAGCGCAGGAAAAGTTGGCAGGGAGAAGCAGATGGCATGTGTCGTGCGTCTGCTCCTTGATTTGTCGTACGGCGGCCAACCCGCCCTGCGCACCGTGCTGTCTCGAAGGATGACAGGTGTCGAGGCAGGATTTGTGCAGCACAGATGGAGAGCGGGCCTCGCTCTGAACAAGTATCTCGACGCAACTTTGGTGTTTCGACTGCGGCAAAGCGTCAGGCCGGAGGGATCCCTGGTCTTCCTTTAGTTTTGTTCTCTCCCGAGTCGTCTCGTGTCGTCTCGAGTTCCATCGCCTAGCTTCGCCTCGTCTCGCTTCTCATCTTTCTCGCCCTCTCTCTCCCTCTTCACCTTGCTGGCTTGGGAGCCACTGTGCTGTGTGAGGTGGCATCGCGCGGCGATGAGCGAAGTCGATCCTGGGCGCTGGCCACTGGGCGTCAGTGGCTGCACCTCTCAACTGCCGAGGCGGAGGGGCGAAAGGGGGNGGGGGGGGGGGGGGGGGGGGGGGGGGGGGGGGGGGGGGTTGAAGAGTAAGGGAATGAGGGAGAAAAGAAAGAAAAGCAAAGCGAGGGAGCTGAGCACGGAATACTGGATGTGGACGTGTAGTTGCTTGTCGTGATGGAGGGTAAAGAAAGTGCAGAGGCCCCAGCCCGAAAGTGGATACCCGGTCGGGGGTGTGTCGCCAATTAGGAGAATCCACACCCTGACCGGTCGCCTTGGCGGTCGCTACCTCCGCTTCTGCGCACTACCAAAAAGGGACGTCTTGGCCGGGCGGTGTCCCCCTAGTCACCGGCACCCCGGGTGTTTCTACCCGAGCGCCGATCCTGGGCGCGTTTGCCATGATACTTTATTAGTAGGTGCCCTCGGGAGGCCCCATTCTTTACCCATCTTACCTAAACCACAACCAAGACCTGCCGCGTCTTGAACGTCCATGGTTCTCCCTCGAGGTAGAGTGACACATCCAGGTGGACTAACACATCGAGTTAAGGAGCAGCGTTGTTCGTTCGTCGTTTCGTTCGCGCACACCATTCTACCTAGGAAAGGTACTAGGGAACCTGGTCCATGGAGCTAACCGTCAATACATAAACAAAACTCGCGCGTCCGCCAATCCAGGTCCTCGGGCACCTCGCTTCCACATCTGCTTCTGCTTCTGCATCGGCTTGGCTCGCCCGTCAGTTACCCAGTCGCATTGGACAGGGGCTTGCGCCCCTCCGTGATCTGGCCCTTTGCCATGCGTTCCAGCTGTGTCCCCTCCGTCTTCGCCCCTCCAAGCCTTTAATGTGGTGGCGGCCTGCGGCCTGGCATGGCGCATCAATGCAGTAACCATCAATCAGTCAGTCTCCCGGGAGGAGAAAAAAAAATTGCACTCGTCAAGCCCCAACAAATCGTCGTCTCTTTTCGTACGCCTGCATGACGCCTGCGCATCGCATCCGCATTGCGCCCATAGCCACCAAACAACACATGGAAAATACGACCACCTGACGTCTCCTTGCTTTGTTGACCGCCCAATTACATCACCATGTCCGGCTGCCAGTTGTGCTCGTAGAGCTGGCTGATCCAGAAGTAGCTGTCCTCGTAGGCTTTCTTCCGCTGCAGCTCCTCCCATTGTCGCTCTGCAATTTCGTTAGCCTAGTCCTGCGTCCGGGTTGCCGGATCCGCCCCGGACTGATAGGTCACACGCGAATCGCCCGCGTCTCCGATAATCCTCGGCTTTCGTGATGTGGCAAACGTGGGAGAACCTACTGTGAGACGTTGCCCAGCGTCTAGTCTGATGCACGAAGTGCATCGACCGGTCGTCTAGTTCTGCAAGACCCCGCAGGTCCTGATCTCGACACTCTTCCGAGAAAGGGAAGATGCCCTTGTTGCAGTAATGGAAGTAGGCCAGTAAAATATTTGCCCCTTTGAAGACAAAGTGGTGAGTCGGTTGATCAGCATTTTGTCTACCATTGACTAGACTAGCCGTCTTGACGTACCTTGGTGATACTCACGCACTTCACCTTCTCGAGCGAAGCGTCTCTGATGATTCAGATAGATTAGTCATTGTTCGCGGCCTTGGGCTGGACATTGTTCACCCATTCCTCTGGTAGGGGGGAGCGGGGAAAAGGAAGGATCAGGGCTGGCCCGGGGGGTGAGGAGAGGAGGGGGAGGGGGAGGGGTGGCATGACAGGGAAGGCCCACCTTCATTCCATGCTTCCGCGCGTATCTGGCGTCGTGATCCGTGATCATCGCCGTGTTGTGCAGAAGAATAAAGGTGACGAGGTAGGTTGTGAGCCACGTCTTCTGCTTGTTGGCCTGGGTCATTCTCTGGAGCATGTCAAGCATTTCCCGCCGGAGCTTGGCTTGAATGTGCGTAATCAAGACCAGGTCGATCTGCGCTCCCATGACAGGCGGCAGAGGGATTTTGCCGTGTTGAGGGCTTGTCTCGTTCAAGATCTGCCGGGACATCCCTAGCGTGTCATTGCCCACAATGACGGTCGACGTTGTTGTCAGTCGCACTGCCATCCACAGCTCTAGCACTTTCTTGAGTAGGCCAGCCTCGTCCTTGTCCAGTCGCGGACTTTCACTCAATTTCCAAGCCAGATAGTAAGTACCCCACATGAGATTTCTCTCGGGTCCCAGCACTCGGTCGAGGACGTTCACAAAAGAATTGCTGATGCCGTTCTTGATGTACGCTGTGTATGCTCTTTGGGCTTCGTCCAGGTCAACGATGGCGTATGGGGGAATGCTGACTGAGTGCTTGACACCGTCCATAGAGAACCATGACCGATCGAGCTTGTCGCCTTGTTGGGGAACGAATCTCTTCACGCGAAGTTCGACAGGACTGTTGGTTAGCCCTTCAGAGATTTGGATCCTCCTCTCCTCAGGGGAGTCCCAGCTGGCTATGTTGTCCACAATGCTGTCCTTCCAGCGCTGTGTCCACTCATAGCCGTGAACCTGGCCTGGCTTGAAGAGCTTCACATCAGTGATCTTCACGCGGAGACAAGGCAGACGCCAGATCTTCGAGTTCTGTTTTGTAGAGCAAGTCAAGCACGGCGCATCCTTGTTATCCTGGTCGGCTTTGCACTGCGCAGCGTTGTCAGCAAACTCTCCACGGTGATGTTCGTCACTATTCTCGCCGACTTTGTCTATGAACGGTCCACTGGAAGACTCACGCGTATTCGCTGCATTCTACATCGAATGCAGGACCCAATGCGCCTGGTTTGTGCAGTCTGCTCTCGTTTGACCTGATCCGTAAAAGGTCCACGTTTTGCAGCGGCGGGTTTGTTGTTGGTGAAGACGACGTCAAGATTCTGACTTGGCCTCTGCGCATCCAGACCCTCCCGCTTGATACTCAGATCCGAGATCCCGTAAGAATTCGATAAGCCGTGGACCATGTCAACCGCGGGCGCCAAAGAGCTCTGGATTTCGACAGCGGGGATATCGTCACTGTACGGTGCAATGGGTGTCTGGTCGTTCACGAAGGGGTCCTGGTTGTACATTGAGGCGGTGAGCAAGCTCGGAGCTTGACTCACGGTGGCGACAGCATGGGTTGCAAAGTACCCAGATGCTGCGGAGGTTGTCGAGAAAAACATGAGGTCTTGTGACATTGACTGTGCGGTGGGGGCATTGGCTTCAAGAACACTGTGATAGCCAGGAACAAGCCCCACGCTATCCGTGAAAGTCGACGGCGGATTGGGACCCAAGGTGACGGGCAAATAAGTTTCGGCATCCTGAAGCTGGGCAGACGGCTGCTTTTCTGCTTCGTAGGGCTTGCTCGACCCGTACTCGTCAGGGACAGAATGTGCCAGGGCTTGATAGCTAGCTAGAAACGAGAGTCAGTTGATGTGGATGTGCATGGCAGTATCAACAAGAAGCGTACCTCCTGGGGTCTCCCAGCGCGTGAGGCAACTCGGACAGATGAGCATCTTCAGGCTGGCGAGAGAGTCGCTTAGCGCATCATGAATGCCACCAGCGGACGGCAATCCGGTGGGCGACTGCTGGATGGCATCATCGCCGTGAGGTCGGTAATCGCCTGGGGGGGCTTTCTCCTGGCCGTCTTGGGAGAAGGCGTCGCTCAGAAAGGGGGCGGACATGGGGTAGCTTTGAGAAGATCTTTGACGCTTGTGTGCTTGGTCGATGCGAGCTAATTGGTGAAGCCGGAGACCGGTAAGGCCATATGGCAAGGCAGCCTGCTCAAGATGAAGTTGATGGTCGTAAGACAAGGAGGAGAAGTCCAGGTCGGATTGGGAGAAGTGCGAGGAATACTGGAGCGCTGGCTCTAACGGGTCGGCGTCGTCATGGCCAAAAGGGCGCCGTCTTTTCAAGCTAGGATTGTTCTATAATAAACCGATGATCAATCATCGACAGTTCGCCTTCGGGGATGAGAGTTGGGGGCGTCTGGGGCAGGGTCGGAGCGAGGGAAAGCAAGGGATGACAGTTTCGGGGTAGGCATTGGTGTGAGGGGCTGGGAGGTGAAGATGTGGGTGGATGGGCCGCCAGGCTGGGCTGGAGGTGTGATGATATAGGTATCCATGCAGCTGCCGCCTACCGGGGACCAGGGACGATTCTTACCATGATGGATGTAGGGTGGGTGTGTTGAACAGAAGCCGGGCAGCAGGTAAAGCAACATGTGCAAGTACCGCGGCCGGTGGAACGTGCCGAAGCAGAGACAAGCAGCAAGCAGGAACAGGCAGATACAGCTTAGCACAAGTGGTGCAAAGAAATGTGCGCCTCACCGGGAGGGGGTGGGGAGCTACGGTCTCACGAGAGCCATTGCTGCACCATGACACCCTTGCGAGTAAGTGGAGTGCGGCAAAGGAGCAGAGAAGGGAAAGGGCAACAGAGCTCGATGAACCAGCTCGGGGTCGGGGAGGCGTGGCAGAGGCGTGAGGATGTGGATGTAAAAGGGAGTCGGGGTAGAGTCACAGGAGGGCCCGTTCGGCTGGACCCAGCAAGTGACGCGGGCGAAGAGAGATGGGAAAAAGAGAGCCCGCCGGTGAATGACCCTGCTGCTTCTGCGTTGATCGACCGCTGCTGCTGCTGCTGCTGCCGTGGACGCTGTGCTGCTGGCGTTGCTGCTGCTGCTGCTGCTGCTGGCACGTTCGAGCTATTCCTGTTACCGGCGTTGCTGATGCTGTTGGCCTTCGGTCTGTCTGTCTGTCCGTCTGTCTGCTTGTCTGCCTGTCTGTCTGCCTTTCTGCCTGCCTGCCTGACTGCTTGCTTCGCTGTCTGGCCACTGAGAGCAGAGTCACAACTCCGAGAATGCTCGGTAGACGGTGGCGTGGGATTCGCGTTGTGCAATGTCTAGGCTGCCGTGGAGCAGTCAAACGTGCGCGTCCTGGGATGTGAAGGTGCCGAATTGTACGTGATGGCGACGGCGATTGGGTATCTCGAGAGCTGCCTTCATCGAGCTTGTCAAGGCTGAAGGAGGAGAGGTCACACCGAGATCAAAAGTTGCACCCGTGCTCAGTTGTACTTTCCACCGGTCTGAGGGAAACCCGTGCCCGAAGTAGGACAGGGGTCGGGGGAGGGGATGCCACGCGAGAACAGGGCCAAGAGCTCGTCCCGTCCCTGCCAGGGCATCCAGCTGCTTGGGATAGGCTGAATAGGATGTGAGGCAGGGGTGCAAATGATGAGCGTGGCAGATCCTTGCCATGTTCTGGACTCTGTGTAACCACTCCCAGCCCTGGTGTCTCAGCGCCTTTGCCATTGCCTGTACGAGGCCACACTGTTGGCAGGGCGGTTTTCCGGGGCGATGGGTCTCGCAGGCCTTTCTGGCAGGCAATTGAGCAGGCCAGGCAGTGCTACTGGGTGCTGTGGAAGCTTCCCAAGGTCGAGCCGCAAGGGCCAGAGAGGCTAGAGGTGCATGCGGTCCATGGTCGCTGTTGGAGCGCCTCCCCCTTCCTGAGAATGCGTCGCCGGTGGCAAGGTAGATGCCATCCAGAGGGCGCTATCGCCACAGCGAACGGCAACCCGGTCGGCAGCGGGAAAGTGTCCTGCAAATGCTGTACGATTGGCTATACGATGAGCTAGCGGTCGTTCAATTAGTGCGCCAAAAGATCGCTCTGCAAGGTTGTCTCGAGCGGAGGAGCAGACCGATGCAATCAAATGAGCTCTCGTTGATGGGCAGTGCGAGTTCTTACGCACGTTGAACCCCCATGGCACGTCTGCTGTAGCTGTGGTTGGTCAATCATCCAGCCGACCATGACGAGATGCAAGGGAGATTTTTCTCGGTCAGCAGGCCTCCTCGCTAGGCCTGTGGTAAAAGGTTCAGGCAATGGCAAGCCGCGCACATTGCGAGATGGGGGCCATAGCTACTTGGGTATCGTCCTCTGATAGATAAAGCGCCGGTGATTCTGAGTTTGGTTTCCTGCAGTAACGCCCTCCAGCATCCTGCCCAGGGCTGATCGTCTCGTCACCATGACGAAGTCCTACTGCACCGCTGTGAATAAGACAGCAAAATAAGGTCGATGGAGATGGCGCCTGTGCGAGGGCGTAGCAGCGGCAAGCTGCCCGAGAACAGGCCAGAATAACGCAACTGAAGGTCATTTGCATGGCTGGCTTCTAGGCCCTTGAGCCAGTCGCTGAGTCAGCCACCTGCCGCTACAGGTAATGGAGGCAGGGCCTGGATGCAAGTTGGCGGTGGGTGAACCATGTATTATGCTCCAGGAATGGGATAATCTGACGCTGTGTAAGCAAGTGGTCGCTCGTTGGATGCCGTCGACAGATCCTGGCGGAACTCATCTCTGGTCACAAGGGGGGATGCATGTGAGCGATTCCAGTCGGTCAGGAGTCGTCCAATCAACGCTGCGAAGGGTTGGCCAGGGACAAGACCCGGCCTACCGAAGACGATGATCCCAGCAGAGCGAGAGACCCCAGCGCCCAGCTGACCCAAAACAACGCGGGCAGCCGCAAGCCTGGAGCTGGACAGACGTCTGACCGAGCGGTTTCCTCGGGGCAAGCCGCGGTCGAATCCCTCCTGTCGGTCTGTTTGCGGGTGCAGGAGTGGTCGACTGTCCAGGCCCTGGTAGCCGCCATGGCCCCCTTCAACTTGGCACTTGCCGGCAGGCTGAACTTGACATGACAGCCAACCCTGCACATCGGTGAGGGCAGACGACTGAGAGGGTGATGATGTTGGGGCCCGAGGCGTGCACGTAACCACTGCTGGCGGCAGAGAGTAGTAGACAATGACAGGACAGGCCGACGGTGGTACGCGATGGTGCGGGTAGACCTCGTCCACAGTGTCTTCCGAATCGGTGAGAGAGCCGGGCTGTCTGCGTCAGGTCGCGAATGACATGGATGCAGTTGCAATGCTTATTATCACGATCCCTTCTGCCCAGTGTTCTGTGGTCACCCCCACACATGGGCCTCCCGAGTCTGCGCAGTGCGCCTCGATCGATACCTGCAGGTCGCGTTTTGGCGAGGAGTGGGGGTTTCCGGTGATTGCATCGGAGGAAGTCGATGGAAGCCAGCGACGGGGACTCGTCATCGCACGACGCTGGTCACCTGTCAACCTCCGCAAAGTTGATAGGTGACAGGAAACTTCTTGGAGGAGTCGCCGGTCTGCTCGTTCCGTTGCTGGGACCCCAAGAGATTTGAGTCAGCACGTCGGGCCGATCTAATTCCTTCACATCACGTGGCTTAATCACGTCTCGGTCAATCCGGTCTTGATCGTACTTCCATTGTTTCGCCATCACTCATCGCAGACTCTCTCGTCTCCTTGCCTGATACAGATCTCCCTCGAGCATTGTACACGGACGCGATCTCATCAACATGCAAGCTGATGTATGCAGCGCCTGTGAGATCCTACTCACCAGCGGACTTCAAGTCGACGAGTGATTGGCCATACGAACGAGCACCAAGTACACAAGGCTACACGGCTCGAAGACACGGGAGTCAAGTGACGATAAGCGTTCAGGCTGACGAAGATGGTGATTCGCGACCAGCCGGCGTGCCCTTTCATCACTCCGATTATTACTGCTGTGCTCTGTCTACACCGGCACCGGCATCAGCAGTGGTACGTTGGTGCTTGGCGTTGGTGCTCTGGGCGCCTTGAGCCAATCGACGGAAGATTGCGGCTGGGTCTGCATACTGAGCGATGCGGGGCATAATCAACCCGACCCAACAAAGTGTCCGGTGTGCGCTGCCTCGCCATTTACTAGAGAGACGCCTTGCCAGCACTTCAAAGCGTGCTGTGCCGGCCGTTATGGCTTGGGTAGGAAGCTCTCAACGATCCTGCCATCTTGCCTCGTCGTCGTTTGTTTTACTTGTCTGGACGGACGGCTTTCTTACCGAACCGAGAACACAAGGTAGCATAAAGGTACCTCTGGGGAGGAAAGGCTCCGGGGCTCAGGGGAGGCAGGCTGCTTCTGTGAAGTGGCTCTTATCCCATAACCCCAGCCTTAGGAAAGTCCTTACCGTGCGTGGGATTCTTTTTGGGGTACCTAGGCAGTGTACCTAATGGAAGCTGCATATGCCAGGCTGGGCACGGGCGAGGAGCCGACTTCCCTGCCTTGTGTGACAGCACTCAAGGGTAGATGCAGGACGGATGTAGAAGGCTCACCCGAGTCCGGGGACCGCTGGCCATCATCCGCGGAGCGTCAGTCTTCTGCAATCGGATCATCCTGACACGTGCAGCTGGAACCACTAGAAAGAAAAGAAAGCAGCCAACATCGACTCATCGGCACCACCCACCTTGTCGGACTGCCTCCCATTTCGCCTCTTCAATCCAGCGCGGGCAGTGGTCTCATCTATCCTCGTCGTCATTGACTACATGTCCCTCGCTCCTTTTGGCTTTCCAAGGCGGCTGGCGGACTGCGAGGGCTCAACGAAAGCGTCCTTTGAACCAACATGGAACTCAATCCCGATACCATTAACACAGTCATTCATCCTACGGCAGCCTTCATAAGTGGTTCGACGTCAGCGGCCACCTCTCGAACCAATGCCATCGTCGATCGCATCACATCGACCTGGGGCTCCTCTCAACTCAACCCAAAGAACCGCATCGACAGTCTGTCCCCCCTAATCAGACCACTCTGGAGGATCGACGGATGCACATCATGGGGTTCGCAGTTTTACGTCACACCTCTCTTCATGGCTGCTGTGCCGCCCATGAGGATCGATGTCTTCGTGCCCGACTTGTCCCTTCAGACACGCCTGGTCCGAGACCTCCTTGAACTGGATCAAGCGTTCCACACCAAAGATCGAGTCAGAGTTGCGCGACTCTCAGTTTCAATGCACATACTGCGAAGACTGCAGGACTGGACCTTGAATCTCGGAGAGACTGACCAAGAGGCCGCCCTCAGAAACAGACCTGAGCCCCGCCGTAGCCCCTCCGAACAACTCGCGTACGCCGAGCGATACCTGGCCAGTCTTCCCTTTGGTTCCCGCATCGTTTTTGACAGCCTGTCTCTGGACGTCAGGCAAATCAACGTCACCGTTGCCCAGACCTTTGCGCTAGAAGTCTACCAATTCTCGGTACCGCAGTTCGAGGCTGCTTGGGGGCCTGATGTCGTCCTCCCGCCTTGCATCGACATCTCGCAGGTGCAGCTCGTCGAGCAGATACACGACAGCACGTCCCTGGTGCAGGTCGATGGCCAGTCGTACATCCTCAAGGCTCTCACCAGCTTCCCTAAATATCTTTATCATGAGTTACGACTGCTACTCACCATGAAACCACATCCGAATATCATGTCTCGGCCAGTCCACCTGGTCACGAAGCGGACCAGGTTTGGAAATAAAAACGCCGTTCTCGGGTTCACCTTGGAGCTCCACCAGTATGGTACAATGCGGGACATTGTGCCGTTCCTCGGCTCCAGCGATACTCTCCTGCCTACTGAACAGTTCAAATGGGCGAACCAGATCACCTCCGCCTTGCTTCATCACCGAGAAACCTCGGGCACGTTTTATCCCGACCTGCGGCTCGACAACATTGTCCTGTCTGGGTCCAGAGATGCAGTCTTGGTGGATTTCGAACAAAGAGGCGTCTGGTGCGAGTTCGCCTCGCCGGAAGTCAACGCCGTCGAGTACATGCGCATCCTTGCCACCGCGGACAATCTACCCGACGAAGTGAGGCAACCATACTACGGCATCATGGAGCGCCTTTGCCCCGGCTTCGAGCCCCTATTGGCCAACGAAAAGTACAAGAACTTCTCGAGCAGCTACAACGTCTCCTGGGAGTCCCTGAGCCCCAGGGAACAGGAGGCTGCCGAGGTCTACATGCTCGGCAGAGTTCTCTGGTGTCTTTTTGAGGGCGTCAGCGCTCCGCAAAAGGCCACCATATGGGTCTCTTACCGCTGGGAGTCCCACCTCCAGTTCCCTGAGTACGAGCGCACGCCGCCGCCGCTGCGGCGGCTCATCGACCGGTGCACCAAAGGACGCCGCGAGACGCTAGATACAAAGATCATCAGGCTGGGCAATAAACTGGTCATGCGCACCGACATGGACGTTGAGGCCGAGTCTGATCCCGTAGCGTTGCGCGCTGTGGCGCGCGAGTGGTGGAAGAAGGAGATTGCGTGGGCAGAAGACTACCTGTCGATCAGAGACGCGAAGCGGCAGAGCGGGGAGTGGGATGATAATCCATATAATCGCCCGACGCTTCGAGAGGTCCTCGAGAGCCTCCGCGCTATCCAGGCGGACATGGGGGTCGATTGAGGCACATGGCAGGGCGGGGACGGGACGCCTGATTAATGCAATGACATGAGATTACATGCACAGGCTTGGATATTGTTCCGACTTGACGTTCAATGCCGCGTCGAGGAAGCGTGGCGGATGTCCATGTCGTCATTGGCTCTGCTTTCACGCACATCGGATATCCCGTAGACGATGTGCTGACCCCCGACAGTAATGTCCAAAGGTTCGTGCATGTGCTCGTCACCGATGAGGCCTGCCAATCAACATGTAATGAAAAAATAGAAGTATATTGTGGTCCGATCACACTCGAACAAAGCCCTCTGCGACCGGCGAGAAGGGTATAGTATGAAATCGCTTCCCAGTCTACGGTGTTCCTCAAGAAGTCAGGTCCAGCAACGGGCATGCTCGCAAACGGTGGCAGGCAAAAAGCAGCCAATACCAGCACAGGGCGATGAGAAAGATCAGTTCAGTGGGGAACCCCCCTGAGAGAACTGATGTGAAAAATCAAAAAGATGGTTGAAGGAGAAAAGCCTGTTTCCCTCTCGAATTGTGGTCAGAGCGACCGGGGGCGCCGGCGCCGGCGCCGACGGCCTGTCTGAGCGATGCTCCCACGTGACACGCTGCCTCATTTCACCCTCTTGGATCCGCGACCCTGGGGCCCCTGTCCGCCGGAAGGATCTTGTCGCTTCGATCCGCTGATGCTGCCGCTTCGGGAGGGCTTCTTGAGGCTCGCCAGCAGACGGGTGAGTTTCTCGGCGTAGGCGGCGGGGGCGCCGTGGACGCCGATGGCTTCCGCGACCGTTTCGAGGTCGGAGAGAAAAGGGGCAGCTGCGTCAGGAAGAAGGACGAGGGTGCCGATGACAAAGTCGGAGCGGGCGTCGCCGATGAGGCGGGCGTAGAGATTCCGGTCGGTGAGGGTAGGTCCGGGGTGGGCGTCGCGGTTGCGGGCGACGACGGCGGAGAGGATGTGAACGAGGGCGCGGGCTGCGGAGGTGCGTTCGCGGGGGACGAGGGGGGTTTCCCGTTTGAAGATGGTCGTGTTGATGAGAGTCACGACGCCGAGAATGTGCCGGGCTGCCCAGGGGACATTGCGGGGGCCTTCCTGGGAGGACAAAGGTGTCCTGGCAGAAAAGGCGTCCAGGTCGCGGAGGACGCGGCGGACTCGCTGCTCGAGCTTGACAAATGGGTCTCTGATGGGGTCCGAGGAACGGGCTTGGGAGAGGAAGTAGTGAAAGAAGTCGTTATTGTCGAGCAGCATACGAAATATGGTGCATTCGAGGTCGCGACGCTTGATGATATGGGTGCCCGGTGAGGGGTCGCTGAAGATGTCGTCGCGGTAATCTTCGGGCGCCACGGCGGCAACCGATGCGAGAAGTTCACGCGCCTCCTGGACTCTTGACGGGTTCAACTCGTCCTCGTCCGCGTCTTCGTCCTCGTCTTCACCAGAGTCGGGCTGGACAACCTGACAACGCAGGCTGTCGGCGAGGACGTCCAGATGAAAGTCGGAGATGCTCGAGAAGGGATCGCCCACTTCTTCGGCGAAACCCTTCGGGTTCATGGTCAGGGGCGAGGTAGGATCATGGTCGTAAAGAGTCTGCTTCACAAGCTGGTCCAGCAGCCAGAGCAAATGCTTGCAAGGTCCGTTTTGTTTGCCGCAAGAGCACCGAGGCGTTGGGAACTTGCTGTCCAGCGAACCAATGCGAATGGACCTGGGCACCATCTCTGTCATCTGGAAAGCATACGTGTTGTCTTGCAAGCGACAGTATTGGAGAGACAATTTGGGGGGGTCTTTGAAAGCTTCTCGAACCGTGGAGCGAGCCTCATTGGAGAGACCGTCGACTTTGTAAGTGAGCTTCGTGGGCGACCGCACCACGGTAGTTCCTTCATCCTCAGCGGCGGAATCTTCAGATTCGCTTTCAGGGTATGAGCTGGATTCGCTTTCTGAGCTGTCGGGGGGCAGCTGCTGAGATTGTGTCCTTGATGTTGGAGTCATGCTTTCTAGGGAGAGCTTGCTAAACTTAGAAACGGGGGCAGACATTGGAAAAGAGCAGGGAATGAAGGATTGTGAGAATGAAAGTGAGGTAGAACAGAGATGGCTGCCAGTCAGGATTCCGGAGGATTCGCACTTATACCTGTCCGATATCGAACGTGAGGAGGAGGTCTCTTGGACAGAGGCCCCCAGTCCGTTGGTGGCTTCATCGACATCGATTCGGGAGACATTGGCGAACGGGTTGATTGCTCATCCACTCCACGGGGCTGAAGCCAGTTGCAGAGTGGTCCCAGTCGATCATCAGCCAGGGGTACAGTACTTCTGCCGTAGATGGCAGCGTGCCCCTCAGACGAAGACAATGGACGTCCAGAAATGGCAGGAGAGCACTTTGGTACCCGATGATTCGAGCACTTGCCGCGACTGAGGCTGTGGGTCGTCTCTATTCGGCAGCCTGGGAAGACAGATGAGGAGGAGGGTCTTGGAAAGTGTAGCCTGGAGTTTGATGGATGCTTCGACAAGGATCGAGTGGACGATTCGGACGTCAGCTGGAGCACGATGACGGCATTCGTCGAGGGATCACGGTAGCGTGGCTCCCAGAGCGAGTGCCTGTAGGGTGAGCTGTACGAGTTCACGGCACTATGGACAACACGGCGCCGTTAGACCGGTCGGCGTTGGTGGTGGTGATGATGGTGATGGTGGTGAAGGACGACGTCGACGAGGCCCGTTATGTGACCTGCCCCAGTGGAAGTGGAGGGAGGTGAGGTCCAAGGTGGAGCCATCGGCGGCCCCATGTCGGGCCGGCATGAGGCTTGGGCAGGCTCTCGAGCCACAGGGTTGAAGAGGGGCCCCCGTCGCCCGCCATTCGAGCCCCATCATTGGCCCCTTTGCGGTCGCTTCAGAGAGGCCTCACCAACCTGTTGGCCAGGCTGCTCTCACTATGCCTTTTGTACCGTTTCCTCCTAGCCCGCTGCTGGCTATAAAGGCGACCAACCCTGTCGTGGCCTCGACCGATGCGACCGCCTCTCCTTGCCCACACCACTCAACGCCGTTCTTTGCGACTCGGCACCCCTCTTTTCACAGCCTTGATGCGGCCACTGAAGGCGGCCGCCCTGCCAGAGCCAGGCCTTGCTGTGCCGCAAGCGTCCTGGGGACCTTCTCAGGCATTCTTCGCGAGACACACCGACTGACTGTCTTTCCTTCCTGCCTCGCAGCGTCTCCGGGTCAAGTGACGAGGGGCTCTGTTCTGGGGTGAGGCAGTGCTGGAAGGGGTTTCAGACCGACGGGACGGAGGAGTCACATCCCCACGAGGCTCGCAGCCAAGCCAGGCAACTACCGGACCCTCCGAACGCCCTCTGTCACGACGATACCCATCTCGTCGAGCTCGGCATCGATGGCCTCAATCCGGCTCCTTGCTGGCTGCCTGTTTTCTCTTCCCGCTCGTCGGCGGCCTCCCAGGTTGGCCAACGACTGTGTCTCCCGAGCCGTGGTCCTCCCACCACGGCAGCCACCTGTGCTGGCAGCCTCCTTCGCGGCACACCGAGCGTCTATCGCGCTTCGCCTGGTACCCGCGTTCCTCGGATGTTGCTATTTGGGGGCCATCCCGCCAGACTGGACCCGGAGAACGGCCGAGCCACACGCCTCTCGATTGCCGGAGGAAGCGGCTGAATGTCTTGTGCGCGGGAAGCCGTCTGAGTCGCCAGAGCCCACGAGGCGGCGCCGGGCCCCCTTCGTCCAATCCGCATCGCCTGGCTGCGGTTCCGGGCGCCGCTGCTCTGACCCCCTAGGCCTCGGCGATCCGGCCGGGGCCATCTGAGCGACCAGACTGGCCGGCGCGAAGGAAAGGCTGAATGCCACCCCTCGACGACCTCACTTGCACCTTTGCCCAACGAGACGGGGCACCACCAGCTTGCCATGTCGCAGCGTGGTCTGGGGCGAAGAAGGTTCATTCAGCCCTCAGAAAGGGGGGCAGCTCCGGGCCTGCGCTACCCAACGATGCGATGCCACCACCTCAAGGCGGCATTTCGGCCCTCGACCGGTGCATCCCAAATCCGATGCTCCCGTGAACTAACAGACTGAGGCCTTCTTTCGCGGCCCACCCAACTTTTTCCGTCTGGGGATCCTCATGACGGGGCCAAGGCAGAGCCGAGTCAGCAGTTTGTGCACTTCGCCGTCAACAATGGCATTGTCACCAGGACAGATCACTGCCCAAGTTCCCAACGCTCTGGATCCGTTGTTTCCGACCCCTTGCTTTTCGCAGTTTGCATGCCCCAAAATAAATGAATAGGGAAGCAAGTGGTGAACGCGTGAACGCCGTCTCTCTCGTAAGCGGCCAAAGCACATCAACCCACCGCCGGGCGGTTGCTTCGCATATTGAAGTTCCCACCGGAGGCCCACCCAAAACCCGGCTTTCCTAAAAATCGCTCTCTCGAGAACTCCCCCCTCCCCTCTCCAGCCCTACATCTACCCACCACAGAATCTCGTCGAACATCCCTGGTGGCCCAGCTGGTCAAGGCGTCCGACTGTTAGGAAACTTGCATATCGGGAGATCGACAGTTCGATCCTGTCTCGGGGAGATCCATTACTTTTTGCCCGTTGCGGTAGATGGTGCGGTGCGTTGATGACTTCCGCCTGCTCTTATCGGCGAGCGCTCGTGAAGAGAGGCTCTTGGCTTTTCTTTTCGCTTCATTTGAATGTCTAGGCCTCGAGTGACATCCGCTGTCCCCCCCACTGTAGCGGCAGTCCAAAGTTAATGGAGCGGCATGGGGATTGATGAAATGATAGTACTACGCCACCTAGCATGCGCATATGCTGTGCTGGATTTTGAACTGGGTTCCATAGACGTTTACATCTGGACAGGTTCACGTGAGAAAACGTCATCTGGAAAGGACGGGTTTCCGCGGCGCGGCATGCTTGCGCCACCTAGAAGACTAGAGGAAGATCAGGGGGACAACATGCACCATGCGGAATCAGGTAATGTGGAAGAGAGAATATTGATATGCCCATTTGAGGCCGCTGGCAAGCCAGCTATGAACGCCAACCCATGCAAATGCAAACGCAACGCAATGCCGCTCCGACAGTCAACCTCTTACGTCGCCGATGAATCCTGAGCCTTGTCCTGAATCTTGTCAAGAACAACCTCGTTCCTAGCCTCCACATTCGCAATGGCACTCTGCATCGCGCTCGTCAGATCGACGTGGAACAACGGCCTGTTGAGGCCATGTACGACGACGCCCTTCCTCTTGGGCCCGATGTGCACGTTCGTCCTGCCGCGAGCCGAGCCGCCAACCTTGCCAATCTCCTGATCATCCTCGTCCTCCGCCAGCTTGAACGCGGCTTCCTCGTCCGCAACTCTGCTGAGCTGCGACGCGAACTCGCGCTGGTTCGCCTGCTTCTCAGCAACGGCGGCCGCAGAGTCGGAGCCGCCAATCTCTGCGACGCTGAAAATGCTCCTCCACCGGTGCTGCAGGCCAGAGCTACTTTCGGTAGGGTACCCGAAGCCGGCGGCGGCGAGGGCGCGCTTGGTCCAGCGGTTGTTGATGCAGGCGATGTGCCAGTCGACGACATCCGGGGCAGCGTAGCGGTCGAGCTGGTTGCGGACGTCAATGAGCTGCTGCACGGAGGTGATGTCGACATTGTTGACGGAGCTGAAGTCGAGGATGACGGCCTTGAGCGTGGGACGGTTCTCAACAGCCTGGCGCTGGGCGGCGGCCTTGCTGGCCTTACGGGAGGGACCGGGGTCGTTCCAGGGTCGGTCGGCGAGCTTGTCGAAGGTCTCGAGGTTGGTGCGGCGCGTGCGCGCGAAGATGTAGTCGGAGAGGTAGTCGAGCGAGTGCGCCGCGTTGGGGTAGTTGAAGCCCTCGGAGAATCGGTAGATGAAGATGCCCGGGTAGGGGTTGTCGAGCTCAACCTCGGGGTTCGAGCCGTCGCCGTGGTCCACGGGAAGGAACACGTTACGAGCCGCGTTGTCCTGAGAGTCAAAAGAGCCGTATTCGCCGACGATTTGGCGGTGATCCTCGCCGATAACGTGGTCGCCGATGACGGAGTGGATCTTGACCTTGCCAAGGATGCGACCCCTGCCGCGGAGGATGCGCCAGAAGAGCAGGGCGGCCGAGATGGCGACAGTGGCATAGATGCCGTTCTCGATCGACGAGAAGATGGTCACGAAGACACCGATGAAGAAGATGATGCACTCAAGCGGTGAGACGCGCCAGAAGCCGTAGACGGTGTTAGGAGGGGTGATCAAGTCACCAACAGCATGAATGATGACGGCTGAGAGAGACGCGCTGGGAATGTAGAAGAACACAGCGGTCAAGGCGTAGATGGCGAGAAGGACGACGAGACCGGTGATGACACCAGCGAAAGGCGTCTTGACACCGGCCTTGGACTTGATAGCGGTTCGGCTGAATGATCCGGTCGAGGGGAAACCGCCGAGGAAGGGAGCGAAGACGTTGGTCACGCCAATGGCAACGAACTCCTGAGAGGGATCGATCTGGTAGTTGTTGACACGACCGAAAGACTTGGAGATGGCAATGTGTTCGATGACCAGGACGATGACGGTGGCCGGCAGCTCCGAAGCAAACGACGAGATGAGCCCCTTGTCCATGCGAGGAACGCCGACATCTTGGAAACCTTGGACTGGGTTAGTCATGTCGTTCTTACGCAGAGTGCTGCACATGACAACGTACCTCGGGGGACTTCGCCTAGGATCTTAAACATGGGATCGTCACGCCTGTGCATGTTGACCAACCAACTGATCATGGTGTACAGCAGGATGACGAAGGCGGTGCGCAGGGTCGAGAGGAAGAAGAAGAGACGCTGGCGAGCGGGCCATCTCCGGGCCGCGTAGGAGCAAGCGGATCGAATGACGTACAGCATAGTCAGCGCCGTAAGGCCCATAGCGGCATCCATCTTGGTACGACCGAGGTTCTTCAGAGTGTTGATGAAGACCTTGTACGTAGCCTCTCTCGTTGAGAAGCCCTTGATGCCCATCATGCCGGGCGTTTGTCCGACAGCAATGCTGATGGCCGAACCAGTCATGAAGGCGGAGAGGGATGTGAGAGAGAGGACGTTGACGATCCATCCCATACGAATGAGACCAATGAACAGGACGATAGCTCCAGAGATGATGGCAAGAGCGGACGCAATTTCATGAGGTGCATACTCGGGATAGTCTTCACGAGTCCTGGTAATAACATTGCCGACGACTGTGGACAACACAGCGACAGGCTGAGAGGGCCGTCAGTATGGCCATTATTTGTAAGCAGACTGGGAAACAAGACTTACGCCGATGGTGATGTCTTTGGAGGTGGCGAAGAACCAGTAAATCAGAACTCCCATGAAGGAGGAGTAGAGACCGAATTCGGGCTCGAGGTTGGCGAGCAGCGCGTAGGCCATGCCCTGGGGCACGACGACGGCGCCGACGGTGATACCGGCGACCAGGTCACCGATCAGCCAGCCGACATTGTAGTAGCCAATCCAGTTGATGAAAGGAAACAACGACTTGACGTATTGCCTGCAGAACTCGGCGTCGGGCACAAGCTCGCGAAGCCATTCGCCCGACGTGGGTTGCTCCTCGATAAAGCTCTGGGTCGAAAGGACAGACTCGCCGCGAAGCATCTCTTCCTGCTCGTGCTCACCCTGGAGCTTGATGCCCAAGACCTTGGCTAGGCCGTGGCCGATTTTCGTCCTCGTACTCGCCATGGCGACGAGGTTGTGAGAGGTGTCGTGGGAAGAAATGAAGTGCCAACGCGAAGGACGGGGGCTCAAGTGCCCTTGACGTGCCAAGAAGGAAGATTAAGTCGATCTCCCGTGGCTTGCGCGTGTAGGTAGAAAGAAGACTGACGCCAGGCTGTATGAGGGACAGATGATGAGTGCCAAGGATCAGGCGGGCAGGCAGGGCTGAAGGAGTGTAAGACGCTGAAGGAGGGAGGGACGGGAGGAATAAGACAGGCTCAAGACGGGCAGGATGCCCAGACAAAATAGGATGGCGCCGGAATGATGATTCTTCATCGTCTGCAACAATGACATGAAACGAAATGGCGGCTGGTAGGCTTTCCAGGTTGTCTTGGGGCGTCAACGTTCCGCGTTGACGTTGATGTCGGTCGAGGTTCGGGGACGAGGGTGATGTCGCCATCGGAGCTTGTCCGTTCGAAGTTTAGCGGCCCCTCCCGAAGACGGGACCATGGATAACTCGGAAGCCAAGTCGATGCTTGAATTTCGATGGAAAGCAATTCTATCCTGTCATGGAAGTGTGGCAAATGCCGCACGATGGACCTCTGCCCGTGGGGGCAATTGGTGGTGAGTTGCGGGCGCGGGCGAGACAGCGGCATCGTGGTGGTGGCAGCTGATGAGCATCACCAATTAAGGTTGCGTCACGCGTCCTCTGCCACGACCGAAGCGCATGGCCAACAACACTCTCAGACAAGAGTCGGCCGCGGAAATAAGATCGACACGCCGGTCTACAGCGGTGGTCCTATTCAGTGGAGAATGGTGGACAGCTTCTGTCGGATTCTTCACGGGCGACCCAGAGAAAGATCCTGTTGGGGGTTGTAGAGGTACCGGGCCTTGCTTGGACCTGAGTCGCGCAACGAGGCGACTTTGCCCCATCGCCCCAATAGAAGCTCGAGGTCGCCATGTCGTCAGCTGAATAACCTGAGCAACCGAGACAGCGGACGCGGAGACGGCGTCCTCCAATCATGTTCAGCTTCGCGCCGCATGATGTAACTCGACCCTTGGGGTGATGCCATGGCGCCGAGGTGCGAAAGCGGTCTTCGCAGAGCTTACGAGGCCGCCGCTTTAGGCTGGTGACGGGTACTCTCATCAGATAACCTTACTCGAGGGGGGGCGAGTCGACACCGAATCGGCACGGAGGGAGGGAGAGCTAAGAGCTTGTGGGTCGAAGGTTGTTTCTGTGTCTATTAGCACTTTGATGCAGACTCTTTACCATTCTTGCCTAGTACCCCGATCTCGTCATCGCCCCTACCAACATGGGTCGGCAACTCGGCTCCTTCGTGCTTATTATTTCTTGTGAGAATGGCAACATGGTCAACCGCACACCACCAGCCGATGTCGCTTGCGAATCGCTTCGTTCCCCTATCACGGTTCCCCTTGTTGGCTGAGCCCTGGCACCCTCCGCTGGTCATTTCGGCGACACGGAGCTGAACGAGGCTTTGTGTACCGTTCCACGCGAAGTTGGGCCAGACCATTCGATAGAAGAAGGCTGGTCCGTTGGGAGTCTCTGGACCATCGTGGTCGAGGTCTCGGTTTCCCCGGGGGGTTAGTTCAGAGCTGATGGTTGCCAGTTGTTGTTGATGGGCTTGTGGGATGGCACAGTGACACAAGCACGCAGGCAGCATTCTGGGGAGCTCAGTCGGTCACGTGGCGGCCCCCACAGCCTCTCCAGACTGGGAATGCAACCACCATGTGCCTGGCACGCCCTGGTAGAGGTACCTTACCTCTCTCTTTGCCTTGAGCTACCCATTTAGCCTCCATCCTCTCCACGCCCTTATTTTCAGATAAGACCCTTGCACCTGCACCTCACCGGCTCGCCGATGCCGAACTGCAGTGCTCCAGACCGGACGCATTTCGGGGCATTGGCCTGGGATCAAATCACATCACCAGCATCCGCCGGGACATCAACGCACGAGAAGGTCCGCACGCAGTCCAATAGCCGCAGCAACCTCTGACTCCACCGAGGGACACCAACAGACAAAATCTTGAGACCCGGACATCGAGCCTAGTGTGGCAATAGGGAGATTGAGCAAAGAGCTGAGGCTGTCCAGGGATGTCGACGCACCATCCGCCTCCTCAAGCGGCGAGAAGCGAGATGCGAGATGCGAGGACGGCAGGGCCAAGCCCAGGCGAAAAGGTCACGACATGTGAACAACACCAAAAGTTCCCAAAGCCGGCATCGTGAAGCCGCAGCCCTTCTGCGAGGAGGCATCTTGTTGCTCGCGCCATCCTGCCCTACCATGGTCCAATTCGCCTTCCTGCTTCCGTCTGCCCGGGACAAGGTTTCGGCCATCCCATCTCGACCACACGCTCGGTATGGAGCGGACCGACCGCGTTGCGCCGATCAGTGTGATGGAAGCCCTCGTGTGATGCCACTTGCGCGGTTGGGGCGAGAGAAGGTCAGCTCTGCAGTGCCTCAAGGACTAGCGGCTGTACATGCCATCCATTCGACTCTCGGCGCCACGCTGACACCACCGACGCTTTTTTTCCTTTTCCCTGTGCATGTCTTCACAAAAAGGCTTTCGTCTTTCCCAACTTCCCATCCTGCCAGACACTTTTGTTGCTTCTCCTACGGAGGGTAGGTCCGGTTGTCGAGACTCACGGTCGCGGATCAACGGTACCGGAGCCCTAGTCTGGGTGTCACACAGTTGGAGCTACAGCTGCCCATTTCCGTAGCGATCAACATCTTGGGCGCCGTGTGATGTTGTTATTTGTCGAGGCCAACGGAGCTGAAAGATCATCATGATTAGGCACATGTCTAGGCTGGGAATACTCGAGCATCGGTCATTCTTGATTCGTGCTGGCTAACAGCTCGAATCAAGAAAATCTACGAAGTTAGTGGGAGATGTTGTGTCTGATTAACCGGTCTCCAACAGCCTGGGACAGGGCATCGTCTGGATGATATCTACGCCAGGGGTTCAGGGGCTGAATGTTGCCCTGGAGGATTCACCGGTCACACCGAGACAGCGGGTCCGGTGTGCGGTCGGGTACGGGCTGACCCCTGCACCCGCCAGCCAGGCCAGCTCAACTGCTCCAGCCACCAACGGTTGCACATGGCTGCTGGGAATGTTGCCGGGCAACTTGTGCAGCGGCAGACGTCAATTGGTATGGTCGTGTCGCATCCAACAAATGAATGAAAACCGAGCATGTCAGGATGCGAGAAACGACATCAACCGAGCATCGGCAACAGCACGGTCAACGGCCAGCGGAAGTGGCAGCTGCTGATGACGCGAAACCGCACGCGCTCTAGCTCGCTGCCCCTCCACTGCCACTCGACAGCGGCTGGGTCCCACCAGCAGCAACACCAACCTCCTCCATCCATCCACCGCCAGAACCGCAGCTGCGCGGCCATGCGAATCTTCTCCTTCACCGCAGCACCATAGCCGCATCGTCGCATCACGAGACGCCCACCATGCCGAGTCCAAGTCCAACCAAAGAATCCCTCCCCGCCTTCGTCCCGGCGCACACCACCGACCTCCTCCCGCCGCCCTCACCCCGAACCCATCGCGCCCTCCGGAAGCTCCAGTCCGCCCACAACCTCGGGTCCAAAGCGGCCAACGGCCCTTCGCTCATCGCACAGCAGCGTCTGCACCAGCGGAACGTCTCCCCCACGCGCAGAGACCTCAGCAGCCCGACGGCCTACACGCGCTCGCCCGCCCGCGGACGCGCCAACAGCGATGCCACCTCGATGAGCGCCCAGGCCAACCCCATGGCCGCCAACAAACGCGGCATGCTGAGCCTCAACCCCAAGTACGCCCAGATCCCCCTCGCCCAGCTCGTGCGCGACGGCCCCACCGCCGACGACGACGCCGCCGAGGCCCTCAGCGCCGCCCGCCGCAAGGTCCTCAGCGAGGGGATCAAGAGCGACGCCGACGGCATGTCCACCCTGCGCATCTACGCCTGGCTCATCTTCCTCGACACGCCCATCCTCCCCACCGACGACTACCTCGGCCTCATCCACCGCGGCGCCTCGCCCGCCTACTCCAAGATCCGCAACGACACCTTCCGCACCCTCACCACCGACCCCCTCTTCCGCCGCCGCGTCAGCGAGGCCTCCCTGATCCGCCTCCTCAACGCCATCGCCTGGAAGCTCCACGACGCCCGCGAGGCCCAGCGCCTCAAGGACCGGCCCCCGACCCGCGACAGCGTCGCCTCCTCCTCCTCCGCCGCGACCCCGACCACCCGCCCCTCCACCTCCCACTCCCGTCCGCAGTCCTCGGGCCAGCAGCAGCCCGCCTCCTCGCCCGCGGCCAAGCACCGCGCCCGCGCCCTGACCCTCACCACCGAGGGCTCCTCCACCGACCCCGCCCTGGCCTCCGAGCCCGGCACCTACGTCCAGGGCATGAACGTCCTCGCCGCCCCCTTCCTCTACGCCGCCCGCTCCGAGGGCGAGGCCTTCGTCGCCTTCCACACCCTCCTCACTCGCGAGTGCCCCGGGTACATCCGCGGCGCCATGGACGGCGTCCACAAGGGGCTCGCCCTCGTCGACCGGGTCCTCGCCACCGTCGACTCCCGCCTCAGCGGCTACCTCCTCTCCAAGGGCCTCACCGCCGAGCTCTACGCCTTCCCCAGCGTCCTCACCCTCTGCGCCTGCACCCCGCCCCTGCCCGAGGTCCTCCGCCTGTGGGACTTCCTCTTCGCCTACGGCCCCCACCTGAACATCCTCTGCATCGTCGCCCAGCTGATGGGCATGCGAGACCAGCTCCTGAACTCGCCGAGGTCAGCACCCCCTTCATCTTCGTCCCCTTGTGAGCACGAGCCTCAGCTAACCCGTCCGCAGCCCGAACCGCCTGCTCAGGGCCTTCCCGTCGCTGCAGGCGGACAAGGTCATCGAGCGGACCCTCTGGATCATAGAGAGGATACCGGACGACACGTACGCGGCCATCGTCACGCACGCCCTGTAGGCAGGGTACGCACGCGGCTGAGGCGGAAAGCCGGGGCGGCAGCCGGGGCCGGGAGTCGAAGAGTGGGAAAGAGCAGTAGGCTGGCGTTTTGATATTTTCGGATCACGGGGAGGGACAGGGGCTCACGGTGGAAAGGGTTCACGTAAGGCGCGCGCACAAAAGCCGTTAATGACGTATGATGGGATATGTATATTATGCATGGCAAGGCTCACACAGACGAGCAAGGGAAGGCTGGAGGAAATCAAACACGAAGTAATGCCGTTCTCGAAAGACCTCCACATTCGCATCCCACGTCGCGACAAGGTGGTCAAATATGTACATCTATTAGAATTGCTATATGCTGTGCTATGTACGTTTGGTATCCTGAGCGCCACGCGTCGTGCCCCAGGAGGGCTTTGACTCTGGCTTTCCCGTCTCCGGCGAGGATAGGTCCCAGATGGGCCTGGGTATCCAGACTCGGTTTCGTTCACTACTCGCGGTGGAAATCACGGCAGATCAGACCACTCAGCTCCGAGACTACCTGGTGAGCGACAGGGCCCGTCGCTGGTGGGTTTGGCTTTGGGGTCCTGCCACGGAGCGGCCGTCAGCGCTGAACATCAGCCGTCCGGTCCTTCGACGAAGCGTGGATCCCCGCTCCGCGAGCTTTCTCTTCGCGAAGAGACCCTGAGAACATGTCGCCGGCGCGTCCCGCGGCGCAAGCCATCTGGTGGGGCTGGCCGCATACGTAGACACTGTGCTTGCCGATACATCGGGCATGCTGACTTCGAGACCTCGAATCATATCGTTCCACGCCGTCGCATGCTCACGCCGCTCAGTAGACGGAACACTCGAGCTCTGCTCTCCGGAATGCCCCCTCGAAGAAGGCCTGCATCGCGCTGTAGTGGAACAGGATGCCGCCGAGCACAGCCAGGTGCCACAGGTTGTGGCTACCGCCGATGTAGTCGAAGCATCCGGGCCACCACCTCTCAGGGATCTGGCTCGCGTAGACGATGGCGCCCACGAGATAGACCATGATGGACTTCCCGATGGGCGAGTAGAACTCGATCACAAAGTCCGGCCCGTGGCTGAAGTACAGCTGCAGGATGGGCAGAAAGCCGGTGGCGCCGAGCCCGACGAAGAAGGCGACGCGCGCCCAAGCCATATCCGCTCCGTTAAAAGTCGGATGCCACGGGAGGATGACGCCGATGATGCCGAGGGCAGCCGTGCTGACCATGTAGGACCAGCGGCTGACGGGGTCACAATAGAAGGCCGTGTACTCGGTCGTCATGATGGAGGCGGCGATGAGCAACGAGATGCCGGTGTAGTCGACGCAGGCAAACAGGGAGATGGCGTTAATGTCGGCGACGGCGTTCATGGTGTGCCAGATGGTAGAGCAGACGAGGGTGAGGCAGGCGGTGAAGAAGAAGACGACGGCGATGAAGATGTCGGACTTGCTGCTGAGGGTGAAGTTGATGTTGCGCGGGTAGAAGTAGAGGGCGACGGCCAGGACGATAACGAGGCCAATGGCGTGCGACCAGATGTTGAACAGCTCGTTGGACAGGCCGAAAGCGGACCTGACACACTCAATCTTGGACTCGGTGAAGCGGTAGCCCTTCCTGATGTGGGGGTTGACCCTCCACGGTACGGGAAGGTCGTCGTACACGATCAGGCCGGTCTCCCGGGCTCGCACGACAGCGTACTCAATCTTCTCTTCCAAGCTCATGGCCGCCCGCTTGGCGCGCTCAATGCCCTCGTCCACGACCTCGCGAGCGCGGTGCATGCTCTCGTCCACCACACGGCGACCCTCGGACATGATGGCCCCGGCAGCATCGGCAGCGCCGGCGAACCCCTCCTCGCGGAACTTGTACGCCCGGCCCTCAAAGTCGGAGAGCATGCCGTCGAGGAGCTCGATGCCGAGGCGCGCCTTTTCGTTCAGGGACTCGGCCGAGGCGAGGCCTTCTTGGTATCTCGCCTCCAGGGTCTCGACCATGAGATGAAGTCTTCGCCGGCCCTCGCCGAGCACCTCCTCCGAAGCCTGGGAGCACCTCGCGCGCACTGCCTGCAAGGTTGAGAAGGCCCGGGAAATGCTCGAGTCGAGGGTGAGGTCGCCATAGTTTTCGATGAAGTCGAGTCGTCGCTCGAGTTCAGAGAGGAAGAGGTCGACCTGGGTACCAGTCAGCAACAGTCGCAAGCATGCGCATCGGAGAACCCGACCTTCAGGAGCAGGCCCTCCTCGGTCTCCATGATGTGTCCAACGATGGATTTCCTCCGAGGAATGAAAAAGGAGTGGCGGCGGCGCTGCAGCATCTGGCCGCGATCGAGCTGGGCGCCGGAGGACTGGCCGATGGACTCGTCGTCCTGGACGGTGCACACGCAGGGCGACGACATGGCGGCCATGTTCGATAGGGGCTCCATGGCTGGCTGCGTTTGGGTTAGCCTTTCGGGATCGAGGGGCGGCTCGCCCTTTTTGTTGTTCTGACGTCGAATCTGCGCGAGAGGTCGTCCAAGCCGCCGGGACTCGCGGGATGCAGGATGGCTGCGAATGAGTGCGCGGGCAGGCCCACGAGGGAAAGGTGTCTCTGATCAATTGGCTCGAGTGATCGAGAAGGAGCCGACGACCGAGGGGGTGCGTGGTGTTGGGGCGGAGGTGGCGAGCGATCTCAACAAGAGCCTTTATCGATTGGCCGGACCCAGTCGAGCGGATCTTGGTGGAGGGTGGGAAGGTGGAGGGTGGAGGGACGCGGGACGTGGGAATGCGTGGACCCTGAAGGACCCTCTCAGGCACAGGCACAGGCACAGGCGGCAGGGGCGGAAGCGGTCCTGAGTCGATGTCTCAATCGTTAAATGCCTTTGTCGCTGCTCTGCATGTGGATGGATTTCTTCTTCGTTGTTCAGCAGGAGGAAAGATCGTGAGGTGTTGGGAGGAGAAGGGATGGATATGGCGTGCGGGGACGACGGAAGACAACACAGGCAGGCGGAGACCAGAAGAGTAAGTCCTCCGAGCGGTTAATTCAGATGGAAAGAGGGAGGGCGGCATCCTTTGACGCAGTTGTTCTTGGGGAACCCCACGACAGACGCTTGGCTCTCAATGCGGTGCCCAGTTTTCCTGGCGATTTGTGATGATGACGGGCCTTGATCCGGCAAAGCTCGGCAGCCGGGGGCTTGGGGTTGGGGCCAGGGTCAGGCCAAGCGAGGAGGGCTGTCGTCGGATGGATTCGAGGTGTCGGTGATCGCAGGCAAAGCAGGGCCATGGCAGCAACGATGTGCAGAAGGAGTGGTGATGTGTTAGTTGGAAGACTAGGCCTCGGGATGCCGTAGCGCTGCGTTGACAATGGGCGGGATTCTTCATGCAACGCTTCGGACGAAGGCCACCCACGTCAGAGACGACATCAAAGGTTCGCAGGGCTTCAGCGGGGCCGAGCCGGGAGTCGAGGGCGCTGGGGGCGCTGGGACGCTCGAGGCACAGGGGCCTAAACTAGAGCCTTTGTACCACACGGCGTCCAATTGGCCTAGGCGCTCACTGCCTGAGGTGCATTGCACTGGCATCGAAGGATTCTTTCAGCCTTCCTCCGTCCCTCCAATCCACCACCCTCTCAGCCTTCCCAGCCTATCCACCACCAGCGTCGCACGACCTCTGTCGAACCATCACCGACCCTGCTCCTGACAACACAGCTTCCCATCGAGCCGAAACGCCTTTCTGTCCCCCCACCCCGCAGCCATGACCTCCTCCCAACCCCAAGTCTCCGACCTCCGCCTCGACGCCGTCCTGCGCACCTCGGCCGAGTCGCGCGACCAAGCCGACACCCTCGTCGCGCACCTCTCCGCCGCCGACGAGGCTGGCCCCCGTCTGCCCGCCGAGCTCGAGGCCACCCTGTCTAAGCAGCAGAAGCTCCTGTTCACCAACATCGCCCACCTGCGCGGTCTGCACCGCGCCGCTCACTTCTCCGCCCGCGAGACGAAAGCCACCACCGCCGAGGACCGCCAGGCCGTCGACACCCTCCACCTCCAGCTGCAGAACCTCTACTACGAGCAGCGCCACCTGCAGGGCGAGATCGCCGCCTGCGATGAATATGAGTGAGTTCTTCCCTTCCTCCCGCGCCGCCCTTGGCTGGCCGCACGAGATCCCCTCCCGGCCATGGGATCCTGACCGGAGATAGCCATTCGCATCTGCGCCTCCCCCTCATCCCCGTCGAGGACTTCCTCGAGCAGCACCCCGAACAGGCGACCGACGACGAGAACGCCCTCATGACGGCACGCATCGCCCACGAGCGCGCGCAGCGCGAGACCCTCGAGCAGCAGAGGCAGGAGCTCCTGAAGCGCAAGCAGAAGCTCATCTCGGAGAACAAGAAGCGCAAGGACGACCTGGCCAATCTCGACAAGGACCTCGAGAAGTTCATTGACGTATGTTGCCCTGCCACCGGCATCGTCTCAGCACGTGTGGGCTGACAATGTGTACAGGCGGCGAAACCGATCCAGGTGCTCTTTGAAAAGGTGGCGTGATGTGAAGATGCGAGCGACGAGATAATTCACAAATGGGCCCGGCCTGTCGGCTGGCCTCACTACAACAACCTAGAGATACCCCTTGCCCGAAAGGGCAAAACGAGCAATGTCGGACACGGCATGGCGTCCTCGCTTGAGAGGCCGACCTGAGGCTGTGTTGCTTCTCACCGCCGTGCCCATCCACTGAGATATGCTGAATCGAGTCAGTCTGAGGGGGCTGCACAAAGTAACCAGAGCCACACATGCACATGGGCAGTTCGAGATGCCAGTCTTAGGGGTAACCCAGTTGTGTTGCCACTGGTGGGCCGGTCTGATGGGATGTGAAACTGGTCGTTGTTGCTGCGCCGAAAGGCCGCGACAGCTGCTAACGTGGAGGGCGGTAGATGATGTGCCTGAGGCCTTGTCTAGGGTGCGTTGGGGATGATGTTTCCGGTGTGGAATAGGTTGGGGCCGAAGCTCAGGTTGGCTTGGTTCAGGATGAGGAGCCCTCATGAGCATCGGTGCGATAGTTTCGAGATTAAACCATACCTCAAGGGAAACAAGCTGCTATACCTTATCTCTTGACCGCATTGTCCTAGCCCGCTCAAGGGGCGTGTTTGTCCTGACCTGCCCCATGAGGTGCCCCGAACTTGTTGCCGAGCATACGAGTCGGGACCGCACCGGCGCCGATCCACTCAAGCGCCGCCCTTTTTCACGTGTTGGAAACGAGTCGCTATTACTGCGCCGCCCCAAACGGTCGTCTACCAGCCGGGAAAAGGAGACGAACCAGCCGCATGCGTGCGTCGGGGATTGGAGGACACCACGCCTTCTCGTCCGTCGATCTGGCCGCGAGGCGCGCCCCTTTGGGACAGTGGGAGGGATCACAGGACCCCTTTTCATGCGGGCCGCGCCCACCATGTTGCAGCGGTAAGCCTCTCGTGACGGCGCTTCGAGATGTTGAAAACGTGCGAGGGCTAGTGGCAGATAGTCTTGGAAGGCAGAGTGTCTCGAATGCAGTGCACATTCGTATCCCGGACGCCTCGAGGAGGAGGCGAAAAGAGTGTTGTTGCCATGCTGATTGAGATCCAGACAGTCCAGTCTTCCTCTCAAACAAGAGTTAAGCTCTGGGATTGTTCGATGCGACCAGCGCATCGAACCCAGGTCCCTCAAACAGGTCACGGCGACTTGCCAGCCACACCGGAATGGTCGTTTCGCGTCACCATGGGGTTGTAGGCACGGCGGCGAATCACGTTAACTGAGGTTGTTGGAAACGGAACCTGACGATATGGGGACTGACAGGGCACACCCCTGCTTCTTGGCTCGCGATCTCGTCCCAACTGGAATCAACGGCCGCTGAGAGGTGAGAAGCAGACAGGGGTGGGGTCCCCGGGGCCGTACTGGGCGAAATGCAGTGAAGGAGACGACCACGAGAGAGTCGTTAGGCAGCAAGATGAACCTCTGGCTTAGCGAGCTGGTCTTGTCTGAGGCCAGATGAAGCCTGGGCCTTTGGGAACTGTTCTCTTGGTTACTGCACCTCCTTGCAAAACATTTGCCGATGCGGATCCGTGATCTGGCGGGACGACTCGGCTACTCGAAACTGAACATCGGCTCCACGTCGGCTACCGTACTTGAGAAGATCCTCGGAGATTGATCACTATCGTGTATCTCGCCGTCTCGTCTAACTGGCCTCCTCGGCAGACTAGCCACCGATCATTTGGAGTGCGTCACCATTTCCATGCCGTCACGAAATTTTCACCAGGAAGCTGACAGATGAGAAAGCATGTGGCTACGCACTGCGTACGTACCCACGCCACACAATGATGTGACCTCATTTGACGGTGTAGCGGTGACTTTGCTGTACTCATAGCTCCAGAGTCCTTCTTCAGCTGGTCAAAATGGACTCATTGGGATGGGCAGTGTTAGTCTCGTGGCTGTCATTTCCTCGGAACGCCAAGAAAGCTTCGCAGTGTTTCCTGTGCCTACATCTGTGCCCTGCCTGCTCTTTCCATGCTCGCTCCGGGGAGAACCCCCACCACCGGCCCTGCTTTACCAGGGTAAGAAAAGGGCTGCGTAGGTATATTGTGACAACCAGACCGAGAGGCAGCCGGTACTTGGTATTCCGGCCCGACTGGGCGGCGTCTGATGTACTGCTGGCCGAAACCCCACATCGGTCCCGGCGCCGGCAAGCTGCCTGCCTTAGTTTGGCAAGAACTGAGCACTGGGCAATGCCTATTGCTCCTTCTCCATCCCCTGCCCTTTCTATTACACCCAATCCCGTCATCCCCCGCCGCCACACGAGTTGTACTTGCCCCTACACTGGACGACCTGAAGCTCTCAGTTCATCAGGTTGGTCCGACCCCTCGTCTCCCGGGAGGTGGAGGGTGATGATGGTGCCGTTCGAGGTGGTGCCGATGGGGCGCGTAGTGGTGGGAGAACAGACACCCTCGTCTCCTTCTCCCTGTCGTAGACCCTGAACCAAGTCAGTCGTGATGGCACTACGAAGCATCGTGCTACGCCGACAGGCCGTGGGTAGCTCCCACCTCTCGTCTGTCTCATTTTGTCATATCCTGCCAGGTCCTCGCATTCACGGTGGACTAGCCCTTGCGATGATATGTCACCTGAACGTCTCTTCATGAACCAGACCCCTCCCTCTTCCCTCTTTCTTCTTTCTCTGTCATCGAGCTCGTCAACCTCGACATATTGTTTCTGCCCTCTTCCCCTTTTGCAGCGCGCCCACTCTCAACGCTCGCCCCTTCTCAGTACGCAGATCATATTCACCTGCCCTGATATCCCTTCTCCTTCCTCTCCTCCTTGCGCCTGGGGGCCCGGCTCAAGCTCCCCTAGTAACCTCTGGGCCTGGTTTGGAGAAGATACCGGGCTTCCGGTCGAACTTGCAGTCCTTGGTTGTCTTCCTCCTCCGGAACCTGTCTAGGGCTACCACCAACACATCTTCGCCCTACGGCGTGTTCGTGGCTCTTCACGACTACAGCATGTCACTATTCACTTGGTGCAGCCGGCGCGCTGGCGGTCTGGCCATGATCGCCCTCGTTATCCTCAGCTACTGGGTCATCTCGAAGGCGTCAGCCGCTTCGTATCTGGCTCTAGAGCACGATCACCAGAACCCCATGGTTATCCCGGACAAAACCCCCAAGCCGATATTTGCAAAGGACTGGTCGACAATTGTATTCGCCTACTACTGCTTATTCATACATGTACTGGTCTTCGTTTTCCCCATGCGCTCTTGTTATGCCGTCTTCAGCATGACGCGCAGCCTGAAGAGGACCGCGCGCAACAAAAGACTTCGCGACTTCAAGTTCGCCCACCGCCGCCGAGGTTCTTCATCATCTCTGTCCAGCTCTGAGACTCTCACCTCATACTATGCCTCTTCTTCGGTGAGCAGCGACCTGGACACCGAAGCTTACGCCGACTCGACCGATCACGCTATCGACCGTGTTGTTCATGCCATCATCATCCCGAATTACAAAGAGGAGGTTGATACGTTGAGAGAAACCTTGGAGGTGCTTGCTTCCCACCCACAAGCAATCAACTCGTACGATGTGAGTAGCCAGTCGCTTCTCCCGGGAATAGTATGCATGCCTTGCCTCAAGAGCAGCGTGGCTGACTAGACTCCGATGCAGGTCTATCTCGGAATGGAGTCTCGCGAAGCTCATTGTGAACTCAAGGCTGGCGCTCTTATTCGGGAATTTGTCAAGAAATTCCGCAGTATCGATTTCACCGTGCACCCGTCTAATATTCCAGACGAAGCCGCCGGGAAAGGAAGCAATGTGGCCTGGGCCGCAAGGAAGGCCAGCCAGAAATACGCCATGGCAGATCGAAAGGATGTGATATTCACTGGAATTGATGGTATGTGTCCCCTGCCAGCACCTTGCTCATGATGCATAGCATCTCGAGGCATCCATGCCGATTCGTCTTCCCGCCCCTGCTTTGTGTAGTTCGGAGCGTCTCACTCGCTGACCCGATCTGCGTTTACACAGCCGACAGTCACCTATCAGCCAACTACACTGCGCTGATCACCACCATGCACTTGGAGCACCCGGAGACGGCCAATACAACGCTTTACTCGGCCCCCATCATCTTCGACCGCAACGCACACAGCGTCCCTGCGATTGTGCGCGTCGCAGATATCCTCTGGGGCGCCGCTGGTCTCTCCGGATTGTACAAGGGCTCCTCGGTCGCTCCACCGACATCGGTCTACTCGCTCCCCCTGCAGCTTGTTGATCGCGTAGGTGGATGGGACTGCGACAGTGAAGCCATCGGTGAAGACTTGCATATGTACCTCAAGTGCTTCTTCGCTCTCAACGGCAACCTGACATGCCGCACGGTTCTGAGCCCCGTCAGCCAGAGCAACGTGACCGCTGGCAGTGTCAAGGGGATCCGGGGTGTATACGCCGACATGCAGGCCCGGTACAAGCAAGCCCTTCGACACATGTGGGGAGCTCTCGACACCGGATATGCCTTGCGCAAATTTTCCGAGCTCCTCCAAGAGAGGAGGCATACTTCTAGGGCTTTTCGGCCTCTACACACGTCTCTCGGTGACGGATCGGACGTTTATGTTCCCGAGTCGCTTCGAGATCCTGACCAGCTCCGCGAAAACGGCATCTTCTCCGACGTTACTCATGACACCCTGTCAGCTCCCAACTGGTGGTGCTTGCTTGTTCTGGGCCACCGTCTTTTCGAGGCACATTTTCTCCCCGTGCAGATGACTATCTTGGTCATTGCTTCGACATTGTACGCGTGGGTTGCCGAAGGCAATGAGGACCCCCACAATCTTGCCTGGATCTTTCCTGCCTCCAATGTTCTACGTACACTTGGTTTCATGGAGATTGCCTTCTTCTTGTTCCTCTACGAACGCTACCACGACGTTTGCGTTAGGACAAGAGAGCGCGAGATGATCGAATCGGGTCTGGCACAAGGTATGAACTTCTCCTATCGCTCTGCCAAGAGGAACTTCATCGACTACGTCATGGTGCCACTGGTCGCGCCGCTGTACGGTTCGATCCCTTGCGCCCAGGCACAAATATGCCACTTCTGGACCATAGACCTGGTTTACACGGTCAGCAAGAAAGTTACTCGCCAAAGCAGCAAGCCTATCACGCCGGTCGAAGATATGGCATGAAGCTTTCACTCTTCTTCGTCTTGAGAATACTGCCTTGAGATTATCAAACGCTCCTCCTTCTGTGCCAGGCGGCAATGTGACGCCTGGCCGGCAGTGTCCTGCTTCCTTCAACCATACATACCCCCGAGGAAGTTCCGCAGCCTAGCGGTTTTAATAAGATTTTGGCCTCGACGGGGCCGAAGATGCTACCACCGTCGGGCCGTATGTCCATAGATCCATTCTGGTTTTTCTGCGGTATCAGCATTTAGCATGGGCACAGAGTTACATTTCGAACCGCCAATGGAGATATTGTAGTATTCTTTATGATGCGACAGGGTTATTCGTTCAAGGGCTTTGGGTTCACAATGGGATAGTCCGCGAGCACAACTTGCATGGCTGTGAAAGCTCGGAAGATGATACCACTCATACGGCTTGTGGGCTACGAAAGGTTACCACAGAGAGGGAGGTCCCACGCCGTCATGCTAAGATGGCGATCCTAGGCATATTTTTCAATAGCCAGCTGTGCAGTAATTGATAATGTGACGAAGAAGGAGACAACTTCTGGAATCAGTCATCAGTCAGGCAGAAGTCTGGTGGGGAAGTGTCGCTTCGCCTCTCTGCGCCAGTCGCTCGTGACTGTTGGAGCTATGACAGGTCATGTTGAAGAAGTACGATGATGGGTATTCTGCAGATATTGAACAACGGTGCGGAATCCCCAGGACACGTATCACAATGGAAGAACAGGGTGTAAGCTGCGAGAATGACATAACCCGGGACTACACCATGATCCATGAGAAGCTTGCCGCAGATACGAGCATTCTACGAAGAAAAGAAGGAGCCGTCCTTCGGCAACACTACAGCAGGGTAAACGACAGTGGCGCACGTCTCGGGTGTGTCTCCTGCGTGGCATATGTCGCCGAGGGCCAAGCTTGGAGGTGACACAGCGTCGGCTCGTTGCGAGGCCGGTGGGGCGCGGGTGTGAGGCACCGAGGGGCTTCGGAGGTTATGGGCGGTCGTGCGAAGCAGTACCCGCTTGGCTGTGGGGCGTTCTGGCCCGGCGTGGTTCGGAGGTTGAACGGAACGTGTGCATCTTGGGCGTGAGGGCCGGGGTGCTTCGGAAGGAAGCGATTCGGATCGTCAGCTCGTAGCTGTAGGCGCTGTCAGAGGTTGACACGCTCCTGGTATAAAGAGGAATGAACGCCTGCTGCTGGGGGACGTGTAGAAGGGCAGAAGCAGCAGAGCACAACAGAGCATTCACTTCTTCATCATCAATCACTTCGACGCGACAATCCTTTCCGAACCCACAACCATCCACCAAAAATGGCAAGCAACACGACCACTCCCGCCACCGTCAAGGTCGGCGTCTTCATCCCGACCGAGTGCCAGCTCCTCGACCTGGCGTCGGTCGACGTGCTCCAGGTCATGGCGCGCGAGTACCTCGGGGAGATGCCGGAGCTGGCGCACGTCGCGGCCCAGGCGCCGAGCGTGCAGATCCTGTACGTCACGTCCGAGGCCAACGTCGCGGCCGGGCGGTTTGGGCTCACGGCCGGGCTGCAGGGGGTGCCGACGCACCACATCGGGCAGCCCGAGGTGGGGCCGGGGCAGCTGGACGTGGTGGTGGTGCCGGGCGCGGCACCGGGGACGGACATTGGGGACGCGGCCAGGGCGTGGCTGAAGGGCCAGTGGGACGGGGGCCGGGCGGACGTGCTGAGCGTGTGCACCGGGGTGGAGATCTGCGCGCAGTCGGGCATCCTGGAGGGCAAGACGGTGTGCGGGCCCAGGGGCCTGCAGGGGATGCTGAGGGAGAGGTGGACGGGGATGACGTTCGTGGGGGAGAAGTACCGGTGGTGGAAGGACGAGGGGGGCAGGCTGTGGTCGTGCGGTGGCATCACGAACGGGAATGACCTGATGGCGGCGTATGCGCGGGACGGCAAGTTCTTCTCGGCCGCGGTTGCGGAGGCGGGCATTGCGATGGCGGAGGTGGGGGACCGGCCGCAGGAGTACTAAGGGTGGTGAGGAGGAGGCGCTCGTGGTCGAGAGGTGGTGATGGTGACCATGGTGTTGAGCTCCGAGGTGGACTCGTCATCGTTCGTAAGGTGCTTGGTAGGATGGATGGGTCGACGTCGACCATCTTCTCGTAGGTACCAAAGCATGGCTGAAAAGTCAATTGGCCGCAGAGTTGGGTGCCTGACATGGGCTGGTGCCTGAGTTGCCTGACAACAGTAGTTCTGCAGTGAAAGAGAATTCACGACGCCCGTTGTCCACCTCACCTCACCGCTTCACCCTGGTAGTGGGTCCGCTTGGTCCTCGAATGGCCCACTGTCGAGTCCCCTGCACCTGCACCTGCACACCTGCACCTGCATGTGCACCCATTGCAACTGCCCAGCACTAGGACTCGGGTGTCAACAAGGAATCGAGGCAGGCAGAAGCCGCTGGAGTGCTCTTTCCCCAGACTGCGCCGAGCCTCTCTGCTTCTGCCTTCTAGCCTGTCGTCCCGCGGTTGCCATAGGCCCGATAAGACGTCTTATCACACTAGCGCCGTCTCTAGTGGGGTGCCTCAGAGAAAAAGTTCTGGGACACCCTGAAGCGTCGAGGAAAAATTTAGACTGGAGCTCTTCTTCATCAAGCCGCGCCTTGCCCATCTGCCTGCCTTTGCCAACCACCACGCAGTCTCTTCTTCAACACACCTTCACATCGATCCGATTACCCTCCGGATCTTTTTCTCTCTCACAAACACACGAGAACTCCAATCCTCTTTCGCGCGCATTTACTTTCGCGTGACCCTCCTCAACACCCACCCTCTCTACCTTTAATTCATATCAACCGACGAGATGGCTCCCCAGCCCGTTGCCATCTATGGCCTCGAGGTCCGCCCCGGCAAGCTGACCCCCGCTGGTCCCAACTTCCCCGCCGGCGTAAGTCTTTCAATCATTCCTCAGACAGTCGGGACACCCCACGCATGGCGTCGCTTCGTGTCCTTTGCGCCTCCGCCGCCGCCGCTGCGCGCGCATGTCATGCCACCCCCTCTCGCGGGCCTCGTACGACATGGCGCATCAGAGCACAGCTAACATGACCCAGTACCGCATCACCATGGCCGCCATTGACCCCACCAGGCCCGAGGGCCCCGACGATGAGGACTCTGAGATCCCCTCCAAGCCCCTCGCCGTCCTTCGTCTCCTGAAGATGCCCCTCGACGACGATGAGGACGAGGAGGACTCTGACGACGAGGAGATCGACGAGGAGTACCTCAAGGCTCTCCTCGCCGCCTCCCCCGACGACGAGGAGGACTCCGACGAGGAGGCCAACGGCGGCCCCAGCGACCCCTCTAAGAAGAAGAAGGGTGCTGCCCAGCTGATCGCCGCCCTCAAGGGCGAGGACTCTGACGAGGACATGGTCGAGGCCAGGATCAACGGCAAGTCCAGCAAGAAGGGCAAGGGCAAGGCCTCCGACGACGACGAGGATGAGGAGGACAGCGACGATGATGACGAGGACTCGCCCGATCAGCTCGAGCAGTACGTCCTGGCCACCTTCGACGGTGAGCGCGTAAGTCATGATCCTGCCCGCAAACATGCGTACCACGCCAGTACTGACCCCCGAAACAGCACTTCCAGCAGGCCCTTGACATCTCCGTCGGCCCCAACGAGCAGGCCTGGTTCCTCGTGGACGGTCACTTCGCCGTCCACCTGACCGGCAACTACATCGTTGACGATGAGGAGGAGGATGACGAGGATGAGGACGACGAGGACGAGGAGGACATGTACGACCTCGCCTCTGACGAGCTCCTCGGCGGCGAGGACAGCGACGAGAGCGACGAGCTCGACGGCCTCGACGACCCCCGCGTCATGGAGGTCGACAGCGAGGACGAGGAGGCCCCCAAGCTCGTTGACGTCAAGAAGGGCAAGAACAAGCGCGCCGCCGAGGAGGCTGAGGGTCTCGATGACCTCATCTCCAAGGACGACTCCAAGCTCTCCAAGAAGCAGCAGAAGAAGCTCAAGAACAACAAGGGCGAGGCCGTCGCTTCTGAGGAGGCCAAGGGCAAGGCCGATAAGAAGGTCCAGTTTGCCAAGAACCTCGAGCAGGGCCCCACCGGCTCTGAGAAGAAGGGCAAGGCCGCTGTCGGCGTCAAGGTCGTCCAGGGTGTCACCATTGACGACCGCAAGATCGGCGAGGGCCGTGCCGTCAAGAACGGCGACACTGTCGGTGTCCGTTACATCGGCAAGCTCGAGAACGGCAAGGTCTTCGATGGTACGTCTGCCCCACAACGCTGTCTCGAGAAGAAAATAATCACCAGCTAACCCACTCTCTAGCCAACAAGAAGGGCAAGCCTTTCTCCTTCAAGGCCGGTAAGAACCAGGTCATCAAGGGTTGGGATGTCGGCATTCTCGGCATGACCATCGGTGGCGAGCGTCGTCTCACCATCCCCGCCAACCTGGCCTACGGCTCCAAGGGCCTCCCCGGCATCCCGGCGAACAGCACCCTGCAGTTCGACGTGAAGCTGCTTGAGATCAAGTAAACGAAGGGAGTGAGTGGTTGAGACGTCTCGGGCGTCACGCCGCTGCCGCCGGTGCCTGGATACATCCTCCCGGAACTCGCGGCCGCTGTATTCTACATACCCCTCGAGCAAGTTCGGGTCGCATCGTCCCGGCTGTTCGACCTCTTTTCGGCCTTTTCCTTATAGTCTCATCACCGCAATGCCGTGTTGAAGAGTCTCCGACCTGCGGCGGCTTGCGAAGTTTTCTTCGCGGGTCATGTCGGATGGGATGACGAGGCGAGGGCTCTGCATTGCATTGGTCGGCGTCAGGGGGTAAAAGCTGTTTTTGCTTGATTTCCTAGGAGAATTCTTGTCGAGATATTGAGTCTGTCTCCCAGTAGATAGATAGTGTGTGTCAGAATGACTTGTCTTGATTACTGGCTTTGACCCTGCCGTCACTCATGTCGGTGATGAGTGACTGATTGACCCAGATATTTGACATACCTAGCTAGATCGACACAGGTTAGGAAGGGAGCACCTGTCACGGAGTACCTGCCAAAGCGAGTCGATGGCCAGTTCTGTGCCCCCGCGACTGACCTGCTTCCGGTTTCTCTGCGCCCCTAACCTTCGACACCGCAAGATCTCCAGTCTTCGCCCTCTTCTCCCTTCTGCAACGACCGACGCCGTACCACATACCCCCCCAGCAGCATCATCATCGCCGTCGTCACAGACGTTCCCCATCATTTCGTCCCCATGGCTTGTTGAAACCCCATGTTTAGTCTTTCTTTGCATTCCCGCATCGACTACGTACATCACTGCGTTGTAGAGTCTTTGCCTTTCCCGATCCCAGCATCATCAGCATGCAGTCTTCGCTGCCCTCCCGACACCCTGACATCGGTCCACCATGCCAGGTCCCGCACGGCAGCGGGATGGGCACTGACTCCACGCCGTCGACAAGCCAGACCCGCGGCCTTGCTGGACGCATCCAGAACAGACTACATCGCGCCTCCAAGCGTCGCGGTAAGGATGCCATTGATCGCTGTATCATTACCTCGATTGAGTAATGCGCTGACTGGTCTAGGCCCTATTTCATTGATCCCGTCCCCCGGCTCCTCTCTCAGAGATTTTGTCCGGCAGAACCACTGGTTATCGTCTTTGCAGCCCAAGAGTCTCCCCGAAATCGCACGGCAGTTCGTGGCCGCTCATATACCGGGACAGGCCTCGGTCGACGAGACTAGTAGCTCGTCGCCCAGTGTCATCCGGTCTTCCCCCAACGACACACAATCATCCACACGCCAAACTTCGTTTGGATCGAGTCTACGCCGGACCTCCCAGTTCGAGCGCACAGGTCAGCGCGCCCAGTTCGTCATGGACGTCATCAGGTAGAACCACATGAACCCGGGCGTCGAGGTCCCCGTGTTATTTTACCCTCAAGATGTCAAGGTCCGGGCCATGGAGAAGGCTGCCACAGCTAAGGCTTACTTTGAGACTTATTACAACGAGCTGTTGCAGAACCAGCCAACATCCCGATTCGCGCGGCTCGACAACTTCAGGTCATTGCTCGAACAGAACCCTATCGTGAAGCCCGACGAAAAGCAGGAACTAGAGGCCGAGTTCTTCAAGCAGGAGACTGACCATCTACGGCAGTCGAGAGTCATGAAGTGGGACAGCCTCAAAGCTGCCAACTGCCTGGTGGATGACGGCCGTGGCCCTTGCATAAAAAACTACTCAACGATCAAGAACCTCGGCAAGGGAAGCTTTGGTGTGGTCCGTCTGGTACGGGAGAGAAGCGACGATGCAGCCCAGAGCAGCCCCCAGCGCCAGAAGGACGTGTATGCCATGAAGGTCATCAGAAAAACAGACATGATCCGCAGTTCCCAAGAAGGCCATTTGCGGGCCGAACGAGACTTCCTCATTGCGTCTGAGACTTCTGACTGGTGAGTCAATCCGGGGGCTAGGTCAAGCACCAAAAAACACAGATGTTCTGATTTTTCTTCAGGATCGTCCAGCTTGTGTCCAGTTTTCAGGATGCCACAAACCTCTACCTCGTCATGGAATACATGCCTGGAGGCGATTTCCTGGGACTGTTGATCCGTGAAAACATTTTGGAGGAGAACGTCGCACGCCACTACATCGCTGAGATGGTTGTCTGCGTTGAAGAGGCACATCGTCTGGGGTTCATCCACCGTGATGTCAAGCCTGACAACTTCCTCATCGACGCCAATGGCCATCTGAAGATCTCTGACTTTGGTCTGGCATTCGACGGCCGGTGGCCGCATGACACGGCTTACTATCTCTGGCAGCGCGACGACCTTATGCGTAACCTGGGCATCACCGTCGAGGGCGATGCAACGGACCAGAAGGAGGACACCAAGCTGTCGAAGGCGCACAAGCGGCACCAGGATCGCCTTGAGAGAGAACGACACAAGCCCCCATCTTTTGTGCAGGCGCACTCGGACGGTGACGGTCAGATCCCCCTGGTTGGTAGTCTGCTCGACTGGCGAGCCACCAGAAATCGCTCATACGCCAAGTCGGTCGTCGGTACCAGTCAGTACATGGCCCCTGAAGTCATTCAGGGTAAGAGATACGATGGGAGATGCGATTGGTAGAGCGTTGGCATCATCCTGTACGAGTGTCTGTACGGGTGCACACCATTTCTCGCCGAAGGCGGTCGCCATGACACGAAGAAGAAGATCCTGGTGAGTAGCGATAAGCTCATTCGCGAGTATCGAACTTGCTTGACTAATGGGGATACAGGCCCACGATGCCTCTGAATTCAGATTTCCAGAAGAGGCTCCGGGCGTCAGCTATGAGTGCCAGCACCTCATTTTGCAGCTGCTCCGAAACCCAGAGGACCGGTTGTCGTCCCACAGGTATCACAACCAGGACGCCAACGCACCTCGACAATACGTCTTCGCCGAAGATGATGCCACGGACATCAAGAACCACCGCTGGTTCCAAGGCCTTGACTGGGATAACCTACACCGGATAACGCCCGGATTCGTGCCACGCCTCGATGCCCGTGATGACACACGCTATTTCGACGAAGATGAGCCTATTTCGGACTGGTCAGGGACCGTGGAGTCAGACGAGCCGACCGTTTCACACCACAAGATGAAGCGGGTTTTGCGACGGGAAGGCTTCTGTAGCCAGAGCATCGGCAGCTTCATGGGCTACATCGCGACGCCTTATGACACGGCGAGACTGCGCCAGATTGACCAACATATCGAAGGCAAAGCACATTTCAGCGAGGAGGACAAGAACGTGCTCAAGTACCTTGTGCGGAAATTCGGCTGCAAAGAGCGCAAGGGGGCACGGGATATTCTTCTCCGAGACCCGCACACGCGGCGAGACGTCATGATGGTGCGAAAGCAAAAGGCGTTTGTCGACTACACCTGGAAAAGGGCCCCGCCACCACCTTTTGTGCCCGCCGTCGAGGAAGAAGACATGCCGGTGTACTACCACGGGGCGATGGCGGATATGTACCAACAGGAAACGCACGGATACGAGGCCTACGCGACGCAAGGCACGTACTGGGAGATGGATGGGCCGTATGACATGGGCGGCGGGCCGTACGGCATGGTCAACGACGTGTACTGGCACGGCGCGCGGTACGAGCAGCGACTCGACAGGCCGTACTACTGGGATGAACAATATCGGTAGATGGGCGCAGAGGCTAGGAGGTGAGGTGCATTTGCTTGAGAAGGCAAGAAGAGAGGGATGGATGGAAAGACGGAGTTGTAGAGGCCACGGAATGGAAGCCTTGTGCGTGGCGCTTTCGGGGCCTCTGAGATCCCAAGCGGATTCGAGGCAGAGTATCCTTAGGCGAAGTAGCATCAAGTGGTATTCGTTACTGTATGACCGCTCTCTCGATTCACTTCTTGCTGAAAGACATGTCGGGTATCGTAAATTCACAGGACTCACTCAGGGGCGGGGTCGGTCTGGGCATCTACAATCACCGGGAGCCCGCCCGGTCTCAGGGGTGAAGGGTGTTATGTACGGGCCTAGATCTTGTCGTCTATGCGGTCGAGCTCCGTGTCCTCGCTGAGGAGGCCGGGCGCGGGCGTACCGGCGGCGGCGGCGCGGGCGTTGAGGACGTCCCACTCAAACTCGTGCAGGGCGCGCAGCTCTGCGGGGAAGAAGAGCAGGGCCAGGAGGCCGTCGACGACGGCGGCGGCGAGGGCGAGGCTGCCGGCGAGGAGGAGGAGGAAGGGGCCATAGCGGGCGCGGGGGGGCACGAACCAGACGGCGATAAGGGCGGCGAGCCAGGCGGCCAGGAGGGCGAGGGCGGTGGCGGCGCGGCGGCGGCGCTGGGCGCGCTCGCGGGCGCGGTACGTGGCGATCTCGGCGAGGAGGACGTTGTATTCGGCGTCGGTGAGGGGCGCGGCGTCGCGGGCGGCGGCGGGGCACGCGTCGTCGGCCCCGGGGCGCGGCAGCTGGGCGTCGAGCGGCGAGGGGGCGGCGGGGTCCCGGGTGTGGAGGCTGAGGGTGGCCTCGACGGAGAAGTGGTCGCTCAGGGAGCAGCGGAGGTGTGGGTGGGGGTCGCGCATGCCGACGGCGGCGGCGCTGACGGTCCAGGCGGGGGCACCGGCGGGGAGGGAGGCGTCGGGGGCGGAGAAGAAGATGTAGTCGAGGCGCTTGCCGGTGGTGTCGGGGGCGTCGGAGGCGACGACGCGGGCGAGGCGGCTGGGGTCGGCGAGGCGGCGCTGCTCGCGCGCGGGCCAGCGCCAGGTGCTGTAGGCCGAGTCGGAGGTGGCGCCGTTCTCGAGGATGTTGTGTAGCGCGCCGGGGACGGGGCGACGGCGGGCGCGCTCGAGCGGGTCGGCGGGGGTGCCGAGGGCGCTGTCCGGGTGGAGGACGCGCCAGGCATCGCGGACGGGGGCGCGGGCGGTGAGGAGGCGGTGGTGGAGGGAGGCGGGCCGCATGTTGAAGTCGCCGAGAGCGATGACGAGCTCGCCGGCGGCGGCGGCGCGGCGGAGGAGGGAGGCGAGGAACCAGGACTGGGCGAGGCGGTGGAGGGTGTAGGTGTCGTCGTACGGGGCGTGGGTGTGGGTGTTGAAGACGTGGATGCGGTGGTTGGGGGAAGGCCCGTAGCGGAGGGTGGCGCAGGCGACGCCCTTGCCGACGTACCAGTCGCCGCGCCAGAAGGCGGTGGGACGGCCATTGAGAGGGTAGGGCAGGGTGGCAGCCTCGTCGAGGGGCCAGCGGGCGAGGATGGCGAGGCCGGCGCCGAAGGCCCCGGCAAAGTAGAACTTGCCGTGAGGTAGGATCTTGCGGGTGGCGCGGCGGATGGTGAGGTAGTCTTCGTGGACGAAGCACTCCTGGAGGGCGACGATGTCGGGGGCGGGGTCGGCGACGGCGAGGCGGTGGGCAATCTCGGCGATGCGCTGGGTGCGCTGCTTCGCGATGTACTTGAGGCCCCAGCAGTTGAGGGTGACGATGCGGATGTCGGTGGGGAGGTCATGGTCGGCCATCATGGCGTCGGGGCTCGTGGCACTGGGCTCGCGGCACTGGACTCGCGGCACTGGACTCGAGGTTCGGTCAAATGGCGGGGGAGGTGGTGAGCCTCAGCGTCGTGTTACGGGAGCATAGCAAGATGGTGGGGGGCTCTCGTGGGTGGGATGGGTTCTCATGGTTTGTAGATGTTGGTGTTGGTGTTGAGCAGGGGAAGTCCGTCCCCACGACCTGATTAGATAATCCATGATCGGTGCTCGGCAGCAGAATCGCCGTGGTAGATCCCCCTCGGCCTCTGCACCTGTACACTATGCACCCCCCTCCAGCAACTCTCCTTTGAACCCCCAATTATTCTCTTGACCAGCACCAAAGGCAACTTCACCCTGTCCCTCATGGCCTTCCAGTCGCATCAACTACCAACGCCCACGAAAAGTTGACCTCACCTCACCTCAACTCCTCTCCCACCCTCAATCGCGCCGAGGCGCCGACACGTAGACAGCCACCTCTCAGCCTCACCGACACTCGCTTCTTCCACCTCATCTTCATCCCGACCTTCTCCCTGGACCGCGTGCCTCCCCCACGATGGATCTCGACGACGCGATCCTCCCTGAACCCGCGCCCAAGCGGCGTCGCGTGTCCACCCTCAACAGCATCACCTCGACCCCTCGCTACAGCTCTCCCGACGAGCTCGCCACAGATCTCAAGAAGAGCTCTCCGCGACGTGTATCCATAAGGAGAGGCAGGCTTAGCAGGTCGCCGCCCAGCAGGCGGTCCAGCGAGGATGAGCTTAACCATCCCTACTACACCCAGTCGCCCACCCCCGAGACCCGACCAGCCTCCCGCTCCCCCTCGCGTTCGCGCTCACAATCACGGACACGATCACGGTCGCGGTCACGAACACGATCACGGTCATCCTCCGAGCGCTCGACCGCCTCCCGAAGAAGAGCCATCTCCCCGTCGCGCTCCCCCACCCCCCTCAGCGAGTCCCGCCTCAGCGCCGCCTCTCGATCGCCCTCCCCCGCCGCCTCCCACCGCACAACCCCCCAGAGCCTCGCCCTAATCACGGACACGATCCCGGTCGCGGTCACAAACACGATCACGGTCATCCCCCGACCCCCCGCCCCCCCCCCGAAAAAGAGCCATCCCCCCGTCGCGCCCCCCCCCCCCCCTCAGCGAGTCCCGCCTCAGCGCCGCCTCTCGATCGCCCTCCCCCGCCGCCTCCGACCGCACAACCCCCCAGAGCCTCGCCGACAAGGTCGACCGGCACCTGCGCCTCTCCCCCGAACGACCCCCGCCGCCCACCCCGCCGCGAGACAACGTCCGACCCAACTACCTCCCCACCATGACCCTCACCGGCCACCGCGGCCCCGTCTCCCAGGTCCGCATCTCCCCCGACGGCCGCTGGCTCGCCTCCGCCTCGGCCGACGCCACGGTCAAGATCTGGGACGCCCGCACCGGCCGCCACATGGACACCCTCGTCGGCCACATGGCCGGCGTCAGCTGCCTCGCCTGGAGCCCCGACGGCGACACCCTCGCCACAGGCTCCGACGACAAGGCCATCCGCCTCTGGGACCGCGTCACCGGCCGCCCCAAGGTCAGCGCCAAGGGCATCGCGGGCGCCAAGGACGGCGCCGCCCGCCCCATGCCCCCCATGCGCGGCCACCACAACTACGTCGTCAGCCTGGCCTTCTCCCCCAAGGGCAACGTCCTCGCCTCCGGCTCCCACGACGAGGCCGTCTTCCTCTGGGACGTCCGCGCCGGCCGCCTCATGCGCTCCCTCCCCGCCCACTCCGACCCCGTCTCCGGCATCGGCTTCTCCCACGACGGCACCCTCGTCGTCAGCTGCTCCACCGACGGCCTCATCCGCATCTGGGACACCTACACCGGCCAGTGCCTCTCCACCCTCGTCCACGAGGACAACCCCGCCGTCACCGCCGTCTGCTTCGCCCCCAACAGCCGCTTCGTCCTCGCCTTCAACCTCGACGACTGCATCCGCCTCTGGGACTACGTCGCCGGCACCGTCCGCAAGACCTACCAGGGCCACAAGAACGCCGGCTTCGCCGTCGGCGGCTGCTTCGGCCTGCTGCCCCTCGAGGGCCAAGGCGAGGGCCAAGGCGGACAGCAGCAGCAGGAACAGCAGGCCGCCTTTGTCGCCTCCGCGAGCGAGGACGGCGACGTCGTCCTGTGGGACGTGTCGTCCAAGGAGGTCGTCCAGCGCATCCACGCCCACCCGGGGCGCGTGTGCTTCTGGGTCGACGTGCGCGGGGACACCATGGTGACGGCCGGGCAGGACGGGTCGCTGCGCGTCTTCACCCACGTCGGCGAGGCCGCGGCCGCGGCTGCGGCGGCGGCCACCGCCGCCGGGGAGCCCGCCGCGGTGCTCACGAACGGGGACGCCAACGGCCATGTCGAGAACGGCGTGGCCCCGCCGCCGGCACCTGTGGCGAGCCAGAGCGCCGAGCCGCCGATCAAGGTGGAGGACGAGGACGTGGCCATGGATGTGACGGGGGCGTGAGCCGAGATGCCATGTGCAGGAGGCGGCGAAGGAATTCAAATAGACAAAGCGACATGCTACAGAGTCCCAAAATATCAAGACACAGTTCAGGTCACTCGGGGAAAACCCCCCCTCCCCATCCAAGTCATGGTCACACACTGATCGATAAGCATATGGATCGTTCGCTCGTCATCGTATGCGTCTAATCAAGCAAGGCTCCGCCCGAACTTATCTATGCCGGTCCGTCCCCTCGCCGCTCTATCCATCATTCTTCCGCCCCCCCCCCCCCCCCNCCCCCTTTGGACCTCGGGGTCTCTTCCGCAGCCGCCTCGCCGCCGCTAAATCGTCTCCCAGCCCCCGTTGTTGATCTCCGCCTCCAGCTTTCTGCTGATGAAGCTCGGCACGCCGTGGTTCAGGAACGTGGTCCGCAGCATCGAGTCGTACCGCCTCTGGCTCAGGAACAGCTGCCGCCCGTGGCGCAGGCCCAGGTCCGTCTCGCCGTACTTGTCAATGTAAGGCGCGCTGCTGTACGAGCCCGACATGCGGAAGAGGTAGAAGATGCAGCACTTTCGGATGTTAAGGAAGAGACCGATGTTCTTCTGGCACCTAGGGACGCGCGCTGTTAGCTGTGTTCGCACTCGGGACGGGGCCAGATCGACCGGGGAAGAAGGAAAGAGCGGCCAGAACAAAGAAAGAAGGGGACTAGACATACTTCCGCATGTGCTGCTGCGACCCGCCGATGCGCTGCGGCTCCCGGTCGCCCGGCACGGGCTCCTCCTTGAGACAGCACACGGCCTGCCCGCAGAACACCTCGCCGCACAGCAGGCAGATCATGGGGTCCGAGACGTCCATGCCCGTCGAAGGACACTTGCGGCGCGTCGCCTCCTCGATGAGCGTGTCGAAGGTCTTGGGCAGACCCACGAGCTCGAAGATGGCCGGGTGGCTGAGCTGCGCCGACGCCGGGAGTTCGTGGTTCTCGATCACGCCGGGCGACAGGATCTGGTGGCGGATCCAGCCGCTGATGAGCGCCGACGTCGACGGCGACCACCCGGCGTGCGGGCCGTACTCGGTCAGCGAGGCGACCATCTTGTCAAAGTCGGGCACCTGGAGGGCCTCGGAGAGGCGCTCGAGCTCGTCCTGCTCCGGCGCCGGCGAGACGTGGCTGTTGAAGTCGACGCCGTACTTGACGTACATCAGCACGAGGGACTTCCGCAGGAAGACCTGCGCGTACTTCTTGACAAAGGCGTAATAGCTCTCCAGGCTGTCGAGCTCCGGCTGACCAAACGCCGTGTTGCCCAGGTCAAAGTCGGATCCGGAAGCCGGAGCGGGGATGGTTATGTCCATTGCCATTCTCGTGATGGCCAGGCAGAACTCTGCGAAGCACTTCAGAGAGGGGTCGCGCGCCTGGCAATTCACCAGATAGCCGACCCAGATGTGGACGGGAATGTTCTTGCTCATGTGGAAAACGACCTTGACAATCTCGGCGAGGTAGCAGAGCTTGAGGATGTGCATGACGTCGTATCCGTGCGCCTGGACGATGCCAAACACGCATTCGTTGAAGAACAGGAAGCTGTCCTGGCTCATCAGGGGAGGGTAAACATCGACAGGTCGGCGGGTGTTATCCGTCTCCTCGCCAAAGTACTGTGACATGAACAGCTGGCAATGCTGTCGTTCGCTGTCCCTCCGGAACTCCTCCTCGACGCGGTTGTCGCCTCGCGCCTTGAGACTGCCGACGGCGATGTACGAGGTCGTTGTCTCCGAGAGGATGCGAAGGTGCGTCAGGACTTGCTCGGGGATCTTCTCCAAGAGTGTCAAGCCGCTCTGCGCCTCCACACCTCGCTGCTGGATCTCGGTGGCCGAGATGGAGTTGCCCACTACCCTCACCAGCACATCGCTGTAGATGATCTCGTCCCGCTCTCGCTGTTCCCTCGGATCGACGGGGTGTCGAGTCTCGAAGCCGTTCATCTGCACGGTATTGCGGAGCCGTCTGTAGACCCTCACTAGCTCCCCAACGATACCACCCGTATCGTTCGAGGTCGGGCGACGGGAGACAATGGGTGTATTCAAGGCCGAGAAGACAGAGCTCAGGGGCGTGACCAGAGGAAAATCGCTGCTGGCCGAATCTTCGGTGCTCCATGCCTCTTCGTAGAGCTGGCCAGCCTTCTCGGCCAGTGCCCCCGTCACGGTGTCCTTCGTATACTGCGCGAACGAGCTCTGGACCTGGTCAAGCGGACGACTGGCGCCGCGCACATAGTATGCGCTGCGCATCTCCGTCTCGAGGAAGTCCTCGAAAGGCCGCGGTCCCTCTTCCAGTACGCTGGGATATGATTCCTCCTGGCCCTTCCAGATGATGGGAAGGAAGGCGTTTCCGAGTGCCTTGCACAGGGGGCAGACGAATTCTCGCCGACGCAGGTCTTCCGGATGGTGGCGCGCGATCTGGTGTTGATGCCTCCTGTTGGTTGCCTCGACATAGGTCTCGAAGCAGCTGAAGTGCATCATGTGGCCGCATCCGATGGAGACAGGGCCCGGGCGAGACAGCTTGGCGGGGAAGCCCTTTCCGATGGTCTGGCGTTCGGCAGTAAAGGACTCGCCGTTGGCGTTGACCTTGGTCACCTCCTGGCGGTTTTCGTGCGCCACGCCGAACGGTCGAATATCCTCGGCGGACCGGTCGAGATTGGCAGGGGTGTGGAAGGCCTCCCGCACGAAGTCGGGGTCTTGCAGATCGGTTTGCCGCAGGATAGCGCTCTGGTTGAAAAGGGCAAAGGTGCCATAGAGCCGGCGGTCATCCGTGTCTTCCTGGCACAGGATGCAGGTTCCTGTCGGGTACTTCCAGGTGTTCTTGCGATCCTCGCTTGGCTTGAGCTCTTCGTCGTCCTCGAGATCAGAGCCCCAGTCGACGTCACCCTGGTTGTCCATGAAGCTCTTCTGCTGCTGCTGGAACTGGGCCATGACCTTGGCCTGGCGGCTCAGTGCCGCCTTCTTCTTCCGCTCTCGCTCCTCCTCCGCCGAGTTGTTCGCCGGCGAGGCCGTCTCGATGCGGTCCACGGAGACACCCAGGCGCATGTAGGCGTTCTCAAAGTTGCGAGGCCGCTTTTGGCGCATTCTCTTGAGGATGAGGCCGATCCGGGGGTGGCACGCCTTGAACTCCTCCTTCGTCGACATCATTTCCAGTAGAGCTACAATCGTCTTGGCGTTCGGGGCCTCTGGTAGGAAGTTACTCCGTGCTGGCCTAGTCAGGGCAATGCAGACGAAGGACCGGAGGGACTCTTCCGTCATGTCATCCTCGTTTGTGTGGTCCTCTGAAACGGCGATCAACACCAAGTGCAGGACCACCTGCAAGAACGTCTCGATGCGCGTTGCCGGCACAGTCGGCGTGAATTTGGCTGCGACCAGGGGGTACAGAAGCGAATAGTAGATGGTCTGGGCGAACATGCCCGCGCCGGTGAATGCTGCCAGGTCCTTGAACAGGCCGGAGGGGATGGGCCTCAGCTTCGGTTCGTACACGATCTCCTCGATCGTCTTGCCGGTCCTCCTGGCCATCTTCTTGCGGTAGGCCGTCTCGGACTCCTCTCTCTGGTTCTTGTTATAGTGGGCGATGTACGGGTCGAGGTACTCGAGGTACTCGTCCTTCAGCTCGAACGTTCCCACGTCGGAAACACCCTCGGGGGGCTTGAAGGTCGTCATCTCATCGAGGATTCGGTGGAAGTCTTCGAGCTCCTGGAACTTCTCCGGCAGCTTGTTGGAGATTTCGTTGAACGACAACGGCTTGAAGCACAGTGTGTGGATGATGTCGCGGCGAATGGCCAGAGTGCTCGAATTCGGCTCGTCCTCGACGGTGATCAACGACGTCCGGTCACTCAGCAGCACGATGAGTAGGTGGATCATGTCTTCCACAACGTCTAGATGTTGGTTGTCGTCTTGCGCGTTAGGCTTCTGCTCAAAGAGACCCTTCACCCACGTCTCCATGCCGAAGCGGTCGATGATGGCAGCGAGCACCCGATTCGGGTTGCAGATAACCATGGCCGTCTGCAACAGGAAAATGTCCCGGTGATGGGAGACATCGCGCTGGTTGACACCGCGGTATGTAGCAGCTTGGTGTCGCAGGCTGATGCCGTTGCGAACCCACATGTTGGCTTTGATCTGAGCCAACCACGCGCAAACGCGCAGGGGATAGTCGATCGCAACCATGAGGTGGTCCTCGGGGGTGTTGTCGCGGCGCGCCACGCTCTTGCGACCCATCGACTTGGGCTGAAGGAGCAAGTCCTGAGGGGTGAAGCTCAGCAGCGCCCGCATGCTGGACGCAGGAAGCGACTTGCCGCACTCGATCAGCCATGACAGAGTGTAGTGGAGGGCGTGGTGCAGACTGATGGGGTCTTCCTCGACCGTGAATTTGACAACGTCATATCTGGCTGATTCGTGGTCGAACTCGAAGTCGCCCAGCGTCTTGAACTTGACCTCATCCTTGATCTCCGCTTGCTTGAAGCGGTGGCGTTCAGCGCCGAGCGAGTTGAGGATGACTGTCTTGGCTGTCAGCCTGATGGCCCGCGCAACGTACTGGGCTTCGTTCTCGGGGACATTGCGGAACGAGTCGGCGAGCTGCCTGGCCAGCCTGTTGATTTCTCGGGTGACAAGTGAGGCTGTTATCCAACTATCCGTTTCGTATTCAACGTGCTCGCCGACCGCCCGGACGTTGGGCCCAATGCCCTGATGCAGCTTCACCAGGTCAAGGAACTGCAGGAGGTATCGCTCCTCGCCTCGCAGCTTCTCCTGCACGTGAGGCGACCCGAACAGGTACTTCAGGTCGAGATAGAAGTGATACATGCGGCGGTTGGTGACCGACCCAGAATCAAACGCCAAGACCGCATTAGATGAGACGTCCCATGGGTAGCCGACTTGTCTGGTGGTGAGGAAAGTGTAAAGGATAGCGAGAAGGCTGGTCATGAAGTTACCGCGCTCGACGATCTCGGCCGTGATGCTGGGTGTGGTAAGCATCTGCAACGACAGGTTGATGATGGAGTGGTCTGGTTCTCGGTCTCCGATGAGATAGAGCTGGGCCAGTGTTGTGTAGAGTCCGGCGAATCGAAGACCAAGGATGCGCTTGAACTCAGGTATCGTGACAACAGTCGAGATGTAGAGCGACCTCAGGTCATTCCTCACCTTCTTCCACATGCGCAGGTCGAAAAGGATCAGCCAGTCCAGGCGAACCCTCTGAAATACGTCCTCGGCGGGAGGCATCTCGCCGCGGTCCATGTATCCCGGGGGTGTTTCCAGCCAGTACCTGCCTGGCTTCGGGGAGGGCGATTTCTCCGCCTGACCCGGCGTCTTGGGGATCTCGAGGTTGGCCTTGGCGTACACGGCCGGGGCGATGAGGGGGTCGGCCGTGTCAGAGTCCGACGGGGTGTTGTCACGCTCTCTGTTGGCGCGGCGCGCAGCTTGGGCCGGCGGCGGCGGCGGCGGATACCCGGCCATCGTGGCCTCGTCTTCCTCCAACGCCTGGTCTGATCCACGCCAGTCGATGCCCATCTCTCCAGGATCCGGCCTGACATCAACCATCATGACATCATCATCATCCCCATCGCCTCCATCGCTGGACGGCGGTCCACCCTCGTCACGACCCATGTCCGTATCATCCTCGTCGGTGAGCTCGCCATCGTCGTCGTCGTCGGGCTCTCCTGGTATGCCGCGCATCTGCAGCATCTGCAGGACGAAATGGTGTGCCATGGCGCTCTGCATCTCGGCTTGCCTAAAGAGCTTCTCCTCGTCGTAGATTCCGCTCTTCCCGACGACTGCGTGCGTTCCGGGGCTGCCCTTCCGCCACGGCTTCATCATCTCCTGGCAGACGAGCTGTCGGAGGATGTTGTGATCGTTGCCGACGCTGCATCCCGAGATGTCGCTCAACCACTCGATAAGCGTGCCGCACATCTGTTCTCGGAACGTGTCCCTCGAGGAGCGGATCGTCACCGTGACCTTGATCTCCTCGAGCTTCTTGGCCATCTCCAGCAGCAGGTCGAGGTCGTCCAGGTGCTTGAGGATGCTCCGTCCCAGAAAGTCGGTCTCGGTGGCGCGGGTCAGGCCCACCGCCTCGGTCGTCCTGCAGGCGCGGGCGACCTGCTTCTGCACGTCCTCGACGGTGTGCTTCTCGTCGTTCCAGAGGACCAGCGCGAACTCGGTGTTGCCGACGGGGCCCTCGCCGTAGGCCTCGGGAGACAGCCTCGACAGGGTCTCGTCCTGGCGTATGGTCTCGGCCGACTTGGGCTGGCGCAGCTGCTCGGGCGAGCACGAGATGACGTCGCAGATGTAGTCGAAGACGCGCCCGATGGTCATCTGCATGCTCTGCACCAGGTCCTCGGGCAGGCCCACGGGCTGCTTCCCCTTGTCTTCGCGGCTCTCGGTGAGCTTCTCGGAGTGGATGGTGCAGAAGAGAGGCAGCCGCCAGGCCTCGTCGTCGCCGCAGTCGCAGCAGCCGCTGTTGCCCACCGAGATGGATATGCGCACCATGTGGCCCTGGTGGTCGGTCGAGTCGAAGCAGCGGCTGCACAGCACGCACGTCTCGTCGGTGCTGCAGGTGCGGCACGAGTAGGAGGCCTCGCCGGGCTTGAAGATGTGGCCGCAGCGTTTGCCGCGGGCGGCTTCTGTGTACTCGGCGCCCTCGACGGCGCCCTGCGCGTCGCGGAGCTTCATGTCGTGGGAAGGGCGGCCCTGGGGGAACAGGAGGCTCATGTATCGCTCGCCGCCGGCCAGGGACCAGAAGAGGCTCTCGAGGAGGTCATTGGGGGCGGATCCTTCGTATCGGTAGTTGTGACGGGCGGGAAGGTCGCGGAGGAATTCACAGAGCTGGCGCTCTTGTGTGGTGGTTGGGGGCTCCATCATGAGGCGGATGGCATGGTCAGGCTTTGAATCAAGAGGAGTAGCCCGCCCGGTGAAGTGATCGACCAGGCGTCAGGTGCACAGACGGGATCGCAGGGGGAATGCTTCGGCAGCGGTCGGGTATCTTAGGAACAGGATGGGAGCTGTAGTTGGGCAGTGTTGGTCAGCACGAGGACGCTTGAATATTTTGAGGCGGAGACAACGGAAGTGGCGATCTCTTCTTACCTAGTATGTGGAACAAGAAACAGAAGAATGCCGAACCTCTACAGATCTTGTGCGTGTATGCGTACGGAAATCGTGATGGCGCCGTTTGTACCGAGACGTGAGGTCGTGGACGTGTCGGGCTGTGTCAAAAGCTGAAGGTGCTTCAAGCGTGGTGGCCCGGCGCTGTGTTGCTGGTGGTGCTCGTACCTACCTGCCGTGAGGTGGCGGTCGGAGGTGGGGGGGTGGTTACGGTTACATCAGCGGGGGGGGAGGGCCAGTGCCAGGTGCCAGGTCAGGCCAGGCCAGGCTGCTAGGACAAGGGCCCGGGGGGTCTGCTTAACCACCCTTGCTCAAACACCCCACTGCCCGTGCGAGTCACGCCCTGTGGCAGTTGGCATCATCATATCACCTCCGACATCTCTCTCGCTAGTTGTAGTGGTTACGGAACCGCGAATAGACTGCAAAAGTTTCCCGTCTTCCACTTTTTCAATCAAAGGGCGGTATCGTGTCATGACCGGCCCGTCAAGTGAAGCTGGGCTAAGTCGTACCAAGAGAACAGAGCCATAGCCAGCTAGCAAATGCCACCCTAAAGTCCCCATGGAGTATCACGCACCCAGCATCAAAAATCGAAGGAGCGTTCCCCTCTGACGCCCTCACTCCATGGCCTCGATCATCTCCACTCCAACTTCGTCTCCTAGCCAAGCACACAGGTTCCTTCCTGCCGTCAGCACCCTCATCAAATCCCTCTCCTCATCCTCCTGCCCCGCCTCCCCTTCCCTCCACATGACCGTCTCCGCCCACTCCAGCAGCTGTCTCATGCTATCCAGCGCCATCCTCTCCGCGTTGGGCACATACAGCCGGTCGCGCTGCGCCTGTTTCCACAGCGCCGTCGAGATTTTGCTGACGTTCGCGAGGAGCGACTTTGTCGGTTCCACGCCCGTCATGCTCGCCGCACTGCTGCGCCGGCGGCGGCGGGAATCCGGACCGGCCGTCTCACGCTTCACGTACGGCGCCCAGCGGGTTTCAGGCGCCGACGAGTCGCCGGAGACCGGGCGGCGTGCTCTGTCGCCGTGGCCATGCCTGGCCTCGCGTTGTGGGGGACCGCCGCGGAGGCGCCAGTTGTTGCGGCGTTCTTTCAGGTAGGTCTGCGTGGCGAGGAGGCAGAGTCTGTGCACTTCGCTGGTGGTCGGGCCGGGCTGCGCGTGGTTGACGCTGATGACCGATGAGCAGACGCTGAGGCGGCCGTCGTCCGGGGTCATGCCGAGGTTGTCGTTGCGGGGCACGATTGTCGGCGTATCGGACGAGGTGCTCATCGGCGAGGGCTCATAGCGAGGTTGACTGGATTCACCCGTGCCGAGGCCGAGAATTTGCGGCTGACAAGGGTGGTTGTGAGGGTCGAGGCGTGGGCCGAAAAGATGCGGGCCTGCTGGAGGCGGCCTGGAATCCTCAACGTAGTCGTCATACGTCGTTCCGTGGCTAGGATGAGCCGCTGCTGGCCAGTCTGTGCCGTAAGAGAACCTACACGGGGCGTACATGTCACCCATGCCCGCGTATCCTTCCCAGCTATTCAACGCGGAACCAGTAGGTGCTAGTCCTGATTGCCAAAGGGTCGCTGGTGGGTCGGGCAGACTGGTGAGAATTGCCGATGGGAGCTGGCCAGAGGTGTCGTCATAGGATTGATTGGCCATGATGGACGTGAGCGAAGGGCGAGTGTAGACGAATTTGCTCGGCGATTCATTAGGATCCATGTCGGGGTGTGGAAGGCGATCTAAGAGATGGGGAGATCAGCATAGACATCGGAGTGCTGTGGATCTATAAATGTCAGTCATTGACAATGAACCGGACAGTTTCGTGTCGCTGACGCCTCTGGCAAGTAGGAGGAACGGCCGAGAAACCAGCGCATGGCATGACAGCAAGGCAGGCAGCCCAGACAAGTAGACCACATCCGCAAATGCAAAGACTGGCCAGGTTCCTGAGACATCGAAAGCTTTCATTGTGAACTAAGTAGCCTAGATGGACCAGATGACAATCCTTCCATCAACACCAGTGGCTGCATGTCAAGTCAGCAACAATGCCATAGAAACAAGGAAACGGCCTCTACAAAAGGGAAATCCACTTACAGCTAATCTTGGTAACTTTGTCACCAGAGGTCTCGTACGGGCGAATCGTGGAGATGGTGTTCTGGTGAACTGTCTTGAGCTTGGTGTCGTCCTGGGCCTTGCCCTTAAGATCCATCTGCCTGAACATGTTGAGGGCGGACTCCTCGCGCGCCTCGCCAAGACCAGGGCGGCCCTTCGACTCGAGGCTTCCGGCAAGCTGCCAGCCGCCCTCGCCACCTTGGAAGCGGAACGCCTCGCAGTCGTAGCCAGCGGCGATGATCTCGTCCTCGGAGCTCCACAGAAGGCTCATGAAGGGCAGGAGCTGGGTCGAGATGTTGAGGACAGCCTTGGGGGGCTGGTCGGCACCGTTGGGGTAGACGACCGTGATGCTGCTGTCGTGCGCGGTGAAAGCGAGGGCGTCACCACTGGGCGAGAAGGCAACAGAGTGCACCCAGCCGGCCGAGTTGTTCAGGTACTCTCCGCAGACGGTGTTGAAGGGGAGCCTCTCACCCCAGACGCTGGGGTCGGGCCTGGCGTCGTTGCCCTTGATGAAGGCAGAGAAGACGCGAGCGTGGGCATCGGCGGATCCAGCAGCGAGGAGCACCGAGTTGGGGTGCCACGCGACGGAGGTGATGGTGCTGCGGATGGGCTTCTTCAGGTGCTTCGACACCCACCAGTCGTTCTCCTCCTCGAAGTAGCACACGGCGATGAGGCGGTCACCGGATCCGACGGCGAACTTGGTCTCGTCGGGCGACCAGCGGACGAAGGTCGCGGCGCGGCTGATACGGAGGAGGACGAGCGTAGGCTTGTATCCGGAAGGAGAGGGCTCCCAGACGAGGGCATTTCGGTCTATCAGGAAAGTTAGCCTTCTCGCGAATCGGCCGGTGTCGGGTGGCTGGGCCTGACTGACCTTGGGAACAGGTGACGATGCGGCCGCTGTTAGGCGCAATGTCGACGCTGGTGACCCTCTTGTCGTGGCCCTTCAGCTCATCCTTGAGCTTGAAGGCGTTGCCCGACTTGCCGTAGAGCTCGATCGTCGAATCGCGGGCGATGGCTACGGTTGAGCGGTCGGCCGAGAAGGAGTGGTCGGCGATAGGGTTGTGGAAGAGGTGGTGGACTTCGGGAGCTGCCATTTTGGATTATGTCTTTGCGGTAGGAGTAGCTCTCTACTACCACTGCTTGTCGTTAGGGAGGGTTGGTAATGGTGGAGGAGGTTAGGGGAAGATGATGATGGCTGGGTTCCCGGATGGGCTGCTCGAGCGAGATCACCCACCTGAGCCTTGGTGGGGCTGCGCCGCTGAGGGGTTACGTAGCTTGATGCACTAGTCGCACCCTGGGCGTAAAGGTTGGGCTTGGGCTGGGGGGTGCGGAGCGAACCTCAATTGGTGTTGGATGGGCATTGGATTTCTCTTCACCGCGAATCTCAAACTCGGCGCGACAGTCGAGAGCACACACGACAGCGACGGCCCAACCACCCCCTGCGAACCCAGAAGCAGTACCATTGCATAGATAACTGAATTCTTACGCCGAGCGATCGTTGCGCCAGCTGTCACCGCCGCGACCACCATGGCTGCCGTAGCCCCGCCTCGCGGTCTTCCGCCCAACGCCTCCCTCCCCGCAAAGGTCACCCCGATAGCGCCCAACCAGACGTACGTCGAATCTCCAGACAGATGTGCGAGGCCGCGCTGACAGGACCTAGTCTCTACATCACGAACCTACCATCAGCGAAGATCCAGAAAGTCGACCTGCGTACCGAGCTGTACCTGCTGTTCTCTACGTACGGTCCCGTCCTCGACATTGTCGCGATGAAGACCATGAAGATGCGCGGCCAGGCGCACGTCACCTTCCGAGACATCCAGACAGCGACGCAGGCCATGAGGTCGCTGGAGGGTTTCGAGTTCCTGGGCCGCGAGCTGGTAGGTCCGCCCGCACCGAACCGCGACAACTGACGCTGACCCTGTCGCAACAGAAAATCCAGTACGCCAAGTCCAAGTCCGACTTCGTCGCCAGGCTCGACCCCGACTTCAAGCTGCCGAATACGGGTGCTGCCAAGGTGGAGGTCACATCACTTCAGCAGAGCATCTTCAACGCCCCAGCGCCAGGCACCTCTGCTGCGAAACCGGCCGCCGGCGCCGACACGCCGATGGAGGACGCGCGATCGGACGGCGGCCGCGGACAGAAGAGGACGAGAGACCAGGAGGAGGAGGAGGAAGACAGCGACGTGGCCATGGAAGAGGACAGCGACGACGATTGATCGGGGAATCTGTGACTCAACACGTAGGATGACGTCGCCCCATAGAGGGCGCGTACAGGAAGGCTATGGGAAGTCCCAGGACGGGCGGGCCACCTCTGCCATCTCTGTGGGCACCCAGAGCCCGACACACCCGCCAACCAAACCCAGCCAGACCATCAGGTAGTTCTCCTTGGAGCAGTCGAAGCCCGACATGGCGTCTCCGAGCAGGCAGGGGTGCACGAAGAAGGACGGGACCCCCGTGATGGGGTGATGCTGCCAGTTTCCGTTAGTACAGACACAGACCGACAGAAGCAGGTCCAGAGAGCCGGGAATTGACATGAATCACAGCCTCCTGCGTCGTGCACACTCACATCGCCTGAGATGCCGCCTATGGGCCCCGTGCCACGGAGGGCGCTCTTGTACTGATCGGGCACCAGCCTCCTGAAGACGGTGTCGATGTTGAATGGCGGCTCGTCTGCCGGCAGGCCGTGTAACGTGAACCAGAGGCACGGCATCTGGTATGTGGGATGGAGGTGAATCTCATAGACGACATAGCCCGAGTCGGGCGGTGCTTGCTTCTTGGGGAGGGCGGCCTATCTGCGTGAGCCGTGAACTCGTCTTCATCGATGAGTGGCAAGCTTTACCTCGTCCGACTCTTCCGCGTTCATCATGGCTTGGTCCATTTCCACCCCGTGCGCCGGCCTTGCAGAGTCGCCAAAAGAAAAACTGTCGAGAAACGACGAGAGATCATCGTGGTCTAGCGTGGCCTCGAGGGGCCGTATGATCTGTATGTAAGTTGTGCTCTCGGCACCCAGAGCGAAAGCCATGTCGAAGGCGCTGAAGACTCTCATTTTCCACCTCCGGCGCAGAGGGCCCAGCGTCGCCTGGACATAGCGACTGTCGAAGTGGTGGCAGACCTCGGAGAACTCTTCTCTCGTCAGGTTGGGAAAGTTTTTGATGTCAGTAGACCGAGCCATAGTGCAGGCATGTCTGGGCCGCAAAATTTGGGACACAGAGAGGCAGTTGAAAGCCGGTGTGCCTCGACTCGAGAGATGATATCCGAGGCCTCAAGGTGACGAGATGGATGAAAGACACCCCTCCACCTGCTCGGATGGGGTCATGACTGCCTGGTGTCGATTGCCATTGGCTGGACCCGGTAGAAAGCGCTCAGTTTAGGCCTCCATGTTCGGCGTGAAGGACGAATGGCACACTTTTGAGGTACTATAACGACTGCTAAGCAACAAGGCTTTCGCCGCGAACTCTGTTCAGAATAGGAGCCTCGTCCCAACGATACACTGATATGCTCAATCCGGAAGCTTTGAGATGGCTCGGTAAGGTGCACGGCCCTGACTGACGTTGGATAATCGAGTATGCGCTCGCATCTTGCTGTGACCAGAGCTAGCTCGAGGCTCATCAGGAGTCAGAGGCACTTCAATAGGGTACCCGACTTGGACCCGAGTTTTCTCAATCGCATTGGATGTTCGAGTCCGAAAAGTTTCCCTTCGCTAGGTACCTAGGTAGAGTACAGACAATCAAGCGAACCAGATCCTTCGGCCGTATTCCGCCAAGCGTTCGGAACGAACCCGAGGTAGCCATTCTGGGGAAACCTGGCGCCCAGGTGCCGTCGCTCCGGGGGGGCACCCGTTACCACCGCACCTCACAGGTGTCCTCTTCAGGGGTCCCGGCGAAGGCTCCAGGGGGGCCACTTGCGCGGCTCGCCCATTCGCCAAGCAGCCAGCCCACTAGCAACGCTGATCCCGTCTCGTGAGCTCCAGCTCCCATCCTGTCTTCTTCTACGCTGGAAGCCTGAATCGACCTTTCTCCGGCTTCCGTCTACTCTTCTTCACTTCTGCATCCATCGATGCACAGACGACCCGGGACGCGACTTGCAACACTCGTCCCATCAACGCCTCTCTCGACACCACGCACGCAATGCCACAGGCCCCCCACCTGACCCCCCGAGACCCCTTCAAACCACACGACACCCAGGTCGCGACCCACGGCCCACACATCACCGAGGACAGGTAGCTCGAGCCAGTGTGGGGACCGCTGCGCTGCTGCATAAGGCAAGGCAAGGAAGGCCACGAAGCCATACCCTCGCTCCGGGACGACGACCATGGCCTCCTTCTCCGTCCCCAAGAATGCCCCGTCCTTCGGCAACCCGCAACGACTCGTCGAGGATCACATGTGGTCATCCTCCGGCGTGACGGCCCGCGGATCACGAGCTCAGGCCTCCAGCATCCTCGACGGCGTCCAACACCGCGTCGACGACTTTCTGGGGTCCCGCGGACAGCTGCCCATGTACAAGGACAAGCCATACACCTACGCCGCATCCCGGCGGATGCGACCGGCGTGGCGGAGGAAGCGGTCTCTGCTGTTCCTCCTCCTGCTGGTGCTAGGCGGATGCTGGTTCTTCGACGTTTTTGAAGACGTCGAGACGCCCTATGTTGACTTGAAGGGCTGGATGTCGTCCGAGCTCGCAAAGGAGCCGACGGGCAAGAAGGCAGACTGGAACAAGAGGAGGGAAAGAGTGGTGGAGGCTTTCGAGCTGAGCTGGGATGCGTACGAGCGCTACGCCTGGGGTACGTGACCCCCCCCCCCCCCCCCCCCCNGGTTTCGGGGCGGGGGGGGGGGGGGTGGGGCCGTCCGCCTGGGGGTCGGGTCCCCCCCCCCCCCCCCCTTTTTTTTTTTTGCGCAGCCTTTCCCAGGGTTCGCGGTTGCTAACGTGAGGATGACCGGCAGGCTACGACGAGTACCACCCCGTGGCGAAGACGGGCAAGCACATGGCGCCCAAGGGCCTCGGCTGGATCATCATCGACTCGCTCGACACCATGATGCTCATGAACCTCACGTCGCGGCTGACGCACGCGCGCGAGTGGCTGTCCGAGTCCCTCACGTGGGACCAGAACCAGGACGTCAACACGTTCGAGACGACGATCCGGATGCTCGGCGGCCTGCTGTCGGCGCACTACATCTCGACCGAGTTCCCGCAGCTGGCGCCGCTGGCCGACGACGACGAGGGGGCGCCCGGGGAGGACCTGTACCTGGAGAAGGCCAAGGACCTGGCGGACCGCCTGATCGGGGCCTTCGACTCGGACTCGGGCGTGCCGTACGCCAGCGTCATCCTGAGCAAGGGCGAGGGCGTCATCTCGCACGCGGACGACGGCGCCTCCTCGACGGCCGAGGTCACGACGCTGCAGCTCGAGTTCAAGTACCTGGCCAAGCTGACGGGCGAGAAGTACTACTGGGACAAGGTGGAGAAGGTGATGCAGGTGGTCGACGACAACGGGGCGCAGGACGGGCTGGTGCCCATCTACATCTACGCGACGTCGGGCAAGTTCCGCGGCTCCAACATCCGGCTGGGCTCGAGGGGCGACTCGTACTACGAGTACCTCATCAAGCAGTACCTGCAGACGAACAAGCAGGAGCAGGTCTACGAGGAGATGTGGGACGAGTCGCTGGCGGGCGTGCGCAAGCACCTCATCACGTACAGCAGCCCTTCGCGGTTCACGGTGCTGGGCGAGCGGCCGTCGGGCCTGGACGGCAACCTGTCGCCCAAGATGGACCACCTCGTGTGCTTCTACCCGGGCACGATCGCGCTGGCGGCGACGGGGGGCCTGACGGAGGCGGAGGCGCGCAAGCTGCCGACGTGGAACGCCCAGAAGGAGAAGGACATGGCGCTGGCGCGGGAGCTCATGCAGACGTGCTGGGGGATGTACAAGTGGATGGCGACGGGGCTGGCGGCGGAGATCACCTACTTCAAGGTGGACGACCCGCCGCTGCCGGAGACGGCGCCGCACATTGCGCCGGCGGCGTTCGACGCGGACCCCAAGGCGGAGTGGCGCAGGGACTACAACGTGCACGCCAACGACGTGCACAACCTGCAGCGGCCGGAGACGGTGGAGAGCCTGCTGTACATGTGGCGGATCACGGGGGACCCGATCTACCGGGAGTGGGGGTGGGAGATGTTCAAGTCGTTCGTCAACCACACGTCGGTGGAGGAGGGTGGCGGCTTCACGAGTCTGAGCAACGCCAACACGGTGCCGCCCGTGGTCAAGGACAACCTGGAGAGCTTCTGGCTGGTGAGTGGCTGACTTTTGCATTCTGATCTGGCGGGACGAGGCTGACCTTTTTTTCCCCTTTCGACAGGCCGAGACGTTGAAGTACATGTACCTGCTGTTCTCGCCGAACGACCTGATGCCGCTGGACAAGATCGTCATCAACACGGAGGGGCACCCGTTCCCACGGTTCGACATGGGGCCGCTCTTCTCGACGGGGTGGAAGCGCAAGCCGCGGGACGAGAACGGCAAGATCGTTGCGTAGGGGGGGCGGATACAAAAAGCAGACGCAGGCCAGGTGGTCAACGAACGGAAGAGGGGGCGAGAGGGGAAGAAGACGTGTACCAGGTACGATAGGTGACGAATATTGCAACGGCCGGAAAAGCATATACTGGCATTGGCTGCTTGGCGGTCTGTAGTGGATGCATCAAGATCGGATCAGTCTTGGGGAATATACATATCATATGGACCTGGCGGTGATGACACGAAAGAAGGTTCCGGGCAGCACTGTCTTGAGCGGGTACAACGCATCACACATGGCGTCTTCCGTCGCACGTTGCCTTCTGTGCCCGGTGGGATGCGGTGTGTCTTGTGTGGCGTCACCGGTGTAGAGGGCGTGGAGAAATGAGGCTTCTTTCCACGTTATCAAGCCCAGCGTCGTTTTGGCCGGCGCGAAGTTACTGGAAGCCACAAGCGCCTGGCTCGAAGGCACCATCAGGGACAGGACCACACCGGCCTAGCACCCAGGCCCCTAGGCCCCTAGGCACCTAGGCACGTAAGGTAGGTAGTCAGGTACCATGTACCTGGCCGATAAGGGAAGAGGGTCCGGGCCTGGCCAGGGGCATCTCACGACATCTCACTTCCAGGGTCGTCAGCCCACACCCACCTCCCTTGTCGAGGTGCCAAAATCCGGGTCTCCTCTCGCCCCCCGCCCTCGCAGTACCTCTGCCACGACACGTCAACGTTCCTTTTGCCGTGGCATGAGGGTGGGCAGCAGTTTGGTCCCAGCGGGACGGTCGGGGCCAGCAGCGGTGACAAATGGCAACTGTGGCTCGACCCGAGGCGTGCGCCGTGCGCTCAAGCGATACCCAAACGGTACTTCGCTCCAGGCGCTTCCTGTGCGGGCGGATGGAGGTACCACGCAGGCGTGCGCTCCGCAATCTTGTTTGGTGGGGATCGATGTTGTCTCTGGCGCTGGCGCTGGCGCTGGCTTTGGCTTGACTGGCAACTGACACGGGCCGCCGACGACTAGTACTGCCACCTCATTCATTCTTCGCGGTTGATGGGCCTCGCTGATCGTCAGGGTGCACCACGGGCCCATTTTCGAAGGCACGGGTCCATGCCCAGGAGCAGTCACGGGCAAGGGGATAAAATTCAAAATAAAACAGAATAAAATCTACACAGCTGATGCAGATGCAGGAAACGACCACAGCACAGCTCGGCTCTTGCGTGCTGCCTGCCCCCCACCATCAGGACAAAGACGGGATCCCTGTCTACCTTATGGGAAGGGAAGGGGAAGGGGAAGGGAAGAGAAGGTACCCCCAACCACACCAGATAAGCCTCCCGATCCTTCCTCTCTCGCATGTCCGCCCACGTCCGCCCATTTCCACCAGATGCCCCCAGCACCCCATGCATCGCTCCTCGTCCTCGTCTCCTCTGCACGACCTCATTCCGCCACGTCGCTGACGACCGAGACGCCATCGCCCATTGTCCGCCTCCCTGCGACGCACTATCGACTCAAGGGCCCCCCCCTTCGAACCCCTCCTCGCCGAATTGTGGCAGCCAGTCTAGACCACCGCCAATCACCCCGATCCTCGCCCTCCCCTCACGACTGGAATGCCGCCGTCCAGATATCCGCCCTACGCATGACACTCGCTCTCCCGACCGACTGCCGCCCGCCGCCATCGCGAGTCTCCATCGCTGCCGCCGCTGCCGCCGCCGCTCTCCCTTCGAGCTTCCTCGCCTCCATCCCGCTGAAGGCGGGTCGCTGACCAGACCGACCCTCGACCCCCGACCCCGCCGCTCACCCTCCCCACGACCCGAACCCTCCTCCCGACCAGACCATGGCACCACATCGGGATATCGAGCTCAACACACTCAAGTTCAAGGAGGATTCCCTCGGCCAAGGGAGCAGCTACAGCATGCGCGACTTCAGCCTGCGCGAGCCTGTCTACGAGGCCTCCTCCGGGCCCTCGCGCTGGAAGCTCTTCGCCGAGAGCTTCCAGCGCGACCCCGACCGCAGCATCCTGCCCAAACTGTCCGGCAGCGGCGGCGACTTCATCGACGACGGCGAGGAGCGCGAGCTCGACGGCGCCCACTACTACGACCTCCGCGCCGCCACCCTACAGACCGTCAACCCCAATCTCGTCCGCAAGCTGAAGGGCCGCCACTTGCAGATGATTGCCATCGGAGGCTCCATCGGGACCGGCCTCTTCGTGGCGTCCGGCCGCGCCCTCGCCAACGGAGGGCCCGCGTCCCTGCTCATCGCCTTCACCCTCGTCGGCGCCATGCTCTACTGCACGTGCCAGGCCCTGGGCGAGCTGGCCGTCACCTTCCCTGTCGCCGGTTCCTTCTCGGCCTACTCGACGCGCTTCATCGACCCCTCCTGGGGCTTCGCCATGGGCTGGAACTACGCCTTCCAGTGGCTCATCGTCCTGCCGCTCGAGATCATCGCCGCCTCCATCACCATCAACTACTGGGACGAGTCCATCACGCGCGCCATCTTTGTCACCATCTTCCTTATCGGCATCATTGGCATCAACCTCTTCGGCGTCAAGGGCTACGGCGAGGCCGAGTTCATCTTCTCCCTCGTCAAGGTCACCGCCGTCATCGGCTTCATCCTCCTCGGCATTGTCCTCAATATCGGCGGTACCCCCGGCGACGGCTACATCGGCGGCCGCTACTGGCACAACCCCGGCGCCTTCAACAACGGCTTCAAGGGCCTCTGCTCCGTCTTCGTCACCGCCGCCTTCGCCTTCGCCGGCACCGAGCTCGTCGGCCTCGCCGCCGCCGAGACGGCCAACCCCCGCAAGTCCCTGCCTACCGCCATCAAGCAGGTCTTCTGGCGCATCACCCTCTTCTACGTCGTCGCCCTGACCCTCGTCGGCCTCCTCGTGCCCCACAACGACCACCGCCTCATGGACGTCGAGTCCCCCGTCGACGCCACCGCCTCGCCCTTTGTCATCGCCATAGAAAATGCCAAGATCAGCGTCCTCCCCGACATCATGAATGCCGTCATCCTCATCGCCGTCCTCTCCGTCGGCAACTCGGCCGTCTTCGGCTCCTCGCGCACCCTCGCCGCCCTCGCCGACCAGAACCAGGCGCCCCGCTTCCTGTCGTACATTGACCGCAAGGGCCGGCCCCTCATGGCCATCGCCGCCGCCGCCGCCATCGGCCTCCTCTCCTACATCGCCGACATGCCCGAGCAGTCCGAGATCCTCGACTGGCTCCTCGCCACCTCGGGCCTCTCGTCCATCTTCACTTGGGGCTCCATCTGCTTCTGCCACATCCGCTTCCGCCAGGCCTGGCGCGCCGCCGGCCGCCACCCCAGCGAGCTCGCCTGGCGCTCTCAGGTCGGTGTCATCGGCTCCTGGTGCGGCCTCATCATGAACTGCATCGTCCTCGTCGCCCAGTTCTGGGTCGGCGCCTGGCCCATCGACTATAAGGAGAAGGACAGCCGGGGGCTCGCCGAGTCCTTCTTCCTCCGCTACCTCGCCGCCCCCGTCGTCGCCGCCTTCTACATCGGCCACAAGCTCTACTACCGCACCTCCTACGTCCGCCTCAGCGACATGGACGTCGATACGGGCCGCAGGGACTTCCACCTCAGCATCCTCATCTCGCAGGAGGAGGAGGAGAAGAAGACCTGGCCCCGCTGGAAGAAGGTGTACAAGTTTCTGTGCTGACGGCCGAGCGTGTAAATGTGCATGAGAGATGAAGGGTCGTCGTGGGTAGCCTGGCGTTTGGCGCTTTACGGATCATGTTTGCCTTCTTTTTTTTTTTTTTTTTTTTGGCTATTAATGATTTGCGGGACTGGGCAGGGGTGATGGGAGGCCAACCGCCGGGAAGCATTCTGGCCTCTTTACGTGGGGGGGGAAGACCGGGTCTCGAGGATGGGCCTCTCATGGCGTGGTCCGCCTGCATGTAGTCGCAAGAGGCATAAGATACCTTTTTCGCGTTTTGAACTACGAACTGGACATTTACCGTCACGACCCACGCTCTTCTCATCCAAACACACCGGCCTACTTGAATCACAATCAAACGAATCGAACCCGGAGGTAACAAGTGGACAGGTTTCTTTACTGGCTACTCATAGCAATCTCAACATATGTAGTACAGTCAGACCACGTGTAGCCCAAACACGCCCCCTCCGCACCCCCTCTCAAGAGCCCTCCCGCGGGGTATCCAGTCTCGGACAGGTCGCCTCCCCTCTCGTCGCGTCCCCTGGTGGCAATGCATAAACATCGAAAAGCAATGTAGCAACGGCGGATCTGCGCCGCATGTAGACAAGAATCGAAAGCTGAGTGCTCATGATTCGTAAGCCGCGTGTCCGTGGCAATCGTCAAGTACAGACTGGAAAGGAGAAATTAGATAAAGAAAAAACAAGGCGGGGAGCATGCCGCCTGCGCGTAGACAGCCGAGGGCCGATCAGAAGTCCCAGTTGAAGCTCGAGTTCTTCTGCGCCCCCGACGTGTTCTGCTTCTTCGGGTTGGCCTTGGGCGTCGGCTCCGGGTCGTCGCCATAGAGCCAGTCCCGGTTGGTGCCCTTGCGACCGCCCATACCGTCTCCGGCGATGTGGATGCCGCGGTCGTTCTCCTTCTTTTCCTCCTCGGCGGCCTTGGTCACCTTTTGGGCGGCGGGCGACTTGTCCTCGATGGCAAAGTGAGGATCAAAGTCCTTGTGGCGGTCGGACAGGTTCGTGATGTTGCCCAGAGCGCGGCTGGGGGCAGGCGTGGGCGCGGATCCGTCCTCGTTGTAGAGGTTGTTCTCATACAAGTGCGAGCCCTCGTTCTGGCCGGCACCGCGGGGACGAGCAGGGACGCGAGGCTGGGTCGGAGGCAGGCCATCGTCGAGGTACTCAAAGTGAGCCTCGGCATCGCGACGAGGCTTAGGGGCCGCGTGGTGCACCGGGGTCTCCTGGATGCCAGACTCCCTGTCTGCGTCCCAGTGACGGACGTCTTGGTGGCGGAACGCCTTGGAGGGCTGCGGCTTGTGGGGCGTGGTGAAGTCCTCGAAAGACCATGTCGCCGGGTTCTTGGACGCCTTCGGCTTGCGCTCGTCGCGAGCGGCGGCGGCAGCGGCGGCGTCCTGGGGGTCGGAGCCGTCGGCAAAGTCAAAGTGGTCGTACTTGGTAGGGTGAGGACGGTACGCCTTACTGGGGCTCATAGTGGCCTCGGGCGAGTCGGGCTCCAGCGGTGCGTTGGGGTCCGCATCGAACAGGCGCATGGGTTGGAAGTTCTTGCCGGCTCCGATCTTGGCCGCACGCTCGCGTCCGGTACTGGGGGAGCCGGGGTCCTCACCAGCCGCATCAGCCATGATGTCAGTGAAGGACCTTTGGTGCGGGCGCGTGCCTGCATATGGTGACACGACAGACGGGCCGTTGGCACCATCGGCGGTCTGCTGCTCGCGAGACGTAAACAGGGACAGGGACGCGTGGGGGTCGCGGAGAATGTTCTGCGAGGCTCCGCGGGAACGGATGGTGATCTCGTTGGTGTCGGGGGCGCTGGCAACTCTTCCGCTGGCCTTGAGGGCAGTTGTGATCAACTTGGTCTGCTCCTTGCCGTCGCGAATGGGCCAGTTGCGTCCAGACTTGCCAATGATTTCCAGCTGTTTCAGGAGCGAGCCTTGGTCCCAGGTAAGGCGGATCTGCACAATCTTGCCGTCGTTGTCGAAGGTCACGAAGTGTGTCTGGACAGGCATGCGTCAGCTGGGCGTCTGTGGGATGACAGGCTTGCGAACCCATCGCTGGAGAGAACGTACAATGGTGAGGTACACCTTCTGGTCGGCCAGAAAGTTGTCGTCCAGGCCGGGCAGGTAGGCACCGCCGCTGGTGACGAACTCCAGGGTGGTCTCGATCTCGGCGGCCAGCGCATCGCGACCCTCCACAACGTCGAGAATGTCTTCCTGGTGCTTCCTCAGCTGGTTGCGCTGGGTGCTGAGGTGCTTGATGATGTCGGTAGGGCCATTGAAGGTGGTGGTGGTGGTGATGTAGTGGAGAGTCGCGTTCGCGGCGAGCAGCGAAGAGTTGGGGGAGGCGAGAAACTGCCGGTACGCCGCCGTGGCAGACATGGTGGGCGATTTGAGGCGAGGCGTACGTGAAGAAGCGAAGTTGACGTCGATGTCTCGGTAGTGTATGGCGTATACTCGTGTGGGGTAGTTGTGGGTGGGTGAGGTGGTAGTAGATGACTGCAAGTATGGGGGGAACAAGAAGAAGCTGGAGACGAAAACTGAAGGCTGCAGTTGAGCTGGCAGAATAACAAGGGGGAAGTGGGAAAAACAAGACGAGAGTCAACACGTGTGAGTGGCTCTGCTTGACGTGGAGGAGGGACCGAAGGGGAAGGGGGGGGGGGAGCTGCCGTGTGAGGGTGGAGGAAGGAAAATTGAAGGGATGGCCCCTGTTTCTGTTGTTGGTCGAGGAGGGGAAGGAGCAAGGGGAGTGTACGCAAGGGGAGCCAGACGCGACTCTGGGAGGGCGCCGCGCCGCAGCACGGTAACCTGCCAGGCTGGCTTAGGCACCCCTCCCCCCTGTGGCGCGCATTGTGTTCAGGGGATAGGCAGCCGCTAAGCAGGTACCCATCCTTCATGCATCATATTGACCCAAATTACATGTCCTCGCTAGCATTTCTGGAAGTCCTCTTCAAGATTCTAGGCCTCTGGCCGTCGACAGGGGCAGGACGCTGTGGAGGCTGCTAGCAGCTGGTGGTCTGGCTTGTTCGGTTCCCGCAGTTGAGATGGCAGCTCTAGGGTCTCGATAGCCAGCTGCTGACCTCCGCCTACCTTTGAGTTGCCTGATACATAACCTGACAACACCCTATTAGCCTGTCCGAAGAACAACAAGGAAGCCTTAAAGACTATATGCGTTCGATCAACGCCCCGTCATCCTGCCTGACAGGGCATTGTTCTTGAGAATGTAAATTGTCGAAAGTAAACAAGCGAACAATCGTAGCAACGCGCACCAAAAGATCAGCAGGGATGTCGCGTTTCGGGCTGTACTGTGTTTCAGATGCACCAGCTATGCCTAATACGGAATAACGCCCTGAGCAGGCCTACCCGTTTGGGTTACACGCAGAAAGGCGCCGGCAAGTAATCTCAATGAGTGCTTTTAGATGGCAACATGGCTACGGTTGCAGTCCACGGCAAAGGAAATAATGTGCTTTACATGCGAACTCCCGCTGCATACAATCCAAACGGCATATCCAATCATTGAGTCTCCATGCTCCTATTTCAGCCGTTGACAATGACGCCGCCGTTGCAGTGGATAACCTGTCCGCTCAGCGCGGAGCTGTCCGTCGAAGCAAGGAACACAACACACGTTGCGATCTCTGACGGCTGTGCCGGGCGTCCCATGGGGCTCGTGAAGTTCTTCTGGGCCTCCTCGTTCATCGTCGCCGGGATGAGCGGCGTCCACACGGGGCCCGGCGCGACGGCGTTGACGCGGATGCCCTTGGCCACGTACTGGTTGCTCAGTCCTCGAGTGAACGACACAATGGCGCCCTTGGTCGATGTGTAGTCAAGCAAGTCAGGCCTACCAATGTAGGCGTTGATACTGGCGTTGTTGATGATAGTCGCGCCGGCCTTCATGTGTGGCAGGGCATACTTGGACAGGAAGAAGAAGGGGTGGATGTTCGTGTTGAACGTGTGCAGCCACTGGTCCTCGGACAGATCCTTGATATTCTCAACCATCATCTGGTAGGCGGCGTTGTTGAAGAGAATATCGATGCCACCGAGCTTTTCCAGTGCCTCGTCGACCACCTTCTGGCAATTGCCCTTGTCGGTAAGGTCCGTCGCGAACAGATAGCACTTGCGGCCGTAGTGCTCCACACGCTTCTTGGTCTCTTGAGCGTCTTCTTCCTCCTCGGGAAGGTACGCGATCAGCGAGTCAGCCCCCTCCATGGCGAACAGGATGGCGGAGGCGCGGCCGATGCCAGAGTCACCGCCAGTGATGATGGCCTTCTTGTCCTTGAGCTTACCGGCGGCCTGATAGAGCTTCTCGCCGCCGTCGGCGGTGGGGATCTTGTCAAACTTGGGCGTGGGGTTAGGCATTTTGCCCTCCTTGCCAGGGAAGCTCTGGTCGGTCACAGGGACCTCGTGGCCTGCACACGTGTGTTAAAGCTGTCGTGATTGGGGCCAGAGGGCTGTGGTGGGCTGTCACATACCGGCATTGAATTGCTCAGACATGATGTGCGGATCAGCTTGATGGAGGTGATGTGAGCTATGGAGTCTTCTAGTGATAAGTACAAGAGATTGGCAGGTCCAGCTGAGTTGCGCGACTTCGCCTGTTTTATTTGGCTTCGTCGATTCTCTTTTTTTGTGTTTCGTCACAGCTGCCTCAGAGAAGGGAAGCAGTCGACGACGTCATCCCCAAGAAAAGGCAGCATTTTGGTGTAACAGCACCGTCATTCCCACAAAACCCCACGAGAAGAGGAGTGACTGTTGCAACTCGATGATTACGAGTGATGTGGGCTGCTAAGTCATGGTCGGATGCCGACCGGAGCAGAGTCTCCTGGGTTGAGAACGGAGCATGACGGGGGGGGGAGCTCGAGTTGACGAACAATCGGGTTCGGGGCAGAACGTCAGCGTCAGCGGGGCGATAGGCCAGGACTTTTCTCCGGACACGCGTCCACCGTTGGCTACTAGGCGGCCGGTGTTGCATGCTAGTCCGAACAGCTGTTCGACGCATGCAGGACACCCGAGACATGCTGAGAGCCTTTATGGTGCAGCGAAGACCGCGAGATTGGGGTTGACTTTCACACCTCTGTCGTCATCGTGGAAGAGTTCCTGCAGCTTGCCATTGGCGTGGACCGCGAACTGGGGTCGAAGATACGGGGCGTTGTGGATCCCATTTCCTCGTACCGTGCCGCATCGGAGGCGAGCTCATCCCGGCGGAAATGGTTCGGCACACGCTCTCGGACCCGGGACAGGATTCGGCGTCCGGGGTGGACTGCCGCAGCTCTGGACCGGTGGCCTGGCCGGTAAGGCGAAACTTGGCGATCGCTGGTCTGCGCAATGAGAGCGAGAATCGCGTCTCTACATGACCATTCCTCACCGACCATCCACCAGACAACTCTGACCGGCGTGTTTTCCCGACAATGAGGCCACTGCGGCACAACGTCATCCACTAAAGAGGCAACCATGAGAGGACCATGCTTCTCCCGCATGCTGTTCCGTGCCAGGACATCTTGTCAATAGGCTGGGACACGCAAACTGTGTCAACACCATCACGAGAGTTTCCAGAAGATGCACTGCATCGCTGACGCGACTTGGCCGAAGTACCGCACCTGGGCAGGCGGAGGTTTGTCCCAGAAGGACAAAGTTTGCGAAGAGCCAGGGGCCCTCCGATGCACGACGGTCATTGCCAGGGTCGGAAAGTTGGGTGGAAAAGAAATATATAGGGTCCAGCAACCAGGTCGGATGGGCCAAGCAGAGGCCCAGATCGATACCACGGCAGGATCGAGGTGGTTCGGGCCCCAGTAAGTGACTTGTGTGGGTGTGAAGGATGCTGCGTCAGAGAAGAAAGTGGTCGGATGGCAAATTGCGAGGCTCGTCACGACCCATCGCCTTGCTGGTGCCCGGGAAAGGAAGGTAGGAAAGAAGACGTGCAACAGTAGTCGTGGTGCTGTGGGTAAGGAAGAGGGTGCAGCCAACGAAGCATGAGCTTGAGCTCTCAGCTCAGACCCCTTTGTGACTGCTCACACGCTGCGGAAAGCATCCCCCTCTTCCCTCCTCTGGCACTTGCCAATCGGGCAAGCCTGGACCGGCTGCCGTTGCCCGTTTCTGCCGGCCGCGGTCGGTGGGTCCTTCTCGGCCGGCCCAGGATCGGCAGTGGAGCAGGCCAGGAAAGCACGAGGGCACGAGGGAAGAGACCCCGTCGATTGGCGAAACAACCCCTGCCAAAGACATGGCTCACGTCCAGACACCATGTTGCTTCCTTCTTTCGTCTGCTTTCCCCTCCTCTACCTCAATCCATTCAATTCCCGATGATCGCAAGGTCCAGCCGGTGATGCTGCCATCTCGAGATATCATTGCTCGTCCGGGGTTGGCGCATCATGGTGTTTCGTCATGATCCACCCCACGCCGGTCAGATCTAGCGATATCTTGTCATGTTTCAACATGGCCGCGCCACAACGCCCACGATGCCACCCACACCTCATGGCCACCCTCACATCCAGACCACGGCACTTGAGCACGTCCTGCCACGCTCGGATGTTCGCATTGACCAGCCTTGGCCGTGGTAGCACGTGTTGTGCTCCTACACGGACGATGCTCCCTCCGCCAGATGGCGGCCTCACTCTCTGTGGGCTGGCCAGGCTGACCAGCTGGGCCACCTCGCTCTCAGACCCATCCCAACTCTCGTCAGTTTGGCCACCGCGCGAGCCAGTCTCATGGTCATGTTAGCGTCGAAATGCAGCACATCTCCCCAACACAAGCAGTCACAGACACCTGGGGAAGGGTCCTCGCCGGTCTTCTGGCTCGACTCGGAGGCGCGTCACATCATTTCTCCTCTGGCCTCCGCCGTCCCGCCTCGAAGAGGTCGGTCGTCTGGCAGGTTGCGATGTAGACGGGGTGACGCTTTGGTCCACGAGATCTTTCTTTTCCAACTCGTGGCCAATGCGCCGATGGCCGTCTTCGCCTGCTATTGAGCGCATCTTGGAGTTTTCATGTCACCTCTCCTGGGTCCTTGCGCCATGCAGGTTCTTTGGCGACAGAACATCAGGTCACAACCAGGGCACCGGCATCCCCATCAGATACCGATCCCCCGAGGTCTATACCAATCCCTTCCCTCGCAGTCACTCTGACATGGATATTGACAGGCCACCGGCGCATAAACGGCTTTGTCGATCCCTGGCACGGCCCTGCCCGCATGCTCCAGTACCAGTACCAGTACCCCCACAGATCACATCTCCGTGAAGTCGACCAGGTTCACAGTACGATACGATACACCCGACAACGGTTTTCGAGATGTGATTTCTCAGGGACTCCAAACACCCCGCTCCGCCTCCACTTATACGCCCCCGGATCACAGCCGCGCTCCCCTTCCCTGGAGTCTGAGGATCAACCGTGTTTCTGGTCTGTGCCAAACAAACCATCCTTGTCCTCCTCTCGAGCCCGCTAGTGCTCGCCATAGTCCACGATCCACGGACCGGATGCAAACAGTACTCGTTCGTTGCACCTCAAGTGGAGCACACATGGGTGCTTCCTTTCTCCCAGTCCTCCAGCTCTGTACGGAGTACCCGCACCACACAACCTCGATGGCATGTAGAGTCAGATGCGCCAGGCCATTGCAATCCTCTCGATCCCGGCGTCCGTGGAAAACGACGTCTCGGGTCGCCATGTGACCTTATTCGCGCACGTCTCACGCCCCCGCCATCCCTGACGTCTACCCATTGCTTTGTCCGCATTCCTTGACCCCGGCGTTCCGATTTTCGCCTGCCGGCGGAGGCCGTCGAGTGACAAGCCTTCGCCATGTTGCCCTGCTCCATCGGACGAAGGCCGTTCCTGGAGTGATGTCTGCCAAATCTTCAGGTGGGCTCGTGCCCTGCCTGGGAACCCTCCAGCCTGCGTCCGTTCGCATGTCAGACTTAAGCCTTGTTCGGGATCGAGGATCGAGCCTATAAGTTCCTGTCATCTTCCTTCCCCCAAAGCACGTCCACCGTTCCTCGTGGCCACTGCTTTCCGAATTCACTAGCCACCACCAGAGATTTAACTTCCGTCGTCATGGACGACTACTCAAACGTCAAGTCGAGGGGCGTGCAGATGTTCTACATTCAGCTCGTCTTCCTCATCGTCGCCGGCCTTTTCGTCCTCGTCAGGGTCTACGTCAAGGCTGTTATGGTCAAGAAGGTGACCTTAGACGACTGGCTCATCTTCCTCGCCATGGTCAGTATGCTCGCCCCTTGCCAATGTCCTTCCACTAACATGCTTAGCTCATCTACACCGCGTATGGAGCCGTTGCTCTCAACGGCATCCGGAACGGTGCCACCGGCAAGTCGCTCGCCGAACTCAGCATCGACGATGCGGCTGTCTCCCTTCGTGCGTGGTATATATGCGAGGTTCTTTACGCCCCCACGACCCTCGCCATCCGTGCTTCTGTCTGCGTCCTCCTTCTTCGTCTTGCCTCCAAGAAGATTCACCGCTGGATCATCTGGATCAACCTCGCCGTAGTCAGCGCTGTCTCCGTCGCCTTCTTCTTCCTGCTTGTATTTCAGTGCAGCCCCGTATATTTCTTCTGGCGCCAACTCTACGGCATGCCTGGGTCCTGTATCAACCGCAACATCGTCCCCTACGCAACCATCGTCCACAGCGTCATCTCGGCCCTTTCGGATTGGTGTTTGGGACTGCTGCCGATTGCACTGCTCTGGGATGTCGATATCAACAGGAGAACCAAGGTTATTATCGCTATTTTGCTCAGTATGGGCATGGTGTAAGTGGTGTTTTGATTAGAGCCGGGACTCGAGCTAACGAACTCCAGTGCTGGCATCGCCCTCATTGTCCGCATCCCCTTCGTCCGCCACCTCGAAATCTCCATGGAGTTCCTCTATGCCACAATGTAAGCGTCCCTTGACATCTCTCTCTCCCAAAAGAAACAAACTCATGCTGACAATACTCAGCGACGTTGCTATCTGGTCCATTATGGAACCGGCGCTCGGTATCATCGCAGCTTGTACCGCCACCTTCCGCCCCCTCTTCAAAGCTTGGGGCTTCGGCTGGTCTAGCAAGCGTAGCCACCGGAGTGGCAGTACCCACAGCCACGACCAAAAGGGTACCGAGCTATCTTCCACCGCCCGAACCGCCTCGTCCGAGCATCGGAGCCAGCTCGGCCCTGGCGGCGACTCGCAGATAGAACTCAATAATGCGGGGGTCGTCGACTCGGCACCCAGCTCGCCGCGTGATCTCGAGCATGGGGAGGATACCATGAGGTCACCGCCACCAATATATCTGGCCTACAACCCCGAAGGGCCGAGAGATAGCGGAGAGGGGCACCCGGATATGCCTGCGCCGCCACCTATTGCGCGTCGGTAGAGATGTGACAGCATGGTGTTGTAGTTCGCTTTTAGTGAGCGCTTTGACGTGGGGGAGGCGTTTCGGTGATTTCGAGGGTATGAACTGCACGACACAGCCGGCAGAATTACAGACAGACAGCATGAATAATGATTCTACTCCACCTTATTTGAACGCATATGTCATCGCTCGTCCCTAAGAAGAGCAGACTTCCAGTTTACTTCCGTCTTGACAGGCCGCAGCACTGGCCGAGCCAGCCGCTGCGCTCTGGAAACTTCGTAGTTTCAACGGACGAACGAGCGCGATGCACCACCTCGTCCGAACTTGTGTCTGTGCGCCCATGGCCCGACTTGGGGGAGTTGCAGCACCCTCTGTCTGATATGTCAGTCGGGAAAGGAGTCTGCCGGATTCTTGGGGTTCTTCTCGAATCGATCCTGCGAGAGTCTTGGCGAACGGAAATAGCAGAGAAGCTTGGCGAACCATCATTTGAGTTTGGTCTTGGATGAGACGAACGAGTCGTCTCCTCGGGAGTTTAGGGCGTCACCTGGACCATGGTTTCGATCGTCGAGGAGAGTGAGGGGTGGGGCATCGTACATCGTCTCGCGTCGCTGGGGCTTCGATCTTGTGCCATGTGTCGAGGTGCTCTTGGTGTGTTGCGGGTTGCTGTGACCCGTGGCCGTTCTCCCAACGGAGTATTGTCGGCCTAGTCAAGCTCTGGTCGAGAATCCCTTGGACTGTGACCTTGCCTGGTGGCGCCAGCAGCTACAAACCGCCGTGACGCATCCTGCTCCCCGGGGTTGCCGTCAAGATAGTTTTCGTAGTCAGAGAGAAGGGTGGCAAGCTATCTTCAAGGCGTGTACTGAAGAAAGAAGAACAGACTGCTCCATTCAGAGCTCTGTCGTTGGACTTTTGCAACCTAGCTGGGTATTGTTGGGGTTTGCATGACGGGCGAGGTGCGATGCATGGTTTTTGTACCTGTATGACACTGGTCTACATACAAGCGATGATCCCTAGAAATCGTAGATACGCCATAAACTGCTCAGGCTTTCCAACGCACGATACGCTGCCATGTTGCAAAACAATAGTCTACCAGACCACCGTCAGGCGGTATTCCAGGATGGCCGCAAGTCTGCCCGATGGCAGACTTCTGTCTCGCAGCGCGGCGTGGGCCTGAAGGATCGAAGGGGCCCAAGGGAATCTGTGACGAAGGAAGTAGCTGGAGAAGGTCTTGTCACCAGCAAACCTAGCCCAACGCGTCAGCATCTGCAGGCAGACAAACATCACTCCCTTTCAGCGAGCGAAATGATATCGACCACTGGCTGTATGAAGACCTCCATCTTATTGTATTCGTACACGAGGACGCTGCCAGGCCGCCATGAGCCATCCGCAATCACTGTCGGTGCCCGGTCGGCAAAGGCCCGCCCTCCAAGGGTCCTACAAAGCGCAAAACGTGCCAAACGCCGGGAGGGAATATCGGCTCCCTCTAATGCCTCGGTGCAGCACTCCCGCCGCCATCTCGATTATCGCCCCAACTCTTGTCTGTATAGTGTCGTACCATGTTGCATCGCCACCGCCGCCTCACAGCGCAATCGCTCCCCTACGGCTCTCGCGCAGGTGCAGAACGCCCTGCATGCCACAGAACACCAGGAAGCCCTGTCATCAGTCCGTCAGCGGGTCGTTCACGCATCGCCTCAGCTATGGTCCTGATGAGGTCCACAGGGCGTATCCTACCGCGTAGATAATCACAGCAACAAATATGGTCCCTGCGACAACGGGTCCGTCTTCCGGGTCCTCCGACCCGCCCACGAGCTCGTGATGCTTCGCGTTGAACAGCAGGCCCAGGACGCCGAGGATCAGGATCGCGAAAACGGAAATAACCGTGCTGTTGTCCACACACGTTCGTCAGCTAATGAAGCTTGCGACTCCGTCAAGACGGCGCCAGAAGACGGCGAAGATGGGGGGAACGCGTACCAAGACCACGCTTGCATAGCGCTCACGACGGGCTTCATGACTGCAGTTTCGGCTTGTTCTTGTGTTTTCGATCTGGTTTCGGGGTGCTGTCGCAAACCTAATGGTTCGTTGATTCGGGCGTTCGATGGAAAGCTGCCTTGGAGGGATGCGGGTGTCGTCAATGGAGGTCCGCCTTGGTGAGGCTGGGGCAGGGAAATGGTGGTGGTGAATCAGGCTGCACTGTGGCTGCAATCAGCACGGCCACACGGCCACATGCACGTTGTTGGCGTGTCACGTGGTTAGCTTCTATCCCGTGGAAACACCGCCGACGACATTCCATCTGGACTCGACAGGCTTACAGACGACGGTACAAACTTCAGTGCCTTCGGTCCATCTGCACCAGACTTCACCTTTGATGTATCTAGGTTCAATGACTGGTGTTGCGAAGTCGATTAGCCCTCTTCAGGAGAATTAGCACAATATCAAAATGCACACATGGCCGACCCAGGAATGGATAAGTGAGGAGGATTAGGATGTGATCATAATGATTCTGAGTAAGCGTGCTTGCTCAATCGCCCATACGCCAACCGCCATGTCAATCCCCAGCATATGCAGTATGCGTCCCAAAGCAGCCGCCTAACATTTCGTAACAGCTGGTCAGATCACCAAGCCAGTGACAAGACCAACAACTGTCGCAGCCATGAACACCGAGAGCCCGATTGACCGACCCCAGCTTCGAATGGCTCCTGCCGTTTTACACTCGTGAGAATGACTGTTGCATGCGTGGCACCATTCCTTGCGACCTTCGATGGCCGTTTTCTCGAACTTGGCCTGAAATGCCTTCCAAGATAGAGGCTTGTTCTTGTGCCCCAAGAACAGTTCTTCGAAACCCCGGTCATATGAGTGGGTATAGAAGTGTACGAAAACATCCTTGTGGTCCCCGACTGCGGGATCTTCCGCCTCCTAGACCAATTCGAAAACCACGGATGTGGCTTCATGGAGGATGCGCTCGGCCTGGGGTGAGGTTGTGTCAAGTTGTGCGAGGTGGAAAAAGGAAGGGATGGCATTGTATGGGCCGATCGAAAAGGTGAGCTTTGGACTCCTGTACTCTCCATGAACGAGTTGCTCGAAGCTGTCGAGAACTTGGCCGGTAAGTACTCTGCCAGGAACAGAGCAGGCCTTCTTCGCATCCTTGCCACCTGGCTTGCACTCCACAAATTTGCTTGTGGACGGCTGTTGCCCCCCATTCACAAATATTTCATGGTGGTCCTTCTCCGTAGGAATAATGGTGTGTCGGACAACAATGTTCTCGAGGATTGGATCATCGCTGGGGTATTCCTCGAGCTTTTTGTTGTGCTTCGGGCCCTTGGGGTCACGTGGGCGATGCATGGAGCAGAAGTGTTCGTTTCCATCCTTGTTGGATGGGTTAAGGCCATTTGCAAGACCAATACAGGTTTTCTGGACGGCAGGGATACGCCTGTCAGGAAGGATGACCGCAAGTTGGCTTCGAGTTGGATGGTCACCCCAATGGTCGAAGAGGGCGCCTTCCTCTTCACTGAAATACCTTGAAAAATATGCCCCGCCAGACCGGAAGGAATCGGTGTCTTCGTTTGAACCTGGGACCCAGTGAGTGTCCCCAGGGAATTCTGGCTGCTCTGATTGACGGTGATAGACAAAAGCGCCCTTGGTAAAATTCTCAGCGCTGATGAGGGGCAGCACGGCGAGTGCAAAGGCAACGTTCGACAGCATGGTGGTTGCTGCGAAGGAGGTACCGAACCTGGGCGATGGATAACAGGAAGGGAAGCTGAGGAGTGCCGTAAGGTGAAGCCAAACAATCCTCTAGAAAAAACTGCGAACACCTGTCGAGTCTCGGATTTTGGGCTCTGAGTTTGAGGGGGGGACGGGTTTGAGAAGAAGTCGGGTAATCGGCAACGAGTGTTCCGTCCCTAGATGATGAGGAGGTCCGGGTGGAAAGAGGGAAAACAAGACGTTGAGAACCGTAGCAATGCCAGAAATTACAGAGAGCGTTATGAATGCTGGAGATAGCGAGCGGTGAAAGCTCGTGGCGAGTGGCTGGATGTTGGCGGGAAAAGATGATGATGGGAAATGTGGAAGAAGAGAAGATGGAGAGGACGGGGACGAGGAGGTGAAGAGTAGCGACGGGTTGGTTGTTTTAGGCCTTGACCCCGATGGGCAAGAAGAAGCAGTGCTGTTGCACTTGAAGAAGGGCCTGCCGACGCCTTCGAGCCCTGGAGACTTCCTCAAGAGATCACGTCGAGCACAACGCAAGGAAATCATGATCCGTGTACGTTCGGCTCAGGGAGGGAACGGTCCCTTCTCGGATATCACTTGCCTCGGGGGCCACACACTCTCACCAAGATGGAATGCAACAGTCGGATGCATTTATGATGCAGCAAGTACCAACAACCCAGATTCATCCCATCAGAGCTTCGAAGACTCACCCTTGCGCCCGCTCTTGATGTTCTTGGAAAAGCCCCCAGACAGCAGGAAATCCGGGTACTTTACATCGTCGTCAAGACCAACTGCCGTACTACCTGACCGCCTCCAAGCACCTCCATCAACAGGAAGGACCTGCCCGTTGACCAGGCTCCCGGCGTCACTGAACAGATAGACGGTTGAGTCGGCGATGTCTTTGACGAGGCCCCATCTACCCAGGGGAATCGCTGCTTCCGCAGCCTTCATGTCGACCAAGCTGCTCGACAGTCGCTGCATTCCCTCGGTATCTTTAATAGGGCCAGGGGCTATCACATTGCTCGTAATGCCGTACGGGCCGTATTCGAGGGCCACAGAAGCCATAAGGGAGTCGATGGCAGCCTTCGCGGCAGACACGTGTGCCTGGAGCGGCATGCCCGTGTAATGGAATGTAGCCGAAACGAACAGGATTCTTCCGCCGGTCAGACCGTTCTTGCTTGGGTTGGGATTCCTCTTGGCCGATTCAACCAGATACGGCACGGTGGCCTTGATCGTGTTGAATGTGCCGAGAACATCGATGTCAATGACGGCCTTGAAAGCGTTGGGGCTCATGCCAGACACGGCGGCAACGAAGTTTCCCGCGGCACCGGCACTGCGTCGCGACGGGTGAGCATACTTTGGCCCAGGGAAGTTGGAGGCTATTGGGGCACAACTTACATGACAAAGTCGATGGCGCCGAGCTCCCGCACGCATCGGTCCGCCGCATCTTGCAAGCTCTGAGGCTGTACCGCGATTTGTCAGTAGTCGTCATTGCTGCGAGAGAGAGCCAGGAGCGACGTACGTTCCTGACATCGCAAGCACCGATGCCAATGACCTTCGCGCCTGAACGGACAGTCGCAATGTCCTTGGCGGCAGCTTCCGTCTTCTCGACGTTTCGGCCGATGATGCAGGCGTTCGCTCCTAGCCGGACGAGAGCTCTTGTCTGAGCGCTGCAGATGGTGCCTGCGCCGCCCGTCACAAAGACCACGCGGCCCTCTGGGAAGGAGCTGTCAGCTTAGAGGGCTCCTGGAAGCTGCTGGGGCAGACCTTACTGAAGATGTCGTCCTTCCACACCGAGCTCACGTATTCAGATTCGGGGACGGGCATTGTGGAACGAAAGTGTCAATTGATTGTCGGAGTGAGAGTTCAGTGAGGCACGATATCGCAAGGTCTTTGATACTCTAATGAATGCTCCGAATGTTGGAATAAAGAATAAAGAGATGAAGGAGTTGACAAGAACGCCAGACTCCGAGGATAGCGATGAATCGCGACTAATCAATGTCACACGAGGACAGGTGAGAGAGCGCCAAGAAATGTACCTCGGCAAGTCATCACCAACGCGAGCTTGGACCAAGAGGAAGAGAGTCTGGGGAACCTTCACTGGGCCGTACTCTACCGGGGCATCATAGATGCCTCAGCTGTGAGGCAGGCCGGGCGCAGCGCAACAGGCACACGGCCAGTGCCTAGTGATCCTTCCCCACATGACCCCCAACCCAGGAGGACCTACCTCACTTGGTTGCTCCCGCCGCATCCCAGTCTCCTGTTCACCGCCTGCCCGCCTGCTCGCTCCGTCCGTAGCCAGCACCTCGCGCCTGCCCAACCGCATCCGACCAGTGACCAGGCCCTCATTACTACTAGTACAACCTGCCACGCCAAGCCACACCACACCGCACCTCAGTCATCAGGTACGCTCAGCTCCGACCCTTACCCGCGGAAGCGTCAACCGACAGGCGGTAACCAGCACTGTCCTCTCCCCTTCCACTCTCAATCTCCAACTTCTATCGGCCAGCCGCCTCGAGCATCTCTCAACCACCTGAGCCATGGCTTCCAAAGGAGTTTCGGCGCTGAAGTTCGTGGGGACCGTTTCCCTCGGTCTCCTAACGGTACGTCTTGCTTTTCCCGCCCTGCGTTCTTCAGCATCCAGTCTCCAGCCGCCAGCCTCCAGCTCCCCGAGCAGAGTGACGCCACCACCCGCTTGACCTCCCCGCACTGCACCGCACCGCACCTGACAACTGCTCTTCCAAGTGAACACCCACTGACGCTCAATCATTCTCAGGGCCTCTCTTACTCCCTTTCCGCCGTCACCGTCCCTTCCATCCTTGCGCTCCCCTCCGCCGCTGACGCCGCCCGCGCCTTCGAGAACCTCGCCTCTTCCTCCACCCTCCAGCTCCGCGCCCTGACCGGTGTGTCGACCGCCTCCTTCCTCCTCGCCTTCTTCCTGTCCCCGCGCGCCTTCCGTCACCCCTACCTCGTCTACGCCTCCGCCTTGGCGCTCACCTCCAGCTTCGCCGAGCAGATCGCCTCGCACGCCCTCACCTCCGACTCGTCCTCCCACGAGGCCGCCCACGCCAGCCTCAAGGCCCGCCGCGAGAGGCTCGCCGCCCGCAACGCGGCCCGCGCTGCCCGCATGGAGGCCAGCTACGAGGTCGTCGGCGATTCGCACAGCGACGGCACCGGCAGCGTCAGCGGGGCCGAGGACCTCGACGCCGAGGAGGAGGTGCTCAACGGCGAGCAGGTGCGCGGCGAGGTCGAAACGTTCGGCAAGACGCAGCGGTTGCAGGCCGGCGTCGCGACGGTGGGCTTCCTCATGGCCGTCGTGGGCCTCTGGGGCGAGGGCGCCATCTACGTCTTCTAGAGAGCCAGGGGGGGAGGTTCGTTTGCTTGAGGGTTCGCTTCTGGTGTTGGGTGTCTGAGGGTTGACTTTGCAAGTATGGATACACGAGATGATTGCTGGGAAAACCGTGCTTTATTTGATAGCTTCCCTCTTCATGGACATAGCTCCAGGTCTGGCCAAAATAGACCAAGTACAAAGACGGCGGTGTTGATGATGCGCCCGAGGGCTCGCTCGTGGTCAACGGCTGGAGTATTCAGATGCGGCCTCCCATCGCGCCTCACATCCCATACCTGCCGAGCAGTATGCTGCTCTCACATCTCATGCCTCTGGCGGCCTTCTGTTACCACCTGTTATGGCGCCTATCTACATGACGCGCATGTACATTCATTCACATGTCCATCATGCCTATCGTGTCGCTCAAGATTTCAATCTCTCAGTCCCCGCCATATCATCCTGCGCATCCTTGATCAAGAAGCTGCCACCATGTTAGCCTAGGCCCGGAGCGTGATTCCAGAATCTGAACAACTCACTTGTACCAGAGCATGGTCGGCGCAATGGTGCCCAGATGCCACAAGCTGTGGGCGTCAAAGGTGCCCCAGGCGGGGGCAAAGTCGAACAGCTCCAGGCTCATGACGGTGATGACGCTCGCGACGACGATACCGGGCCACACGGCCCAGGAGCGCTTCGTCTCGCGGTATTTTGTGTAGCTGTACCAGATCCACAGGGCGTTCTGGACCATGCCGACGACGACGTTGGCGGCCATGTTGTAGGTGTAGTCCCAGGCGACGCCCTTGAGGTAGGCGACGTGGGCGGCGTACAGGAGGGCGCACAGCAGGGTCCAGGCACGCATGACGCTGCGGCGGCGGGGGCTCGCGCGGTAGAGGCGGAAGATGCGGATGACGGTGTAGTAAAGGCCGTAGAGGACGGAGGCGCCGGCGGCGAAGTAGTCGAGCTGCTCGGTGGCGGTCGAGTCGCGCGTGTGGAAGACGGCGGAGAAGACCCAGGAGGCGATGCCAACCTGGGCGAGCAGCAGGTACCAGGGCCGGAGCGGGTAGGTCGTGGGGATATGGGCGCGGAGCTTGCGGAGACCGTGGCGGTGGGCGGCGAGGTTGCCGAGGGAGAAGAGGACCGAGGCCGGTTCCTGCATGCCGAGGAAGCGGTAGAAGGGCCATTTGCCGTGGAACTGCACCGTGGGCTGGGAGCGGAGGGTGCGTCGCGTGGTGATGATGTGTTGACACGTGTAGTCGCATTCGGAGGGGCAGGTCCAGAAGAGGAGGCGGCGATGAAGGGCTGTGACGCGAGCTGTCAGCTGGAGGGGAGACGTGGCACGAGATGGGGATTCGTACGGATGGGGGTCGGGTTGGTTGTGAGGCAGTTCTCTTGCTTGCAAATCTGCTACGGTCAGCTGGAGAGTCGCGAGGCCGCGGGGAGGGAGGGGGGATCACGAACCTCGACGCATTCACGGAACTCCGGGAGGCGGTCGCCGGTGGATGCCTCGACTGCAACGGTGAACAGCAGGATCAGGGCAATGCTGCAAAGTAGTGGCGAGAGCCACGCCCTCGCACTTGGTCGGATCATGGCTGCAGCATGGGGCGTTGTGCGATATGAGGGGGGTTCGAGGTCGAGGTCGAAGTCGAGGTCTAGGTCAAGGGGGTCGGTCACTGCAAGGACCCGTGTGGCCAGGATGGAGCCCCCTGCCAAGCTGTCGCCTGTCACTGTGGCTCTGGCGTTGGCAGCGCTGGCTGATTGGCCGCGCTCATCGGGGCTGTCCTGATCTCCAGATCTCGGGGAATGGGATCGTGCGGTCCGAATGTGAGACCCCGGCCGGTGTCCCTCTGGAGCGTGAGGTGAGTTGGTAACTTCATGACTGGCTTGCTTGGCAACTTTTATCTCCGTCCGCGAGTAGCTACGGGTAGATGGGTAGAACGGGAAGGCTGAACTTCTGGAAGACGGGAAACGCCTATTATGGAAGCATGTGTCGAGCTTAATAATCACACGCCAATATTGCCGGCCGAGAGTGGGGCGTCCAATGCCTCCGCGGGCCGGGCATGATGGACAGTGTTCGGAGCATCACCTTGGATTTCAATCTCAATCATTATTATTAACCATTTTCCTCATTCCCCTCGTCTCATATCACTCCGCCTTATTTTGAACCTCACGCATTCAGTGCAATCCAGATCAAACCTCGCCCATCATGTTCACAGGAATTGTCGAGGAGGTCGGCAGTAAGTAAGCCCTCATATGACTCCCACCAATGCCCTCGCTCACAGTACCCAGCCGTCACCGAGCTCAACAACCAGGATGCGACCGGCGGCACTTCTCTCACCATTACCCTCCCTGATGACTCTCAGCTGCTCTCGGACGCCCACCTCGGCGACTCCATCGCCGTCAACGGCGTCTGCCTGACCGTCACCTCCTTCACCCCCACCGCCTTCGTCATCGGCGTCGCCCCCGAGACCCTCCGCATCACCAACCTCGGCGCCCTCAAGGCCGGCTCTCGCGTGAACCTGGAGCGCGCCGTCCGCGCCGACACCCGCATGGGTGGCCACTTCGTCCAGGGCCACGTCGACACGACCGCCGCCATCGCCGCCGTCACCCCCGATGGCAACGCCCTGACCTTCCGCTTCAAGCCCGCCGACCTCGCCCTGCTGCGCTACATCGTCTACAAGGGCTTCATCACCATCGACGGCGCCAGCCTGACCGTCACCAAGGTCGACGACGACGAGGGTTGGTGGGAAGTCATGCTCATCAGCTACACCCAAGAGAAGGTCGTCACCGCCGCCAAGAAGCCCGGCGAGACGGTCAACGTCGAGGTCGACATGATGGCCAAGTATGCCGAGAAGAGCCTGGCCGCATACTTTGGCAAGGGCGCCGAGGCGGGGACGACCATCAAGGACATCGCGGCGCGGGGTCAGTAGGAAAGAAAACAAAAAAGTTCGCATGGCATGACTCGTTCATCAAAGCTGAGAGATATCCTAACGCGTCTACTTTTTGGGTGCTCGTGATGCAATGACTGAGACGGGAGGTGCCGTATCCATGGTGGTCAACATTATGCGTCGCCCCAAACTTCGGCGATCCTCTGGCTGACGGCCTTGGCGATCTTCTTCCTCCCCACCATGTGGGATAGTCCGTTCGACACCATTTCGCGCTTCCTCTTGAGCCCCTGTTCACCCGTCCCACAGGCCTCGAACGCCTTGACGAGATCGTGGGGCGTTTTCCACCGCTTCTGGATCTCGAGCGCCTTCTCTCCCGTGACGCCTCTCGTCGTCATGAGCATCTTCAAATACACGTCCCTCAGTGTCATCATGTCCGATTTGGACGCCAGCGATGCGAACGCCGGGTAGCTGATGTAGTAACCCTGGTCCGGCTCCTTTTCCCTGAGATGGTCCAGCAGAGGAAGGTAGTTCTGCGCAGTGAGCACCTTGGTCGGTATCACCAAGAGCGGCTTGCTCTCGTACAGCTTCTTCAGCATGACCGTCATCCGCGCGAGATAGCGGATCGTGTCGTCCATCTTCTGCGTCTTCTTCAGGAAATAGCCGTTCACCACCTGCGTCGACGCCACGGCGGACTGCACAGACTCCTCGTACTTGGAGAAGTGCGTCGAGTCCATGGCGATCTCCTCGACGATGTAGATGACGTTCTTGACCCCTGACTTGCGCAGGCGGAACTTTTGTTCGTGAAAGCGGCCGTCCTTGATGCTGCTAACGAGATCGTCAAGACGCTTCCGTTCCACGATCCAGTCCAGGACGACCTCGTCGCCCTCGGCGCCTTGGCTGGTCAGCGCCGCGGGCTCGTGCGTTTTCGCGATCCACTGCGCGTCCCCTACTTCCAGGGAGCGCATGATGGGCTTGACACCCTTCTTAGTGAGCTCGTCCTGCAAGTAGTCTCGGTCCTTGGTCGCTCGGATTTCTCGGACGTCGAGGAGGAGGTGGACTGTGAACGACCCAGAGGGAAGCCGGATCGGGGAAAAGGTAGGGAGGCCAACGTCGGCCGTGACGGGCCCGTTGCCGACAATGTTTTCATAGGAAGACTTGGGCGCCTCTGGAAGCAAGCCTGATTCATCCTGTTCGGCCGCTTCAGCCAACTCGGCGCTGATCCTGGCTGCTGATGGCGCGGCCGGCTGCTGTGGCGCGGCTTGCGATCTGTTCCCAAGAACAGAGGACCCCACATTTCCTGCCGTCGTCTGCTTAATTCGTCGCGCAACCTCCCAGCCTTCATCTGTCAGAGCGTACCTCCTCAGAGGCCGGCCTCTCTCGTAAACAATCTCCTTGTCCATAAGCGTCTTCATCGAGTTCCAAGCCGTGTAGAACTTGGTGGGGTCGCTCGGTGCCGTGAATGAAGAGTCGCTGTGTTCCTGCGCCTTGTCTATGAGGTCGGCCTTGGTCATGCCCGACGTTGCGTCTTCGTCGAGGGTGGAAAGCGCCAGCACGAGTGCATACGCACCAGAGCGATACGCAGGGACATATGCCTTGGGCTTCCGAGCCTTCTTGGGCGCCGCAGAGCCCTCACCCTCTCCATCCTGTCCGGAGGCCGCACGGGCATCTTTGGAGAGCCGCGGATGCGTAGGCATCGGCAGACCGTTCTGCTCGCAGTGCTTCTTCATGCGATCGGTGAGCCTCGAGGACATTTTCTCGCCGAAACCCTTGAGCTGGACGAGCTCCTGGGGGTGTTGGAAGGTGAGAGGACATGCTTTCAGCGACTCGTAGGCGTTCCTGTATGTGGTGATGCCTTTGGAGTTGCGCTCCCGCGCCGTATCGAGCCATTCCTTGACCCAATCCAGGAGGAGGGGATTGGCGTATTGTTCATGTTCGCCCATTGCGGTGGTAGGCCTGACCAGCCTTCATGGCAAGAGGTGCCAGGGTGCAATGAGATGAATTACGAGGGAAAAAGAAAGAAACGAGCAAGACCAAAGACCAAGGACCAAGAAGCAAGGACCAAGAGACAAAGAAACGTGAGGGCATCGCCGAATTGGCAGATGGTGACGCGACGAGGTTGCGGCGCGGTGGAGACGAGGATTTCGAGCCGGTCGCGAACTCACGTGACTCGTATTGACCCCTGTTGTTTCTATTCTCATCGCAACGCTGCGTCGTATCTTGCGTCACCGCGTTGACTTGCATCGCCGGCAAAGACAAGAACAGCAGGCGTGCGCGCCCCACGCTAACCTGGAAGCGGTCAAGCAGCAGAAGCAGGGGCCACCACTGAGCTGGCAATGGCGGGGTCCTGTCCTACCCCCCTGGCGGCGAGGCCCCTGGTGGGGAGCTTAGGCATAGCAAGCACTAAGCCACCAAGCACAGGGCTTCAGGGCAATGGCTCCCTCCCGGCCGCCTGCCCAGCCCCTCTCTCCACCTGCGTCTCGGTGTCTTGGTGCTGCTGGCTTGACCGTCTCTCGGACAACTCCTCAACTGCCTCAACAACACAACACCCTCGTGTCTACGCCTGTATCTCATCTCTGATTGCATCTGCATCCTCAATCGATCCCGCAAAGTCGCAGTCATGGACGCAAAGTTCCTTGCCGCTTCGCAGAAGCACCCCATCGTCGAGGGCCAGACCTTTAAGTATGGCACTGCGGGGTTTCGCATGAACTCGGATCTCCTCGACGGAGTGACTTTCCGCGTCGGCCTTCTCGCCGGCCTCCGTAGCCGCAAGCTCGGTGCCACCATTGGTGTCATGGTCACCGCCAGCCACAACCCCGCCGAGGACAACGGCGTCAAGGTTGTCGACCCCCAGGGTGACATGCTCGAGCAGGACTGGGAGGCCCATGCCACCGAGCTCGTCAACAGCAAGTCCCACGAAGCCCTCCTCGAGACGTACAAAGATCTTGCTGCCAAGCTCAAGATCGACCTCTCCTCCACCGGCCGCGTCGTCTTTGGCCGTGACACCCGCCCCTCCGGCCACAAGCTCGCCATTGCCTTGGCCGACTCTCTCGACGCCACCGACGTCGAGTACACCGACTACAAGATCCTCACCACCCCCCAGCTCCACTACCTGACCCGCGCCATCAACACCCAGGGTACGCCCCAGGCCTACGGCAAGGTCAGCGAGGTTGGATACCATGAGAAGTTTGCCGATGCCTTCGTCAAGGCCCTGAGGGGTCGCAAGGTCGAGGGCCAGCTGACCATCGACTGCTCCAACGGCGTCGGTGGCCCCAAGCTGACCGACTTTTTGAAATACGTGCCGCAGGACAAGACCGGCTTTGACGTCCGGGTCGTCAACGACGACGTCCTTCGTCCCGAGGTGCTGAACCTTGACGTGAGTGCACCCTCTCAATTGCCTCCGTCCCTATCTCTGGATGCCTCCCACTAACACAATCCTCCCAGTCCGGCGCAGACTACGTCAAGACCAAGCAGAGGGCGCCTCCCTCCCCCAAGCCCGTCCCCGGCGCTCGCTGCTGCTCGTTCGATGGCGATGCGGACCGTCTCATCTACTACTGGACCGACCCCGACACCGGCTTCTTCATGCTCGACGGCGACAGGATATCGTCCCTGGCCGCGTCCTTCATCGCCGACCTTGTCCGCTCCGCCGGCCTGACCGACCTGCGCATCGGCGTCGTCCAGACCGCCTACGCCAACGGCGCTAGCACAAACTACATTGAGAAGCATCTCCAGCTGCCCGTTGTTTGCACGCCGACTGGCGTGAAGCACCTGCATCATGCCGCGTTGAAGTTCGACGTGGGATGCTACTTCGAGGCCAACGGCCACGGCACCGTCCTCTTCAGTAACGACGCCCGCCGCGCCTTCCGCGAGACCCAGCCCCAGTCCCCCGCCCAGAAGGACGCCCTCGAGACCCTCGCCGCCGTCAGCGACCTCGTCAACCAGACCGTCGGCGATGCCCTGACCGACATGCTCCTCATCGAGGTCATCCTCGCCCACAAGAAGTGGTCCCTCAAGGACTGGGCCATGACCTACACCGACCTTCCCAACAGGCTTGTCAAGGTCGAGGTCGCCAACAAGGACGCCTTCACCACGTACGACGCCGAGCGTCGCCTTGAGACCCCCAACGGTCTCCAGGACAAGATTGACGAGTGCGTCAAGAAGTACGCTAGTGGCCGCTCTTTCGCCCGCGCCAGCGGCACCGAGAACGCTTGCCGTGTCTACGCCGAGGCCGCGACCCGCTCCGAGGCCGACGAGCTCGCCGCCCGCGTCGCCGAGTACGTCAGCCAGTACGGCGCGTAGAATGCTCGTGAGCCGTATCGTGCCCGGCGCGATCGCTGAGACGGAGCAAGCAATGCGGATGCCCGCGACTGGGCCGTCAATCTTTTTGGGCGGTGTTTTGTGTTTACTCCAAAAGTTCAGCTTGAAGCATGCATTCCTTACGCTCAAAAAGTAGGAGAGGAGAATGAAGAAGCCAGGCAGGCAGGCGAGGATGGAGGGACGGGGTGGAGGCGCGGACGCATTTCATGACCCTTTCATGACAGATATCATTCCCTTGGCACCCTGGATACAGTACGCTCCAGGACGTTTATAGAAGAACGAAATTCAGCCGGTAACTTGGCTTCGTCGCCGCGTGGGATGTCGTAGAGACGTAGCGAGTTCGACGGAAGCGTGCCGTGGATGACTTGACGAGGTCACGACATCGTCGTCTCAACTTTCATCCGAGCTCCTGGACACATGCCCCCCGTCCCTGTCTCTGACCGAGAGATGACTAGGCGTGCTATCAATCATCCTGACACCGCATCGGCTCTCTCTCTCTCTCTCTCGCTCGCCAACGCTCTACTGATCCACTCTCTCGGGGGCTCCAAGCGGGCATGACCATCAATTGAAGCAGCTCGATTGATCCATACGTCCTCATTATTGAATCTACAGCCACGAAGGGCACGGCACGACCAGCTAATTACATCCCCAACCAGCATAACATACAGAGCCTCGCCGGATGCATGGAGAAAGAACAATCAAACAGCCGCAGGCCAGTCAGCCACGCAACGACCCTCCCATATAAATCCCAACCGAAGGGAGGGGAGGGGCCAATGATCCTGAAACCCCCGGCGCCGCACCGTGGTGCGGCAGATATACAAGTTGAGCAACGTCGACTTTATGCAGAAAAGGAGCCCGTGGCTCCGCACCCGACCTTGAACTCCTGGTGTACCCAATGCAGATGATGCGTGCACTCATTAAAAAACCACCCCATCGCCAGGCCGGACCGCCGCGTCGCAGCAGACTTACACGTTGCCGCTCAGCGACCTGAACCGGTCTTCGAACGACTTGACCTTCTCTTCCTCCAGCGCGCGCTGGAGCTTCCTTGTCTCCCGCACGGCCACCTCGCGCTCTTCCTGCAATGTCAGGACCTCGATCTGTGCGGCGCTCATCCTCGCAATGACTTCTTGCATCTCCACATCGGCTTCCGACAGCGTACGCTCGAGCTCCGTCACTCTGGAGCGGAGCTTGTCGACCTGGACCTCGTCCTCGATGGACATCTTGGGTAACGGCGATCGTGGCGACCGCGGGAACAGGGGCGACGGCATCGGACTCAGCATCCTACGAGGCGACCGACCACCGCTGCTGGCCGGCGAGGGGAGTGCACGGCGGAGCTGCAGGTTGTGTGCCTCCTTGATCTCTTTGATCTGCTCCTCGTGACGGGCGATCCGGTCCTCCGACGCACTCTGCGCAGCGGAGACTTCGTCCTCGAGCATGCGAAGGCGACCCTGCAGGCTGGCGATGCGCTCGACGTTAGCCTTGCGATCGATGTCGCCACGGGCCACGGTGTCAGTCAGACGCTGCCGGAGGCTGGAGTTCGCAGCCAATTGTTGTCGGACCTGGGTGGCGAGCTCCTCAACCCGGCGAGCGGACTCACGAAGCTCGTCTGCGAGGGCACGCTCGCCCTCGAGATGTCGAGCCTCACTTTCGTTAAGGCTGTCAACCTGTGTCTTGTAGTCCGACGCCTCTTGGCGCGCAGCGTCGCGTTCTGAGATGGCAGTGGATAGAGAGTGCTGCAGCTTCTCCAAGGCGATTTGGGTCCTCTCGTCGGACACGATGGCACTACCGCTTTCCTCCAGCTTCCTAATCTTGTCGAGTGATTCCTGGTAGGCAGCTTGAAGGTCCTTGAAAGCAGCCTCGAGGGACTCGGATGTGACAGGATAAGCGTCCGGGTTGCTGCTGTTACTGGCGCGCGCCATCGATGGCGGGATCAAAATGTCCTTCTCGTCAAGAAGAGCGCGAAGCGAGGCAATCTCCCCTTCGGCTCGGTCGAGATCCATCTTAAGACTGACCAGACCCTTCTCCACCTGGAACTTGTCGCCGACAGCGTCCTCCGCACGGCGTCGGAGAACTTTGATCTCGTTTTGTAGATCGGATATGTCTTTCGCGAAGCCTCCTCTCCTGGGTGAGTTCGTGGTCAGGCGTTCGCGTTCCGTTTCGAGCACCCTGACCTTCTTCTCATTTTCACGGTTCTGGAATTCCTGACGCTCTAGGAGGTTCTTCAGCGCGCTATGAAGAGCATCCCTTTGCGCCTCCACGTCCTTCAGCCGCTCTGACAAGGCCTCGCGAGACTCAATGCCGCCCTTGACGGTGTTGGATCTCGTCAGGCCTGATGGGGCCCTCTGGAGCTTGAAGGAACCCGCCGTCACGGAGTTGGACCTGGATAGGGCAACAGATGATCGCGACGACCGCGTGGGAGGTTCTTCAACGGCAGCCTGCTTGATGGCGCGGAGGTTGTTATTCTCGGTCTTCAATGTCTGCAGTTCTTGTTGCATCTTGCTCGACTCGTACGTGAGGTTATCATACTCGGAGGCCTCGGCCTCGAGGCCCTCGACGCGCGCCCTGAGCTGGGGCACGACCTCATCACGCAGGTTGTCGCGCTCGTTTGCCGCGCTCTGCAGCTCTCCTCGCAGGGCAGAAAGCAGGTCTTCAAAGTTATCTTTGACCGTCTTCTCTTCGGAAAGCCTTCGGCGGAGATCTTCGCAGGTGGCCTCCAGTTCCTTGACCCTGTCATTGGCATCGACATTGTTCATCTGGGCAAGGTCGATCTGCGACGCCCTGTCGGCCAGTTCTTTGATTTGCTGATCAAGGGCTTTCCTCCTCAGACGCTCGTCTTGCAGCTTGGTGGTGAGTTCGAGTCGGATGGACGCCTTCTCCTGCTCCGATCTCCGTTGCACCTTTTCCACCTCTTCTTTATTTTGGTCATACTCGCTAAATTTCGTGGAACTGACGCCCGAGTCGGAGAAGTAGTCGCTTGTTCTCTTGCCCGGGGCCTGTGGGTTGCTGACCTCGGACTGAAGCCTGTCAACGAGATCTTCTAGGTCCATCTCGCGTCGGATGGACGAGGCCAGCTCGGCGCTGATGGCCTTGAGCTCGTCTTCCATCTCTTGTATCTGTGCCGGTGGCGACGGGGTGGATGCCGGCGGTGGTGTGAGTAGGTTCGATTCGAGGAATCCAAGTGGGTTGGCATTTGCCTTGGAGCCCTTGCGCTGCAGGATGGATGTGGCTGCAGAGAAGCTGGCGTCATCTGTCGAGCCTGGATGTCTAGCCGATAACGGCGATGGTAGGGACGAGAACTCGGTAGTGGACGGCGAGGGTGAGATGGCCCAACCGAAGAAATTGCCGAATTTGGAGGAGCTGGGTGATCTGGGTAACGGCTTGTTGATTTCGGGTAGTCTGCTGGATTCGATGGCGGTCGTGGGCGGCGTGGATATCTGGCTGCTGTTTTCGACCCTGTCTAGGTTGAGGTGTGGCGGTGTTGGTTTGGGCGCGATGATGGACATGGTACGATTATCATTAGAATAAAGGCTATACGCCGACTCGGACTCGTTGTCCGTGTTGTCTGCCTTGATCACGCTGGGCTCCGGTGGTACGTCGAACGAATGTGGGTTTTGCGTGACGTCGTTGGTCAGTCTGGCATGATGCGGCAAGTCGTCTGAAGTTCTTGTTTGATGGGAAGCCAGGTTGTTGCTGGGAGTGTTTCGCGTCAAAGAGGGCGCCTCAACGTCGTCCTCTGCACGGTCGGTGGTTGTTGGCGTCCTATTGGAAGAAACAGTCAGCCCATGGTTGTCAACGTGGCATGTGCCCGTGGTCGGACAAAGAGGCGCGTCGGCAGTCTGTCGGACGACAGACGAGCAGCGGGCTACTTACGGTGGTTTCTCGTCGTGAGCAGGACCGGGCAAGGTCGCAAAGGGTCCGGGTGCGGCAGGAGACAGAGGACGCTCGAGCGCAGCCGCCGGGTATTCGTAGAGCGTGGGGCTGTCAACGGAGTAGGCCCGCGAGAATCGCGTCTCTGGCTTAGGCAGGTAGATGCTGAGGGAAGCAGCGCCTTCGGAAAAGCGGGTGGCCAGGGGCGAGGCGGTGGAGGAGAGTGGTTTCCTCTTGATGGTGTTGAGCTTGGGGGTGCCAACTACGGGAGTCGTGTGTGATCGGGCGTGGCCAGGCGAGGGCTGACGGGAGCTGGAGGCGGAGGGGGGAGCGGTGATGGGCGAGTGCGAGGCGTAAGCGTGGGAGGTGTGGTGCTTGCCGTAGGTGCTGACTTGGTGAGAGTCTGTGTGGTGGTGCTCGGGGTCGAGACTGTGGTGGTGGACTGGTAGCGGGTGACGGCCGCGCGGGGCCAGGGGATCGGGATGGGGTGAAGGTGAAGCGTGTTGTGTCTCAGGACTATCGGCGTATCCTCCCAGCAGGTCCAAGGTGTCGACCGTGTCGCTCTCACTTTCGCTGTCGTGGAGATCGCGAGGGAGAACAGGTCTCGGTTGTTCGAGGTCCATGTCGGCCATGGTTATTAGGGGCGTCGGGGAGCGAGATGATGGTTGACCTGGACTCTGGCCCTTGGGCTTGGGCTTATCTCGCGCAGAGCAGGAAACGAGGAGGTCAGCGGTCCATTGGAGAGCGAAAGAGGGAAAGAAGTCCTTCGATGTCGGTGAGTCGTGCCCTTGGGGGAGGCGTGGTGGACTCTCTGGGCGCGGCGGCAGGGGCCCAGGGTAGGATTGCAGGCTGCGAATGGACCAAAGAGGCCATATCCCGCCGACCCGCTTCCCCTTGAGGCCAGCGGCTCCAGCCAGTGGACGGCGCGCATGGCGGTCTTGACTGCCCCTGGCGGCCCCCTCTGTCGCCTGGGGAGGTTATGGCGGCCAATAGACGGCGTGGAGGGCACCATGTAAGACATGGTACCTTGCGTTAGCAGGCCCTGGCGTCTCTGGTGGAGGCAGGGGTTCATGGCAGAGGAGGTGGCCTGGGTGCTCAAAGTGCCCCGAGTGCCCCTTCAAGATGCTTTGCCGTACCTGGGTGCTTCTGCGAGGTTGGGGGGCTTCGTCCATTTTGGGCCTGTGGTAAATTTCCGCGACGGGCTGGCTAGATCACGAATGGCTCCATGGCCAGCAACCCCAACCCTTCCCCCTTTGTCATGCGTGGTGCATGATCATCTGACGAAGCACAATTGAATGCCGCGCCAGACGATCTGCTGGCGCTGGCGCTTCCACATAAGGCAGGTAAGAAGGTTCGGATTCTGATACACGTCAAAGACGGACGAACGCCTGTCATGAGTTCCCTCTGTCCTGGCGCCGTTTCGTTTCACGCATCGAGGCCAACCAGCTCAGCTCTGTCGAGGCTTCGGCGATGCTCTTGTTGTTCGGACGAAACACCCGTGCCCTCACCAGGCGAACCTAGCTGGTGGCTGGCAAGGACCAAGCGTCACTGCGCCTGGTGAACGGATCTGATCTGATGAATGCGAGAGTGCGAGCCAGCAGGAGGTCGGGGGCCGTACGATGGCCGAGCTTTTCTAAGCCGGCTACCGTGCAGCCCGTACCTCCCCCCTGTTAAGGGCCCTCTCCCTTTTACCAGGCGTGCGTGCCGTGGCCCCCACAACCTGCCATTTGAGGCTCTTGTCCCTGGGCAGGACAACGGTGCTGGTCAGGGGTAAATTCCATCGCGAGCCTTGGAGGAGAGTCGAGCTCCGGGCTGTCGTCGTCAGCTGGGAACTACGCGCATCTCGCGTTCTCGGTGTTCATCGAGAGTCCGGGGACGCGGATTTTGGCGCTCGCAGAGTTGCATTCCTAGCGGCAGGCGGCCATGCGACATTTCCCTAGACGGTTCGTCGAGCTGCATTTCTTCAACAGCCCAGCCCCGCGAATGCACGGGAGGCGTCCAAGGCGTACCAGAATTGGTGTTATACTCGTGCAGTGGAAGGCCGGAAGGAAGAAGCAATAGCATTAGGGAAGAGGGGGGGGGGGGGGGGGGGGGGGGGGGGGGGGGGGGGGGGGGGGGGGGGGGCGAGAGAAGAAGCCATACCCAGTTGAGACAAGTGCGGAATAGGGCAAAGACCCCTGACGCGAGCCGGTCTCATGCTAGTTTGATTGGCTCAAATCAAACTGGTGGGGAGCTGGGCCGTCTCTTGTCTCCCCTGTCAATCCTGCCATCCATCCCTGGCACTCGAATCTTCGAGCCCACAGCTGGGTGGAAGCAGAAGCATTGAAGTCATTTCCATCGAATCCTTACCGCCGAGTCGTCCGCCCGCTTCGTCCTGTAGTGCCCTCGGCTATCGAGATGGGTGGCATCACCGTCATGACGCCGCTGCAGCCACCGGCGCCAAAGGCAGCCACTCAATTGCCCACGGCAGCCAAGTCACACCCCGCGTCCTGACTATCGTGAGAAAGCCTTCGATAGATGACGATCGACATTTGGGGACGGGAGATACTGGACCCCTTTTCTTTTGCCAACCCGATCAGCGACATGACGTGCCTCTTACGGTACTCACCTGGGGAACCTGGCAGCATCTAGACGTCTCCTATCCGATGGCTCGACATCTGCTCTGACTGGCAAGAAGTGGGCGCTGCCCTCCTCATCCTTCTCTCAGACGATGGTTCTCGGCCACCAATTGCTATTGTCGGTCTCGTTTTGTCTACGCCATGCCAATGGCTTGCGTCGGCCCTCTCGTGTCTTGCCTCGCCTTGCCTCGCCTGCTCTGTGCTCTGCTCGCAACAAATGGCTCAGACATGGACCGGCATTCGAATGCGGCGAGGGACATTGATCGCCTGGACTTGATAATTTGACGTCGCCCCGGGGATGTCGGTGCCCTACCTCGATTAACACGGACTGTCTCTATTTCGAGCCACGACGAACGGAACTCCGACTCTGCCTCCTGACGATGGCTCACTCGAGGCGGCAGGAGCGTCCACGTGAGCCTTCAACGCTCTGATACGAACACAGCCAAGCCGGCAGTCGGCGGCCCTGCATCGCATTCGCTACTGTCACCGCCTCGGGCTCTACTTCTATTGCAGATAGAACCCAAGGTAACTAACGGCAAGCGGCAGGAGAACTTAGACACCGCAGATGAGGCCGGGGAAATCACCGGTCGCCGCCGCTTGTTTGAAGTCGCGCCGCCCTACTCCGCACACCACCATCACACACAGTGCCCAATTGGCGGGGGAACACTTGACCGGCCTACTAGCATGGATCCTTTGATCTGGTATCGGCTCCAGAGGCAAGAAAGCATCGTCCGGCTGGGGCCTGCGTTATCTGATCCGACCAAATCCCGGCTGAACCTACCGAACTCCGTGATTCTCCCTCCGCGAGGTCGCAAGCCGCCCGACACAACTGTCCGACCGGGGCGACCTGACTCAGGGCAGGCGTCTGGCCCGCTCTAAGTCGTGCCGACTCGAATGTCCGGTTGTTCCCGAAGCTGCTGCCTTGCCTCGAGAACGCTCCGTTGCCGACTTTGCGGGCCATCGTCAACTCAACATGCGAGCCTGGCTGAGCGTGGAAGTCGCGCATCGGATCCAAGTACACACCCGGGGCTGGCTGAGCTGGCTGGCATCTAAGAATAGATACGAGCCGAGCAGACACATGCATGTCCAGCCAGCCGGCGCTGTGCAGGTTGCAGACCATCGGAATTGATGTCAACTATCCTGGATGGCTTCAATAACGTCACACGGCACGATGCGCTAGCCAGGGCGAAAAGGGCAAAAAGGGCGAAAACGTGGAGCTGCCCGCTCGGGCCTGGCCGCTTCTGCGGGCCGACAACGAGAAGCTTGGGGTCTTGTCTCGCTGTAGGGCTGGGAGCAACGCCGACCACTGGCCACGATGCCGTCACGATGAGCTGGTTCGTGCGACAGACCAGCACCCGAGGGGTCGACGCCGTTCCAGCTAGAATAATCAATCAGTGGTTGTGACTACACCATGCGGAAGACAGAAGAAGCAGCCAGTGCTTTCCCTCGACCTCGACCGACAACGCCAATTTTCACCATCATCGCACTGCTGCCACCACATATCCGTAAGGCTGAGTGGGTGCTGAGGAATTCGCTTACAACGAGCCCTGGGATGCTTGGTCAAGCGGTTGGTCAACCATTTGACGGGCCTTGAGCGGGCTTTGACGGGCTGCAATGACGCCACGACGCTCGACGTTAGCTCGTGTGCGGAGTGCCCGCACTGGACGCATGGCGCTACTGCTGCGAGGGTATAGTGAAATTGCCTTGTTGGGTTGACAGTGTCAACTTCACGGAAACACTGCGCCTTCGATTTGCTGTGTAACAAGACGAGCAGCCGTGACCACGAGTGGGTGCCCATGCTGCCCTGTCGCCATGCCCCAGCTCACGCCCACGACTCCAGTGCCAAATTCCAAATAACTCAAGCTGACTCCCCATCTCCAGGTGCGTCCCAGATCGACGGTTCAAGCTGACAAAGGCCCGAGTAGGCATGCCGACTTGCCGTACCTCTCTCATCATCCTCAGTCATCCCTGGAACACTCGAGAGCTCGCATCGACTACTGACTGACTAAATTTGCTAAACTGCTGCCTGCCATCATGTCCACTGCTTGATCATGGCATGGGCAACGCCTCGCTTACCCCGGAACCTGAAGTGAACCTTGGCCATTGGAAGACGACATTCCGATCTTTCTCCTCCTCGGGCTCAGGCCCCTGACTCGGCTTTGCTGGCATATAAGGCAGCGCTGGGGAAGCCACACAGACACAAACGCACGCGCTATCTCGGGACGGAGTGAACACCGAGATATATGAGAACAACTTGACGTGTGCCGACAGAACATACATCTCACCTCCCATACAAAGACCAAAGGGAATACACCAGACAACAGCGGTCACGTCTCAGCGGAGTTCCGCTGATGCAAATCCTGAGATCAGCAGACCAGCAAGACTGCCCAGCTTTTTACTTGACGCCGCCGCCAAAGTACCTCCTCTGTCATAACGGCCAGTGGCACACTTCCGGCCAAAGGTTTTGCCTGTGACACCAATCAACCCCTCGCAGACTGGGCGTACATGCTGTAGCTCTGCGGTCAGCAACATCGACACGGCCATACAGAGTGCAACCAGCGAGGCCTGCCCCCTGGTCCAGCAGCGACACCGCAGTTATGGGCTTTGACGCCATGTCTGCCCAGCCAACCTCCTCAGCCATCCCGCCAACGACCTCGACCCGCCGCCGAGCTTGCACAGCATGTCAGCAGGCCAAGCGCCGCTGTGACCAACGGCTGCCTCGGTGCGGTAGGTGTGTGCAAAAGGGGCTTGACAACTGCCACTACCCCTCACTCGAAGCGACCGTGGCAGCTGCCGACTTCAACTTCTTCACCGATATCCTAAGCGGTGCCGCCACGCCCCCCATCCCGATCGAGCAGCCCATCCCCGACGCTCTACCTCCCGCGCCCTCAGTACTCGATCCAGAGCCTACCTGGCCGCCGTTCTTCTACAGTCCGTCCTCCAGCCCCTCGAGCGGGGCTGTCAACCGAGATGCCGTCCTCTACTGCACCGAGCAGTTCCGCAGCTATCCCAAGAGATGGGTTGCGCAGAACGGGTTTGCCCCTTTTATGCATCCGGCACTCTATCTCCCAGCATCCACGGGCAGCGCCGACAGCTTGCTGCCGCTGACCCTGCAAGATGCTTTCTGCGCTTGTGCCGCCTACGCGGCCAAGAATGACGAGAACGGTGACCTGATCCTCAGCATCGTCGAGTCCAAGGCTACAGCTTTGCTCTACGCCGATCAGAGCGCCTGGACGCTCCCTGAGCAGCTCGCAGCGCTTCAAGCGCTGGTCATGTACCAGATGATCCGCTGGTTCGACGGCGACATCCGCCAGCGTGTCCTCGCCGACGCCGTCGAGCCCGTTCTCGCAGCGTGGACTTCCGCCCTACAAGCCCGCGTCGGCAGCGCCGTATTCCACACGGCTCACGAAGAACCAGGCAGCGTGCCGCCCAGTCCACCCTCCTTTCAGCATCAGCAGCATCAATACCAACATCAGCATCAACACCCACCGCAGCCAGCCTTCCACTGCTCCACCCCTTTCTACGCCCCCTTCGAGACCTCCTCTGCCGCCTCCGACACGCCGCCGGCGCACACTCCCCCGGGGAGCACCACTCCCACCGCCTCTCGTACTCTGTCCAGGGAAGACCTCCGCCTCGCTTGGCGCCGCTGGCTTCTCGCCGAGTCCATCCGCCGTGTCGTCATCGCCTCCCACCTCGTTCGTGAAGTCTACACCAACGCCCGCCCCGGCGCCATGAACTCTTGGAGCGGCGGCGGCGGCAATGGCTCAGGAGGGCCCGGCAGTCCCGAACCCGTGCCCTCGGCGCTGGCGGACATGTCGTTCACGGCGTCGGCACGGCTGTGGGGGGCGTCGACGCCCGAGCAGTGGCGGCGGGCCGTGGGGGAGGCATCGGGGCAAGGGCGCGTCGCAGCATCTTTCGGCGGCGCGCCACAGCAGAAGTGGTGGTGGGTGGAGCGGATGGACTTCTCGGGCGTGTTCGGCGTGGTGGGCTTGAGCAGCGTCGACGAATTCGCCGTGCTCGTGGCGGTTGTCGTGAGGGGGCGGGAGGCGGTGGAGGACTGGATAGCGCAGGGCGGAGGCGCAACCTGAACCCTGCCTGTTTGACGTCTCCGGGGAAGCCAGGGGCGGAGGATGGAATAGAAAGGGCCGGGGGTGCGTATGTACCTGCGGAAAGAACGGCGGAATCGTTCTGTACGGCATAGGTACAGCAACCAGGGCAGACGGGATGGAGGGGTAAAGCATACAAAGACGTCATACAAGCAGCAAATGAGTCACGAATCAACGGCCGTTACATTCAGCCTGGCATACAGGAGAGGCAAGGTGATGAAACGGAGCAGTCAGTCAAGTCAGCCATGTCCGAGAGAGAAGACGAGGAGAAAAGGGGGGGCTGGTCGGCCTCGTGAATACGGCACCCGAGACGAGCCTGTTTAGATCGCTATCGGCGGCGCGGGAGATTGACGAAACGAATCCACACAACCGGCAGCTGCTTTCAAGGCAGTGAGTGACCAAGGCAGCAGCAGACAAGGAAACGCGGGCCGGAGATGTAGTTGAAAGAAGCGTGGTCTCCAGGCCGGCTAAGCGGTTATTGCCCAGTCCGCGCGAGCTCCATCGAGCGCGGCTGTCGATCTTTCGGTCTCGACGGGGGGGCTGCAGCGGGGATAGGGGTCCAATGGCCGGATGGTTCCGAGTGCGCTCAGCCTCTACCCGGCCGGACGGTGCTGCGCGATTCAGGGTCTGCTTGGCTTGGCCCGCATTACGGACGCAGTGCCAGGTTTCGGGGACATGGGGGGGGGTTGGGTTCTTTTTCCTTTTCGGCGGAATGCAGAGGTCGGGAAATCAGAGACGTGAGGTTGTCGGTTCCGAAAGCCTTCTGTTTCCTCACGGGTCGCAAGTCAGGGGCACGAGACGGAAGGGGTTTTGTTTCCTCAAAAAAATATAGTCATTATGACCGAACATCGCTAACAAGACGTTACAAATCATAATGGAAGTAAGCTAAGTGACAAGTCCGCCCGGCCTCCCCTTCTAAGTTTTGGTGTCAGCATGGGCGCGCCGCCTCGATGCCGTGAAGGTGCGATAAAAAATGTCCTGACACGTCTGCGGCTGTGACCGCCGAATCAAATGCCGCTGCGTGAAAAGAATCAGCCGTCTACCTTGTATCCTCCTACGTCATCCAGCGTTTCTGTCGCGCGCTCTGGGTGGGAGCGAGGTCTGGGGATGCCTCGGGTATGGGCGTTTGCGTGAGCGTGGGCGTGGTCGTCATCATCGTCGTCGTAAGAGCGGAAGGGAGATAGATGCCTCTCCCGCACGGGAAGAGGGCGCAGTGGGTGTGGGAAAGATGCCGTGGTGTCAGGTAGCACGTGTTAGTGGACAGATCCCATGCGGTGGGCGGGCCTGCCGGGCTCAGTCGTCCAAGTGATACAGTCCTCGAAGGACGCCCCAGCACCACTCGGCGGTGGCATCGACATCTTTGAGGTCACGGATCCAAGCGATGGACATGTTGACCGTTTCGGTGGCCTCCATGTCGAAATTGCCGTCGCAGAGCTGCCCGCGTATGTTGGAGAGAATGGGGACCTGCTGCGAGAGGTGCAGGATGATGAGGACGCCGAGCAGGTTTTGCGTCCAGAAAAACAGGCAGGGGATGAGTCGCTTCCGGTAGCAGGTGGGGGACATGATGATGGGCCACTTGAGGCAGGCCTTGAAGCACTCGGCAATGGCTTTTGCGTCCTCGGCGCTGACCATGGTGGGGTGGTGGAGGGCCTTGTAGAGGAAGGGTCGATGGATCAGGTACTTGGTGTAATAGTAGCGGGTCCGCAGCATGGCGACCTGCACGTCGGTGGCGTATGGGTAGGGGGCCGACGGTGACGAGAGGTCGGCGGTGAACATGGCCTGCATCTGTTGGGGCGGGTACATGCCGCCTTGGGTGAAGAGGTCAGGCATGGGCGTCGAGAAGGCAGCAGCCTGGCCGTCGTTCCATCGTAGGTAGACGGGCAGCAAGGCACGCCACTGATCTAGCTGGAATACCAACTGATTGACGGTGGAAACCGCTGGGTTGGACGCATCAGAGGACGACTGAGCATGTTGGTCGGGGTGTGGAAACGGTGACGGCGTCAGTGTCGTGGTCGTTTGTGACGGTGTCACAGCGGAGCCGATTGCTAAAAGCGGGACATCCTGGTCAGCAAGCGATCATTGGGCATTAGTGAGGCCGTGGGCCCCAGACGTTGCAACAAACGGGCGAGCTGAAAGTCTGAATCAGAACGTGGCCGGGGGGAGGGGGCTAACGGACGTCTAGGCGCTAAGACTGTTTGGCGCCCGTCGCCGGTCCCCGTCCGTGACGACTGCTCCAATTTGAACGTTCCTGCATCTGGCTGCGGGTTCCTGACCGAACCTACGTCATCGGCCCCCCCTCCCCTCCCTCCCCAGTCCCCCATGCCGTTTGGGGTCCAGGGTCAGCCAGATGGGGGAAAGAAAGGAGGGTGGGATTGGAGCCGAGTCGGGTTGACAGACTTATTTGTATGAGGGCAAAGAAATTGGGAAACTTACCGCTCCTCAAAGTATTGTGAAAACTCACCGACAGCTGCCGGAGAACAATTTGCGATGCGAAGTGCTCCTGGAACCGCGATTCTTGGTTGCCCAGGTAATCCGCTTCGCAGAAAGAGCTGCTGAAGTCCGGTAGGCCGACCTTCTCCTCCAACTTCTCTAACCCCGTCAGAGGGAGCTCCAGTTCCAAGTTAAGATACCTGCCACGTGGTCAGCAGGCGGCCCGCGAGGGGGTTGTTGGATTCCTCTCACGTTTCCATGATTGAGCAGTGCCAGAACACTCGGCGTATGAGGTCGACTCGAGGCGAGTCCAGTTCCCCCGGGTTCCTGCAGGCGTCGCGTCAGCTCTGTTCAAGACAAAACTCCCGCTACTGGACAATGAGTCCCGCTGACCCAACTCACGCAGATAGCAAGGCGTGGCAAGACATGGAGGCCGAGATTGTCATACGCCAGAATTCCTGCCCCACGTCAGCTTTGTGCCGGGGTCAACTGCTGTCGATGGTCCACTCACTAGGTGTCGAGAGCAGCTCTCATAGTACAACCCAGCCAGCGCCTGGATCTGGACGCTCTCCAACGTGCAGTCCGCCACGGAAAAGCCGAGTCTTTTCCTTGCTTCGTTGAAAAAGACCAGCCCCGGCGGTCGATCTGGAGATTGGTTTTTTGGCCCGCCCATTTGCCCTTTGTAGCCCGCGAACGGTACGTTTTGCAGATCTGCCAGGGCAACAGAGCCGAGGGCAAAGACCAGGCACACCAGCGTCGACGCCACTCCGTCGTCAAAGCCAGTTTCGAAGACAGACGTGACCGTCCTCGTGTTGAATGTCTGTCGATCCATGATGGGGTATATGAAGTTGAATGTGTCGAAAAAAGCTTTCGAAAGACTTTCCACCATTGGCCAGTCAAGGTCCGACAGTCGGAATTCGGGGAGTTCTCGATGCGCATCCACTCGCAGGCCCAGCAGCGCTCTATCGTCCATCGTCAGACCTTCCATCCCGTCGGTAGCCAACTTCCGCCGGCTTGTCTGCTGCTCCAGCAATTCGAGTGGCGGATCGTGGTCCTGGATGATGGCATGAAGATTCGGAATCTCGGGCTGCATCGAATCAAGCAGCTGACGCACCACCGGCCACGCCATCATCTTGTGAACGGCCGATACATACCGGTATGGCCCAAGCTGATGGGGGGTGGGACTTGTCGGGCCAGATGGCCGAATCGAGGATGTTGTTGGTACAGACTCGCCGCTGCTACCACCTACCAGCAATGGCGCAGGCCGTGAGTGGCTCGATTGAGCGGCCTCGTATGGCGAGGCCGTCGGTTGCTGGAAGCCCAGTTGGTCTACCTTCCCCTCGATAAGCTTCAGACGGTCAAGAATCTCAGATAACGTCTTGTCTTTTCTAGAAGGGGTCATGATCAGTACCTGCAGTCGAAGATGTTCACCTCAGCGTCCCAACATGCCGGCAAGCTACAATGTCCGTTGCATCTTGCCCAAAGCGTACGCTGACCTTCCGCCAGTTCGACTCAGAAGCAGACTTACTTGGTGGGTTGGGGCTCCCTGTATCGACAATCAAGTTTGAACTTTTGGCATGTCCCGCACTTTGGACGGGCCTCGTCGCATTTCTGCTTTCTGCTGCGGCATGTCTCGCAGGCCTATACGGGCGACGTTAGTGAGTCTTGAGCATCACTCTCCGGCCGGCATGCCGACAACGATTGGCAAGCACCGAGTTCACGCCACCGCTGGCCTGCCACAAGCATGCCACGACGGGCGGCCGGATCGAGAAACAAGGCTTCTTTCGGCGTACCTGTGCTGCGATGGCACCTCTCTCCTTGCGTTGGCTCGGCGGTGCGCCTGACCCTGCAGAACTCGAGGTGGCTGAGGGAGGTTCGACATTCATCTTTCACCTGGTAGTGATGGTCGAGACGTATTGGGTAGGTAGGAGTCTGGCCTCCTGGGTTTCCTTGTGTCACGCGATGCGATGCGATCCTCCGTTAATGGTGGGCGTGGGGGGTTTGGTCAGGATCCCAGTCCAGGTGGGAAAGGGCTGAAGTCGGCCGTGGCTAGATGGCTCATGTGCTCCATCGAATGCTTGCTTCAAATCCTGGAGTAAGGCCCAGGCTGATTTGGGCCTTCAGCCAGGCGGAAGTGATGGCACAGTCAGCGGTTTTTTTTGGGGGTTTTTTTGGTTGTTTGTTGTTGGCCAAAGTGGTCGAGATGTGGCTGATGTCGATGGGACAAGGGGGTAGGCGGCGCTTCCGGTGCTCTCCCCTTTACGACTTGAATCCCCTGCTTTCTCTCCTTTTCTCTTTCCCCTTCGATTTGCTGTGTTAGGCTTCCCGTTTCGTTCTTTGGTTTTGAATTTGATCGGCTCTTTCAAGTCCAGAGGCAGTGCATGTCACGTTGGCGGGGCGAGGCCAGACAGCAGCTGAAGAGCCTCGCGGGAATTGGGTGAAGCTGCGCAGGTCTTGAGGATGCGGTAGACGGTGCTGTGGAAGCGGCAACGGCAGCAGCGGCGGCGCGGGACCAAAGACGAAAGGTGACGGGTTGTGTGTGTGCGTGAGGCCGCCGCGAATATTGGTTCGTCGGGCTCTGGGCACGGGACACATCGGCGGAAACGGCGCGAGGTGTTTTTTTCCAAGTGGTGAGAAAAAAGGGCAAGAGGGTAACCGGTAAGAGGGAGTGGGAAAAATTGACCCTCATCCGGGCCTGGCTTGGGGGACAACAGTGAGAGAGGCCGGACGGCGCTGGTATGGGGCTGGGGATTGCGGAAGTGAGCCCGACTCCGATGGGGTATGAGAGCAGCGCGACAGAGACGGCGACGGTAGGTGAAGGAGAACTGAGCATGCGCCCGCCAGGCCCGAAACTAAACCTGACCCAGAACCAAAGCCAGAGCCGGAGCCAGGACGACAACCGGGCCCCAGGGCCTGCCTGATGGGCGAGACAAGAGCCCGAGTCCCCCCCCCCCCCCCCCNCCCCCCTTTTTTTTTCTCCAAAAGCTTGGAGGCCGGAGCCTGTGCCCCAGAGTCAAGGTCAGCACTTCTAGAAAGACCAGCCATGAGAGCCAAGCATTAGAGGAGCCCAGGGCACCCTCCCACACGGACGGAAGAGATCTGCGCCGCCTTACGAAAGAGTCAAGACATCTGCAAGTGCACGCAGGTAGTGTCGACTAGACTGGCAATCCCCCCGCGACCGCGACAGTCGTACATGTACGCGCACGGTCGAGGACCACACCCAGCGGGTACACTGCAAGGCCGCATGCTACCAACCATCACGGTCAAAATGACTTGAACAGAACGAAGCAGCGACTTGCTTCGCCGTGTCTGCCCTTTCCGAGCCCCAAGGCCTGCCAATCCAATCGCCGAGTCGACGGTGGCTATCCTGGACTGGGTCACGAGAGCAAGAAACGGTCTCGACGGTTCAGCCAGGGGAAGCAGTCACTCGACCTGGCCTGGGCCTGGCTGTGTTCCCGTTATTTGTTGTTTTGCCGCCTCGGTCGCGCCTCCGCGGAGGCTCCTTGAGTATTTTTATGATCCAGACGAAGCGACGCATGGCCGAGCGGTGCGGCGCGAAACAGAAGCCGAAGGGGGCTGTCATTAGAAGGGCCCCAGTTTGTCGTCCCGCCTTTCTGGTTGATGATTGACCCTTCTTCCCTCTCCGAACCCTCTCCAGGTACGCCATAGGTACTTCCGCCGGTATCGCGTTCGCGGTTACTGCTGCTGCTGTTGCACGAACTGTCCAAGCGGGTTCTGGTTGTACGAATGGAGTTGGGTCGAAGAAGCGCCAAATCATTCGAGAAGAATCGCCCTGCCGACGAGCCGGAGCGGCGGCAACACTGAACAGAACAGGCGCGTTGCCGGACACGGTTCGCGACAAGACGCTTTCCACGTTCCCTTTTCAGCTCAACTTGGAAGGACCCGCGACGGGGATTTGGATCACCAGTGTCCCAATCTGTTCTCTGCAGGGCAAGTGGGTAGCTGGCGCAACAAGATCGTCTCGGGCGGGGTGGTTTGGTCTTGCGCGACCAGCATCGAGGCGATGAGATCCCTTTGTCGATGGGCCAACGATAATAGTGTGCTCTACTAGCCCACTCGAAAAGTTGATGGTCGTCAAAGTGAGCTTGGAGTGGGCAATTGCGGAGGAGCAACTGGGTGCAGGTAGCACCTCCAGTGTCACTGCCTATCGAGCCAGGAGCAGCGAGTGAGTGCATGCATGCCTCCTCGTTTCACATGGCTGTTGTTGCCTTATGCGTGTTTCGGGCTTTTCGTCGGTCCACAGCAACTGCCCCGTCGCAGCTCTCGCGATCAGTTGCAACTGCCCTGAAATACAGCATGGCAAGTTGGGCACCTAACTGCCCTGTGGGCAACGGCCCTCGGGCACAGGGGTGTTCTCGCTACCGCCTGGGCTGTATGTGCTGGGTATCCGCCGCAGCTCAGTGACATGACAGGGACGAGGGGTCGGGAGGATCAAGGGAGAGAGAGAGAAGGAGAGAGGGACGACATGACGTTACTTTCCCCTCAGATTGGTGACGTCATAGGGGTGCGCCTTGCATCAGCCCGCAGCTCCAATAACGAGCAGTGTCGACCGAAAACAAGGAACAAGCCTGAATCATTTAGAGGGGCAAGAGGGGGGGGGCCACTGGGTCTTCATCCACCTAATAAAGACATCGTGCCGTGTCGATTTTCGCGTTGGGACGCTGGTCGTCGTCTATACAGTGCAAAGGCCCAACGACCGTTCCTCCCCACTCGCCACGAAGGGTCAGATCAGTCATTTGATCCCCAGATGATCATAGCACTTGTTCTCATGACATGGACCGAAAACTGTTTTCAGCTGGCCGATCAGCTACCAGTCTCCAATCAAGGCCCTGAACCCCGCAGCTCGGCACCTGAGAAGGCATCACAGCGACGATGACTCTACGGGAGACAGTGTGTGCCGAGACTGGTACGGTAGTATCATGGTGGGGCCTTCATCTCGGAATCGGAGGCCAGGCTGGGGAGGATGACTGACGGCTGACGACGCGACGTGCTTGGGTCAAGCGGGGTTCAAGAGCATGGGAACAAAGGACAGCCGTCGACTGACAGGACAAGGGGCCAGGTGAGGCAATTTCGTCCGCACGGGGCAAAGGACGTATCTTTTGCTTCGTTAGGTCGCCTGCCTGGCCTGCAGATTAAGATACATGTTCACTAAATCACGACTACCCGAACCAACCGGAATGGGAGGCGAGGAGGTCAAGAGGACTGTCGCCCCCGTCCTGGAGCCGACCAAAACATGGGAGCGGCCCATGCTGCCAACTGGAAACGGGTTTTCAGCCAGCCGAACAGCATCTTCGCCCTCAGTCGGAACCCACTTGGCTCGACAGATCCTAAGGCCTAGACTTGTGGCCGGTCGTGATTAGTCGACTTGAGGGGCCCAGTCAGGTCCTATCTGGGACGTTGTTCATATAGCACACTAAGTAGGTACCTACATACGCCCGATCTCCCCTCCGAGCTACAGTACAGATCAAATTTCGATCGATCTGCTGCCGCTCATCTCGCCAAACCACCGGCATCAGTCCGAACGCGACGCCCAGGATTTTCAGGGGACTTCAGGGCCTCCAGTGACTCCAGGGGGTTCTGCTTAAGGGTCTAGGTACCACCACCGCCCCACGTAGGGAACCTCACTGGCGGTCTCCCTCGGCACGCCCTCCCGCAGACCATCCATCCGATCCCCCTACCCGTCTGAAACACATGTCCGTCCCTTCGCTTGCCTTGCGGGTACGCCGTCAGCCTCGCGCCGGTCGAAGCCAGCGCAAGCTACTAGCCTCGTGCCCAGGCAACTTGCGAGTGACAATGACGGTCATCTCAGGAGGGGTTGCTCCTGCAAACCCTGCCTACCGTTGCGTTGTACAAATCTCCCCGAGAAGGCCTCACGCCTAGGCTCGTCGGACATTCCTGCGGCAGGGCCAGTCCGCGGCCCCCGTGCGAGACGACCAACTCGTACACCCTCGCTCGACTAGGCGCAAGCAAGTCGGCACAGCGATGAGTTGGCCTGTTTGTTCAACTGTCCAGGGTGGGAACCACCTTCGACGACAAGCTGGAGATGGACTACCAGCTCGAATCTCTCGACTACCCACCCTAGGTCGGCAAAGCGCGCTTTTGCGCAGCAGAACCAATCGCTCTTATTTACGGGGTGCCCTGTGGTCATCTCGGCAGGCGTGCAACAACTGGGGCTCTGTCGACCGTCTGTGGTGACCGTTCACGAAGCCTTCACCGTCGACGCCTGGAACCGCTTCTGCTCCTTTTCGGGAGCGGGACCCCGACTGGTCCAGCACGCACCAAGCTTGAATCCTGTGCAGAAGATGGACTCAAAGGCCAATCAGGGCATCGCGGAGGCCCTGTCCGGACGACCAACGGCGCTCGAGCGGGTCTAAGACTCCGCTTCACCAGGATCGGAGGTTCGGCGAGGGCTCCTGGGCTCTGCCGCTAGCGTCCCGAAAAGATGTGGGCCCTGGTCCAGCTCACATGTGTCAGATGCTCGGCCACGAGGTGCGCCATACGGGCGTGTTCGTGGGAAAGGCACTTTCCGCCCTTGGCCTGGCGGTCTGAAGGCCGCGGCCGGAATCGTTAGGCTTGCGGCGTTGAGTCGGCGACGTGAGCGCTCCGCTCAGGGGCTCCTTCGTTGGGCAGCAACATGTTGTCGTCGGGTCGCCCAACCCTCGAAGCTGGGCCGCGCGCTAGGAGATCGGCTCATTTTACGACGCCATGTAATCTGCTCCGAACGCTTGGATGGCACGATGTCACATGAGTGTCTTAGCAGTACCTGTCAAGAGATAAGTCGGCGACTTTGTCAGTCCTCACGTTGTTTTGGGGGCATGCTTTGGCCCCTTCCTGTGATGTCCTACCCTGCACTCACTCGTTGCTACTGTCATCACACGATGGCCAAGGCGGTCCATCCCGGCCTTGCCCTTGCAGGCCTTAGAGATCCAGAGAATGTCTATCAAGAAGCAAAAAGGACTTGCGTCACACCGGGTTCGAACCAGTGCTGTCGTGATCGGTTAGCCATGAAACATCGCCACTTTGGGCCACAAGACTCACTTTCTGCCTCTCTACGGTGGGAGGGCAACGAGTTAACCACTACTCCAGTGACGCTTTCTCGTTGCTCAGTAGTTTACATCTCGGCCCCAAGAGGTATTCGTTGGCATCTACAGTGGAAAGAGCGCTGGCATGGCCCGCCTATGCCTGCCCTTCCCGTTGAGATGGCATGTTGCTGTTGCCCGGGGCAGGCACAACACTGCAAGCTGGGGAAGGTCCTGCCAACATCGAGTTCGTGGGACAGCCCAGCTCGACGAGAGGTACGAGGTTGCCTAAGGTACCTACCTACTGTGTCTCATTTCCTACTTGACTCGGCCGCTGCTTTACTCATGTGGCCAGATGTTGGCATTTGCGGTAGGTAAGGTACCTACCTACCTTACGTAGTTTGGACTTTGACATCTGGCCCAAACACCAAATCATCCCAGTTCGCCACATCCCTCTGAACGCTCTCCATGTTCACCTGCAGCAGCAGCCAGACCAGCAACCAGAAATCGGGAAACAACGACGTGCCGAGAGATATTGCCCCACATAGAGACCCCAGGTCTGGTCCCAAGGCATGCAGAGAATCACCGCTGTCTGCACAGCAAGATCAGGATCATCGCCTCCGAGTCTCCGGGCTGGAAGCGACCATTGAGGGGCCTAGAGAGGGCGGGCATTGCCTGCAGCCTTGTGATCAAGAAGCCTGGACTCACATGGCCGGGTCTGGCCTCGGTTGTGCCCTCCGGTCTAGATCTCGGGACGGTATGCAAGTTGCCACTGGGCGGTTTAGTATCGGAGATCCCGACGATGGGAGGCGCATCCTTTGCATGGTCGGATCGTTGGGCTTGATGCTGATCGTATTCTAGGAACGACAGGCACAGTTTTCGCCTCATGTTGGAGAACACCCCGGCACGGTTTCTCAACCTACGGCGGCGGCGTGGAGGAGGTTCACCGGCAGGTTTGCATAGAACAGCCAGAAGAGCTTGAGCAGGGAAGAGCTCGTTGTCCACGATATATCATCGACCCGTTCCGACATCTGGTACAATCTTGCATTCTCGATTTCACGGTGCAGGAGTCCTGCGTGTGTGCCCATGGATGGGCGTCATGGTGGTGCAGATCGTCGACGGAAATCGCCACTCTCCCAGAATTCTGCGGGAGGCCATTGCAGCTATCGCAAACGGCATGCACTAGAGTAGCAACTGACATGTGATTTGTGAACATGGTGGCTCTGGATTATCTAGGAATCCGCGGCTGAATTGACTTCTGGGTCTCGTGTTGGGATTCTTCGCGATAATGGCGGTCGAGCCATTGATCTATCAGGCGGACTCAGACGAGGTTCCGTCTGGACGTGAGGTTGTCAAGTGCATCGTGGCGGCGTAGGTCACCAGACATTTGCTAAAGGAGACATGAGACCTGGCGGACTGTCGACTACGGGAGCCTTAAACAGCAAATGCGATCATGAGATTACGGTATATTCGTATCATACCAAGCGCCGCGCCAAACAGAGGTGGTTCATCTGAGAATGACAAGCTTGCAAGCAACGTCAACCGCAGAAAATGGCTTTAAACACTAAAGCGATGCCATTGTAGGTAAAGAGGTGCGCATAACTACAAATCACAGCTTCTGCCGAGCTCTTCGTACAAGGTCACCTCCCTCCAAGTTTCTTTGTATACTTCAGGATATCGTGTTCGTGGTAATAAGCGCGTACTCGCTTGCCGTAAATATCTGTCAATCGTCAGCACTATCCACGGAGACTTGATGCATAAGCCCCGAGTCCACTCACACATTGGGATGCTCGTAGCACAGATGGCAACCTGGATGCTGGCAATAGACAGCATGGTAGTGCGGACACCACCCTGGATGATCCAGTCGTACGCGGCCCACGTGAGACCAAAACTGAAAAAGTTCTTGAAGATGATCATGCAGGTAAAGCCCTCGATGGCCAGGTCGCGATAGGCGTCCACAATATAAAGAGAACTGGCCACAGCCCCAATAACCATGCCGGCTACCTCGAAGCCGAAAAAGATGAGCGGTACGCTGTAGTGATACTTGCCGCCCAAGACCTCACCAGCCGTCAGGGCAAAGCCGTACAGCCCAATGCCGCCGATGACGAACATGGGCAATACCAAGACGATGCGGAACTCGGGTTCGTAGACGCCTTTGTTCAGGCGAGTCAGATATTTGGCACTCCAGTCGGACAGGGCACCAGCAATGACGAAGCCCGCGAGGGCGCCCACGAAGGGACCGACATAGGCGTATCCTGCGTTGACCTCGTTCCAGAAAAAAGGGGGGCCAAGGAAGACGGCGGCGACGATGACGCCGATGAAAACAGTCCAGCCGATCATGGTACCCTGGATCAGGCAGCCCCAGATGAAGGCTGGATGGGCGAAAAGAGCGAATGGGCGGAGAAGAAGGTCAATGTATGAATCGTCCGTTTTTCTCCCGTCAAAGAGTGCGAGGGACTGAAGATATGTCTTTTTCGGCGTGTCTGCGCCACGATAGACGGGACCCTGAGGAATAGGCTGCACATGATCCTGTCCAGGGTTGGGCGACTTTCCGGTCTCGCCAGTTTGGGGAACTGCGCCCGGCTCAGCATCAAGAGTCGGTGACAGCTTCTCCAGATTGCCCTCTTCAGTCTCAGCGACCATGTCCGTGTTAAGAGCCATGTCGCGGCGGTAGGCGGTCTCGGGGCACAGGAGGAAGACGGCAACCAGCATCATGGCGCAGAATATGGCTGTCAGGAAGAATGTCCACTCCCAACCGATGCTATGCGTGATCTTGCCGACGAGGATGGGGGTGAAGAAGGCGCCGCCGAAGACCGCCAGGTTGGTAAACGCCATGCGCAGGCCACGCTGGTGGACAGGATACAGATCGCCGACAGCTACGTTGACGAGGGTCTCATAAGGCGAGCAGGCGATGCCCTGAACGACGCGAGCTCCGATGAAGGACTCATAGTTAGTACCGACGGAGCCACCCCAGGCGGACGAGGCCACCAGAATGCATGCGCCGATGATAAAGAGATGACGCTTGCCCCAGATGCGGCCAGAGGGTACGAAGAAGATGGCGGCACCGCCAACACCGAGAAGGAAGTAACCGGTTAGAAGGGCAATGCGAGTGAACGTTGTGCCAAAAAGGAGAGCGAGGGTGACAGTGTTGGCGGCAAGGATGGGACCGAGGGCGGTCGCGAAGATCGCGGTGACGGAGAGAACGAATGTAATGAGGTCGCGCTTCCACAAAGGCCAGTTTAGAGGATCGTTCGGGTCATCGGAGGGTTGAGGAATCTGTTATGTTGTTGGTTAGTGGGCTGCTTGAGGATGCTTCGGAAGGGGCGGCATACCAAGATGATGGGTACTTTGCCACTGTTATCAACCTTCAGCCCGCGGTGGGCACTGCTGGCCAGCTGGGGACGTGATGGATCATCGTAGTACCGGGTCGTTCCTTGATCACGAGGTGTCAGCGACTACATTCATCGAAGCGGCGCGCCCCGTGGAGGTCAGAATGGTTGGGGGCTGGTGATCAAGGAGGAGTTGGTGGGAATGGTACCAGGAACATGGTCGAGAGACCTCGACTCGAGTACGCCTAAGCCCATGGCAAATGTCGTAAAGACTTTTATCAGCTGGTGGCACAGAGCATGGTGCTGCAGTCGCAGGCCAGACATTCGGTAGTGACGATGTTCACGATTGCTGGCGGTGTCAGCACGATGATGGCGAGGCGCGGTTCGGGCTGATTCGATCGCCCGACGTGGCGCAGGGTCCAGATACATTTGGACCCACGCGACTCTGCGCGGCGGGGAAGTACACAACCTGCCACTACCGACAGTCACATCAGTGGAGGCCAAGCATCACAGGGCGGGGCCCCGGCCAGGCCCTTCGCTGGGCTCACCGAAAAAGGCTTTGTTGACACCGAGCACCACACCGAGAGTCCGCCCACTCTCCCTCTGGGTCATCAAGGTGCCACACATTCCAACTTCCATCGCTCTCGCATACAGCAGGCCACCAGATCTCTGGCAGTCATCACGACCGAATATTAGAGACTCTTGTAGTTATCTTCTGCATATTGGAAATACAGGTAAGTCTCCAACGCATTTCGAGGGCGGCATAACCGCGCGTTCAGTCTTGTGTACTGATAAGAGTCTAGGACGCGAACGGTGGTACTTCTGCAGAGTGAGGTCGTGCTGAGCTACTCGCGTACCAACTTGAGTTGGAAGCTGGTCGGTCATCTACGGAGCGACCAGAGTATGCCACTCAACCTGGCGACCAGAACAAACACCCCTCGGCTCCCTACGCCTCCTCACCTAGGCCTTTGACTCACTGAGGCGAAGCCGGAATCAAGCTCCCAGGCGAGCTTGGAGTCCGGCATTGGTCTAGAGCCCAGAGAGAATTTCCGAACAAGCCTCTATCGCCCTACGTATCCCAGCAAGCGCTTAACCTGGGACGCAAACCCCGTGTCGGCTCCCTAAGGAGACACCCTACCTTCGAGGTCTGGTCATCGCGTTAAGCGTCTCGAGAATATGTGGAAGATTCCGCATCTCGCTCGTGTCTTCGGCTTGCCCACATGCCGAAGGCTGGCATCTGGGTCGTTCGTCTAGTCAGTCTTCGACGCCGGTGGATAGGTCAACAGCCCAGCATCGACCAATCTTGGTGGACCATGGCGCTTCGCCTGAATCGCACCGGGGGCTGTAATACCGTACGAAGACTAACAACTGACGTCCTGAAGACCATTCGCACAATCTCGACTACGTTCTTCGTCAAAAGATTGCCATTGGGTCTCATGGTGGGGCATTATGACCGTTGTCGTCTGTATTGAGGCCGAAGATTTGTTCGTCGGTCGTCGAGCCCTGGCAAAGCTACCTACTGATTACCCAGGTATCTGGCACAGTGTCTGCAGAAGGCAACTCAAGCCAGAGCATTCATACTATACAACCATTTGCTTGGGGCTGGTGTCGCCAGACGACGGTGATGTGCTGCTGGTCGACACTGACATCTAGGCAGTTCAGCTCTCGCGGCTTTTCCCGTGCCCTCAAGAGACCTATCATTTTTTCGAGGGCAGCCAGTCCGCTTGAATAACATTTGTTCCTGGTGCACTCGGGAATAAGACGAATTTTAAAGCGAAAAGTATTCACACGTGGCGAGCAAACCAGGCTGCTAGTCCGGCGCCTCCAAGCCGTGCTACGAAATCCATCAACCCACTGTGGCACAACGGCGACAACACTGACCTCCTCCGAGGCTGATGAGCCGCAAGAACGTGGAGCTCTCGGACTCCAGCGCCACCGAGCTCTATTGGACTACACATAACCGGCGCCTTCGAATGGGCGCACCGTCGCTAGTCCTTGCATCCTCCTCGCCCGCCCAGGCCCCTCCGCTCGGCTGACGCATGCTCAACTCATCAAGCGTTGGATTGCTCGCTCAGAGCATTACGCCAGGCATGAGTCGGACGTGCAACGAACACAAGAGCACACACCAGCAGACGAGCACGAGCACGGGAGCGCGATCTGAGGGAATTGGGGTCGGGGATAGTGAATCGGCTTCGTCGCAGGTTTCAGATGACAAGACGGGACCCGAAGTAACCTCAGATCTGCTCACCAAGACCCCTAACGCAACGCCCCCGAGCCAAACGGGTATCGCAAGGTTTCATCCACGGCCAACAACGACGGCCGGGTTGTGACAATAAGGACGCCTGCAACCTCGCTTGCGCACAGCACTACAGAGGAGCTGAAAACCAGAAAGGTCGTTACGGCCGTCTCCCTGGTTCGCGGTCGACAGTCCCCCCAGCCTGACTCGTCATCGGCATATCGATCGGAAATGCGCCCACGTCAAAGACAAGCTGCCACGATCTGACATGGCCCCCCGATTTTACAGTACCTGCCACGGCCCTGCAAGCCTGTTCCGAGGCGGATGCCTGCAAGCGCATGCTCGAGCCCGCGCCCTAGTCCGTCGCTAGTTCACCAACCGCCCTCGGCACGGTAGCTGTCACCTCCACCCCCCAATGGACCGATGCCCCAAATGGTGCGCACCGCGAATTTTGGGCTTACGATGGCGCTTGCAAGCGCATGCTCAGACGCTCATAATAAGCTGTGCTATTAGCAAACCATTTAACCCTCCAACACTTGATCGATTCTTTTAGCCCTGGCCCTGGCCGAGGCGACGGCGGGAAGTGGATATCGTCGCTTGCCGGTTGGCTGAACTACGAGTCGTCACGGAATATGACTGAATACAAGGCGTGCAGACCGCGGGACCTACACTACACACGCAGTAGCGCGCTGGGCCGGCTGCGCAGTTGCTGCCCCTGACCTGGACCCAGGAGTCGATCATTGTAGCAGGACGAAGATCAGCCTTCTCTGGGCATCAGTCCAAAAAGGCGCCACGATTCTCCCACTCTGCGCTTTTCGATGATGATCTGATGCCTTCCCTCTGCCCGATACGAGACAAGACTCGCGAGTTGTGCCCAACATCTCCAGTCGGCAGCCGTCTAGCTCGTCATCATGCACTCTTGAGGGTCCCCTCTCCTCTCTACGTGCCCCCTCAGGCGGGCCCAGCGGAGATACTAGACACGGGATTAATTGGACGTTACCTCGGCGGTTAGACGAAAGATGCCAGACCGGCAGTCCTACGTCGATCAAGCACCTGGTCTAGGTATTTCGTGTCCCGTCTCTGCTATTCCGCCTGAGACATATGCCTCGCCCGCACGTCTGCGTGCCCCAGATCTCTGTGGAGGACTGCGAGACACGGGTGACACCTGCAGCGAGCCGAAAGACCTTGCACACACCCCCTCCCCCCTGGTACGATCAACCGCCGTCATCCCGTGTTGCCTTGTCTGCCTGTGTCTCTCCCGGCCCTCCTCGCGCAACTGGACCGTGGCTTCCCCAGCCCGATTCACATCTGCAAAAAGCAATGTTCGGGGGGGTGTGAGGGTCGTGGTTAGGTGCAGGGCCCGGCAGCAGAGGGACAGCTGAGCGTGACAGGGCATGAAGAGACGAAATCACAACCCACGCGCCTAGACCGGAGACCGCAAGGGTCTGCGATGCGGCACGGACGGTCCTCCGCGAGACAAGGCCTGGGCCGCTCAACAGCACACCCGGACATTAACAGTCAGGATCGCTCTCCAACACAAAGGTTGTATGTCATCGAGGCCACTCCTCGCCCCCCTCCCCAGGCCTTTCCTTCTCGGGGAGATTTCATCTTTCCCGTTACCAGCCGCCCTCCTGTCGAGGGAGACCGCCGAAGAGGCCCTTGCGTGCCCTTCTTCTGTCCCAACACCCAGAGATTTCGACGTGTCTGCCGCCCATAGCGCCGCACGGGAGGCGTGGGCCGCTATCGATCTTGAGCACATGCCCAACGCTCTGAGACAGTGAGGCGGCCGACGCTGCCAGCCAAGCGTCAGGCCGTGAGACCAGCCCGCGCGACAGCCCCTCCCTCTGTGGTGATGACGATAGCGGAGGGGGTGACGGCCAGGCTTCTCCACCATGTTGCCCGCCTCGCCTGACCCTGCTGCTCGAGACTCTAGCCATACCTCCTGACGAGACTGGGCAAAAGCAATCCCTTCCCCCCCCCCCCCCCCCCCCCCCCNCCCCCCCCCCCCTCTCAAAGGATTCGTGACCTGTAGCACCAGACCACCCTCGGAAGGCGACGAGCCCATGGCGTCAGGAAAAGAAAAAAAAAATGTGAAGAAGGTTAGCACATCATGACGATGATCTCCCCGGCAGGACTAGCTAGCCCCTCCTCTTCAACACCCCAAGCGCCTTGACACGGGGGTCGGGAGGGTATATTGCGGCTCTGCTATACACCCACCGCCCTATTCGGGCGACATACAGCCCTCGCAACCTCTTCCCATATGGTCGTCGTCGCCCCGTTCAGCGCAGTCTGCTCGAGTGGCTCAGAGTCGTGTGTTGGTCAGGCTGGAGGCCGGCTGTTGGTCGAGTCATCGAGTCGGAGCCTCCCCCGACCAGGGATACCCGGGCAGCAGCCTGCAAGCGCACTCGACATAGAGTTTCTCCGTACCGTGGGTCCCCGGCACGATGTCGTACATCGGTAGCGGGGAGGAGGAGGAGAGGGGTCGATGTTCAAGGGGGAGAGGGGTCGATGCTCAACCGCAGGTGTTACGCTGCTTATGAGGCATAATCTCATGTTGGATTGATATCAGATCCATCGACGGATGACAGGGATCGGCGGGTGCCAGGCGAGCGTCATGACCTGTCGAGCATTAGCCCCCAAAAGCATTGGTGGGGCGAGGCAGGGAAGCCGTCGACACCACGGAACGTACTGGGCAGAGAAAATGAAATTGGCAAGCGGAAAGGGGACGATTGTAGGAACGGAAAGCAGATGCGTGTTGCACCCGGAGGAGGCGCTTTTCTTGTCGCTGCCTGACTGTCACTGTCTTTGCCCTGAGACTGCCGAATACTCGAGTCTTCCCCCAATAATTGGTACAAATTCAACCCTGGCGAATAACAAAAATATGCCCCTATGGTCAAGTCCTATTACCGGAGCTTGAGTCCTCCCACACGCCCAAGATAGCTGGACCTGTTTGTTGCATTCCCCGGAACTTGGCGTCCGTAGTTCTGCTCTGAGCAGGCTTCTCTCCGTCGCCATGTGCGACGGAAAAGCACCGCGTCCCCGATGGCGGGCAACCCCCCCGACCCTCCTGCTGCTGGGCATGGTGCGCTCTGCCCGACCTCCATCATCGAGCGAGTTCCGGCTCTGTATTTCGATGGTGGGTCGACTCGGGACTAACAAGTCCTTTGTCGTTCAAAAATGTAGAATGCTGAGGCTGTGTCCAGAAGAGAAATTCGCTGAATGATGAACGCCAAATAATAAAATCCGTAAAAATGCTGCACGGCTTGACGAATCTGAGAGTACGAAAGGCTCCAACAAATATTTCCCCGGAACTCCTTGCCAAGTAATTGCATAGCCTCCATTGAGAGGTTGAGTGGTGAATGATCGGGTCGTTTCAGGTACGATCGACCGGTGTAGGTGGGTTCTGCATGCTAGTCCACGTCCCTGACCGAAAACGGCGACGAGCTCGGCTGTCGAGTAGTCGGCCGCTTTGGGGGATGGAAGACCGTCGAATGCCGCAGTTCAATGTCGGGCCCAACGTTAACCCCCGCAGAGGGGGCAGGCGCCGGGAACAACGATGTAGCGCTCATGGGGGCCTTTGACGCATGATCGCTTGTGGCTGCCATCGGTGGAGGTCCTGAAGAAATGCGCTCCAGGGTCGATACACGATGTGTAGATGTAGTAGTTTTTGGTGAAGTCGCACATGATGGGCAGTGCCGGCTGTGCTGCGTGGTCCCTGCTGGATGGTCAACCTCAAGGTCCACTATCCGAAAGGTGTTGGATGTCCTTACGTCAAGGTTGGTTGAGGTGAGGCTCGATCGTGACAAGCCGTGAGGCGGGATGGGTGTGAGGGCGTGTCAGGAAAGCTCTGGGGACAAGGTGGTGTAAGCCGTTCCTGGGCGGAGTGGCATGCCTCTGCCTAAGTAGTCCAGAGTCGGGGTGTGAGAGTGGGATGAAGTGCTGGTCTTGGTGACGGTTTGGGCGTTGGGATGAGACAAGACAGGGTGTGGCTGCCCTTGGTGGGAGGGAAGGATATGGTACAATGTCCGCCGAGGTGAAGTTTATGAGACGTCAGGTCATGAAGGCGATGGAGGAGAGGGAGCGGTGCCAGGACCTATATATGACGGTGGGATGGAAGTATGGATGGATGGGGGTGACTTGCGTCTGTGAGGACCAGGCGCAAAGCACAGGTGTTTTAGGCCGGTAATTATTTTGATGGATTCCCAAAGCGATGGACCCTGTCCATGTCTGAGCCATGACGGCAGCGCTTGCATCAGGAAGAGTAGGGAAAAAACAAAAAAAAAAAACGGCTGTTAGGGGAGCGACACTTGGTCGAGAGGTCCATGTCCAGGTCCAGGGTTGGGTCGAGGTCCCTTTCTCACGTTTCTCACGGACGGCCCAGGTCTGCGACAATGGAGCCGGGTGGGCAATTCCCCCATCAGGCTATGGAGGGGCTTTGACAGTGGGTATTGACGGGGGGGTTGAGCAGACGGGGGAGGGGTTCGTGTAGAAAGAGGGGCGGAAAGGAAGGGGGGGAGAGGGGAGGGGGCCCTTGACAGGGCAGGCCTGGTAAGGACGAGGACCACAAGCTCGGTGAAGAGAGGCGTACGGAGTGCGAGCTTCAGCTGGGTACCCCCCTCCAACTTTCTTAGGCTTAGTTAGGGTTGGAATTCGATGGCATCTGCTCGCTGCGCTGCGTGAGCGGATCGGCGGCGGAGGCGGAAGTGGTGAAGGTCTTTCTCGTTCGTGTTGTTGGAATTGGATGATGGCTGGGGAGAGTGAATCGTAATGCCTGCACCGCACAAGGACCCTGGGAAACGTTGGACGAAGAAGGTCTTCTCGTGGGCACAGGCTCGAAGTCTGTCGCGCGCAGAGTGGGTGTGTGTGTGTGGTGTGGCGTCTAGTTCGCTTTGCTTTGTTCTGCCCTACCTTGTCCTGTCTTGCCTCGCTTTGCCTTGTTCTGCCTACCATCGTGTGGTTTGCCCGCCAGTTGCCTTGGCTGGGGACCGAGTGGATTATTGGATGGCCTGTGTGCCCAAGGAAAAGGAACACTGCCACAGATCTTGTCCGTTTAGCCCACTCTGAAAGCTGAGCCTACCCAAGCAAAGTGACATGACAGCGAGGGGTGCGCTGCGCACAAACCTCCCTCCTCCCCCAGCCCCATGGCCTGTCGACGCACCGACCTCGCCTACATGGCCTGTGTGCCAGTGGTTCCATGGTGCGCGGTGCTGGTGATCGGGCTGTTCAGCGCAGGCGAAGACGGCGGGCTGATCGGTCGGTGTTTGTTCGCCGTACTGGCACCGTAACCCAACAACCGTCAACGACTCAGTCTGACTCGACAGCTCCACAAAGGTCATGAACATGTTTGCTTCCAAGGCCTGGCTCCAGCGCTTGCCCGGTGAGGTATGCCATGGAGGCCGTCCTGTCGGAAAATCCCCGTCGACCAGCCTCCACCGATGACCAGTCTGACGAGAGAAGGAGGCGTTGCTCCTTGAGCAGAGGAGGCCATCGTATGAGGGAATGGGAAGAAGGGGGGGGGGGGGCAATCTGACGGGTGGCACTGGCACCAGTGAACAAAGCGAGGTCCAAGTCACCGACGGCTCCACGAGGGAAGTAGGGGCCAGTCCCGAGTTCAGACCGATCCAAGACCGGCGTTGGGCTCTGGCATGGCAGCGCAGCGTGGAGCGGTGCAAGATCAACCAACGGTTCGGGAAGTGGGGGTGGACAGACATCTAGGTGAGGCGACGGGAATGCTTCGTTCGAGAAGGGGCGACACGGGGTTGACGTAGGCAAATTACGTCCGTGTCGTCGTCGTCGTCTTCGTCTTCGTCGTCGCCGTCGCCGCCGCTGGGATCGGCGTCGGCGGCCGTCTGCTCCGATTTCCGTGCGCGAACAGCAAGACCGCAATATGCTCGTCACATCATGCGGCGAAGCCCATCGTGAGTGTCCGCTGCCAGGTCCATCGATGGGCAATGTGCAATGCACCACTAGATTGGGAAGAAAACCCTCCTGCCAGACGGCTCTGCAGCCATGTTGCTTGTTACCTGTTCATCGTCATGTGCCTCGAGCCAAGGCCCTGCCCTGGAGGCAACCGCGACCGTGCAGTCCAGGAGCACCAGTCATGGGTGGGCCTTCGATTTGCAGGATCGTACGGGAACCAATCCTACCACCGAAATGCGGTAGTGATGGTTGGTGGATACCACGACGGACGAAGGCAGGCAGGGCCAGGGTTGACGAAAGGAAGGAAGAATGAAAGGAAGAAAGGGATGGAGCAACCCGAGATGATCATCTTGCGGCTCGTTCGATGGTGCAGATGCCCAACCTGCCCAAGCCGTGCTGCTCAGGAACTGCCCTCCAGTGCCTCTTCAACCTCCCTGGAACCTGGAACTCAGAACCCACAGGGCGCACCGCTGCAACTGCAACTGCACTTGAGCTTTAGCACCCAACATGGTGGAGAGTACACCCACTGAACGTCAGGTACGGTACTGCATTGCATCGCTCCACTCAGGTCGGCCAACTGGCAAGTCCCATCGAGTTGGCAGGAATGTGATGGCAACAGGCTGCCCCAACCCACCCTTGGGTATCGAAACCCTCCACGACGTGTGTCCATTGTGCTGTTCGGCCTTCCTTCCTTAGTAGCGGTCATCTGCCCTTATGGTTCTTGCTCGACGCTATCGCAGGCAGGGCCTGCTGAGGCCGCAGCCAGAAATCCCGACACCTGGGGAGCATCTACCAGTTTCTCGCAAGACCTGTCTTACGCACACCCCGCCGTGTTGCGCCCCCCCCCCCCCCGAGGTTTTTCGTGGTTTCGAGGTCAAAGCACGACCGACCGGCCTTCACGGTTCCCCGACGGCGCTAAAACCCTTCGCAGGTCCTCTGAATGATGCCCCCGGACAAGACGGGACTTGGATCAACAGCCCTTCCTGTTCCATTCTGCCCATCCATCCACCGTCATACAGCAAGCCGGCCTCCTTGCCCAGTAGCCTTGACGACCTAGAAGATATCATGGTCCTGGGCGTCATGCGCCGTTGGAACCTTCACTGGCGTTGCCATGCAGCATCGTACGAAAAACAAACCTAATAAGATTCTTCATCTCGCCCGTTGCACCAAGCACTACGGCCATGTGAACCTTATTCTTCGCCAGGACGTTTAACGCGATGCACACCGCGCACCGAACCACCACCGAGCTGGTCGTGGCCACCAAGCCCGGTAGATGAACGCACCTGGAACTCTTGGCCCGCGACGTCTGGTCTCGCGCCACTCCGTTCGCTTGTCGGCCTTGTTCGATCAATGCCCACAAACGTCTACAGTCGTCGACGCCCCTCCCCATCGACTACACAGACACCCACGCCTCACATCCATGCCGCTTGGGCTCAGGGCAGAGGCATGCCTGGTCAACGGGGCCTTCAACGGAGGCGGCACCGCCAATAGTACGGAGTGCTATCAAATGACGCCCTTGCAACAACGGCAACTTGCGCAGTGACAGCACGCACCCCACGCCGCAATGACCAACACCGATCAGACCGAGCTTTGGGGACCTCTGCTGTCATCGTCCCCGCACCTCAACCATCGGCTCTGCCGGCACCAGCACGCATTTGTCCATCCGAGACACTTGTACAGACGGTTACATCCTCAAGTTCGTCTGGGCAAGCATTAAGTGCAATCGGGCGCGGCTGAATCTGGAAGCGGCACTTGACCCTGACAAACGTCGCATCTCAACAGCATGACAGGGACGATCCTTTGCCAAACCGGCTGGTGCACAATGTCTGGGGGAGATGGTGCGCGAACGGCCACGTACCACGAAACCCTTGGTCTGCCTCGCATTTTCTGCCTGTCGCTCGGGCGACAACTAGACCTTAGATCGCTGGCAAAAGCAATGTTCGCGGCGATGACCCGCCCGGTTGGCTTCAGATTGGCAGCCGTGAGCCGTTCTGTTGCTCAGCTCTCCCATTGATCCGCTGTCCCGCTGTCCCGCTGTCCAGCTTACCAGCCACGTCCCCCCGAGGGGTGGGGGGGAAACCTGTCACTTGCGAATAATCTGCCCGGACCTCGTCAACGCAGCGAGCGGCCTGGGCCGCAGTTGGCAAGAAACTATCGACTGGTGTGCAGCGATCGCAACCTTACAGTGTGGCATCATTGCCTTCGGTTGTTCGCATCCTCTCTTGCCTCTGCCGACTCATCAGCGTCACGTCCCAGGGTTGAGGTTGATCTAGATGCTAGCCAGCCTCACTAGTGATCTGGGGCTTGGAACATCACAGCTCTGGGCCGGAGGCGATCTGGAGCACTGAAGCCAGGGAGCCTCCTCTGCTGTTCCTCTGCCCAGGTTCGAAGCGCCCAGGTCTCCAATGCAGCAACATTCGCTCCGGGACCCATTGCCGAAATACTCTCGGGACACATTCCATTTCAAGGGACCGCTGGAAACCTTAAGGACCTTGATGGCTCGCCCAGCGCCTTTGCACGGGCTCATCTACAAGCTGCTCGTCCTCGTCGCTGATGCACCATGGCACGGACAGTCGCTCGCAGACGTCGCGAGCGAGCAAGGAGGGCCCCGCCACCAAACAAATGATGCAGCCTAGTTGCACGCCTCCCTAGCTGACTCATCTTGACGGCCAGCCTGCCACACTCTCCTCCTGTCGTATTGACCTGTTCCGGACATCATATGTGCGGCCTCGCGACTCTCCAACGTCAAAGCGTCAGGAAAGCGAGCACCGCTCCGCACCCCCCTCCTCCACCCAGCAGTCACACCCCCATCGCAGACGCCGCCCCCATGCTGGGCCCCCAGCAGGTTTCACTCCATGACACAAGCGGTCAAAGCGTAGCCAAGAAGGGCTCCCTGGTTGCTGGCTTGCTCTGGCCGTTCCAAACTTTTTTGTTCTCATCTGATGTATTCCACCCCTGAACCCGACCAGCACACCAATGCATCACAAAGTATTCGGACGAAGCTCGGACCATGACCGCTTCTGCCCACCATATATCTTGGCACCCCTCTTTTCGCAACTAGCGACGAGAAAGGTCAAGACTTGCGCCTCATCGGTCGACTGACGTCCACTGCTGAGCGAGCACTAATCGCTTGACGGTTAGCCAGAAACTTTGACAGCACGGAGTCCGTGGCTTTGACCCCTGAACGCGGGTCCACATGGCTAAACATAACGAGTGTTCAACGGGCGAAGGGTGTGATGTCAAGTGCAGGCGGCGAGCACTTGCTGCCAAACTCGTCTCGACAAACGATCTCAAATCTGCTCACAACACGATGCCAACCAAAGGAGGCTCAATCAGCAGAGGGAAGGCTCTCGCACGCACGCAACTGCCAGGCAGTATACTGCTCTAGAATCCGTGGCAGTACCAACGAGCCATCCTCGTTGTGGCTTTGACGCACCCCCAGCGTGACAGGCAAAGCGAGCAAGGTTGCGAGATCTGGGGCCACACGCACGAGGCCCGGGTTGGTAGTGCTCGGCACAGAAGCCTGGGAACGACAAGCCTGGGAACGACACGCCTGCAGCGCGGCTCTCCTGCCGGTCGGCAGTGGGGCCGTTTTACTTGGTACATTCGCGCTCCCCGCCAGGGGGGGGGGNCGGGGGGGGGGGGGGGGGGGCCGAAGATCGCAAACACACACGCAGCAACAAACGGTAGATCCCGCGGACAGCGAAATACGGCTACAATGGACTTTCCGGGTCACGTCCCTTCCTGGTAGTTTTCCAGGCCATCGGCGTTGCTTCCTCGGCGGTCGCCGCGCCCGCACTCGATTCATAGCTCAACGAGTCATAAGGAGAGGCAGTGCTTGAACCTTGGACTGCCTACACACTATAGCTAGGTTTTTCCTTAGGTGCAAATCTTGATGCGTCCAGGGCCTCTTACAGTTCAAACCCCTGCGGCAACCCATTGATGCCTCTCTTTGGTATCCTTAAGCGCCCCGTCGGTTGGACCACGCCTGTCATCCAGCCCAATCCCTGGCCAAGGCGATGTTTGATGTCGACATGGACTCGGAGGAAAGGGGCTTCAGCTTTGGAAGACGGACGGATTCAGACGGCAACGGCATACAGCCGCATCCTCTGGCTGTTTTGCCCAGCTGATCGACACCCTGACAACAATGTCCGACAATCTTTTTATCATCGGACAAGTCCCAACAGAAACCGGGACAGCACGCACATCTAATCACACGTCCCCAATGGTCCAGGCATGCAATATCATGCGGCATAATTCCCCGGTCTGGAGGAGCCCAGCATCCTGCATGATGATCAGGTTGATCCCAAGACGCATCCTTGTCAGCGTCCCAATCCATGTCAGCGTCTCAACGACAGTCTGATTCCCTGGACCCCCGGTAATATCGCAACAGCCCAGAACGGCAATGTGCATGAAAGCCTGGTCCTGGCCGCTGAAACTTGGACCACCTGCTCCGACAGCACACAGCGCCGTGGTCCAGGTGCGCACGGAGACTTGCGTTCATGGGGGACTCGGTTCGTCACAAGCTTCGATGGACAGACCTGGTCAGCAAGCCTCCGAAGCTGATGTATCCGGAGACACACCCCGTGTTCGCAGCTGGTCAGGTCGGACGGAGTAGGCGGAGTAGGAGGCATCACAGTCTTCGGGCACCAATTCGCCACCGATTTCCGTGCGACGCGGCACCAACCAGCAAATTGCTTCTTCTCTCGTTGCTCGCTGGGTCCAAGCGCCCCCGAAACATCAGACCACGGACACGGATCAGTGTTGAGATGATAGATGTCAACCGCAAACTGCGCATCAATGCACCGCCTTGGCTCCTATTGTGGGCGTGTCTCGATATAGCAGCCGACTCATTGGATCCATAGGACCGCTCCGGAACATCTCATCATGGTACGTTGAGCCGTGGTTTATGGCACGACTGCGGTCCCAAAGGTCGTGAAAGATTTGCAACCCCAGTAAGCACACCTCCGTCGCCCGCCGGTAGATGGCCGACGATGCTGCATCGCGGGATTGGGGTCCCTGCTCTTTGGGAGTGCCTGCAGCACTTCATCCCTGCCCGCGCGGCCTTCAGCCTCCGATGGCAGGGCGAGCAAGACCCACGCTCGAAACTGCGACCAAATTGCCACGCTCACACGGTGGTCCACGAGACGGGCTGGGGGCTTGACGCCGCGTGGCAGACATGCGGGCGACGAGGCTCCTGTCATTTCTCAATTACGACTGCTAGCATCAGCTTCCTAGCTCCGCCAACAAGCTTTTGTGCCTCTGCATCACGCTGCATACCGCCACCGTCACCTCCCGGAGAGTACGACACTCGTCCTCTGCCCGCGGCATCCCCCCGCCGCCTTCTGGGATCCCGCAGCCTCCAGCTTACAGCATGGCAGCTGCCGCCATGAGACCACCCAAAACGCCGACTGGGACCATGGTCGCCATGGGCCCGGCGTTCGGGGTGTCGGTCTCTTCTGTGTTCTCGTCGGATGCGGCTGAGCCGGTAGGTGTCTCGGTCTGCGCAGTCTCCTGAGCAGTCGTCGTGGCAGCGGCCGTGCCCGATGCGGACGTCGTCGAGGCGGCTGTTGCTGTGCTGCAGACGACCTGGTCAGGCAGGTCGGTGACGCCGGAACCTCTGCAGAGGCGCTTGGCGTAGTCGACAGCGGTCTGCTGTTCCTCCTGCGAGCAGTTATCGGCGAGGCAGCACGCCATGTCGTCGAGGAAGCTCTTGTTGCTGCAGATGCACTTGTTGTCGAACTGTCCGCAGCCTCCGATGTTGCCACCGGACGTGGCTTCAATCACGCATGGTTGCTGTCGGCAGAAGAAAGATCAGTCTCGCGTCAATTGAGGGATCAGAGATCAAGAACAGAGACGGATGCGAGCGGGGACCAGGGAATGTAGCGAAGTCCAAGATCCAACCCGACGATAACTAGAGGAAGAACGCTTGGTGGTTGGAGGTTGGGAGGGATTACGCACCGCACACTGGGGCAGTTCGTCTGCGGAGCCTTGAGCGGCAACGAGGCCAGCAATGAGGAAAATGGGGGCGGTGGTGATTAGCTTCATCGTGATACTAGAGCGGGACAGGGCTACACGAAGGAGTGGTGGATGTTGTCGCTGTCGTCGACGTGGAGAAAGTTAAGGTAGTCTGCAGGTACGATGAGGGCGGGCGGGAGGGAGCGCGCAGACCCAGCGGTCAACAACCAACCGCGACGCTCAGGCCGTCTGGTCGTCGCCCTGCTTCCTGCCGCCTGGGCCTCCCTCCCCATCCCGGGGAGGTGAGGGCGAGATTGGCTGACGGCTGAGGAAGTCTCGACCCAGATCGAATCCGCTCCACCCTAGGCACCTGTAACCCAATCAAAGGGGCGGAGTGACACTGGAATCGCGCAGGGTAGGGGGCGCACTGCATGCCAAGAAATCCCCAGGATACGGAAGGTTCGGAGGGGAGTGCTCCTGGGGAAAGGTGGGAAGCTCCGTCTCAGCCACGGCACGCCCGCCACAAACTGTGACTTCCGCACAGCCACAAAATGAAACAAACATCAAGTCGACCATCAAGATCGATATGGGTCCCATCGACAAGCCGCTCGAGCACTCAAGGCGGTGGCAGACGATTGGACCGCATCGAGACGTGGTGGATGGTCTCAGCAGTTGGGCTTCGACACACTTGGGCACCCCAAGCTACCTTACCCGACAGATGTGAGCCCGCACCAGCATGAGCGCGCCGTCTCGCGACTAACGCAAGACCGGGCCCCTCGCTCGGCCCTCATCGTGGGAATCATTCCTGGACCACCCGAGGAAACCCACCAAGGACGACCAAGCGTGGTGTCTCATCGCCCTGGGGGACCAAGTTCGCTGACCATCAATCAACAGCATCCATCCTCGGGACCGACGACGACCTTCACCCGGGCTCTAGACCTGTTTGAGACTTGACGATGACCTCTCCCCGCAGCATCAGCTCTTGAAGCTGAATCGTTGCCCTCTGGCCCCCGGACGCCCGCCTGTAGCCGCCCAATGCTGCTGCACCATATTTGTCAAATGAACTGCCGGCATTGCCTCGAAAGCCACTCCCGTATCCACCGCTTCCTAGAAGCTGCAGAAGGTTCGAACCGGTGCTTTCGAGCCTCAAGCCACGGGCCCGCAGCCATTCCCGCTCGCTAAAGGAAGCCTCAAGGTTCCACGGCGCCAGGCTTGCGTTGAAGGGCGGGCGCAACATATCGGTTATACCAAGCCGCCCGTGTGTTATTTCTCTCCGCAGCCAACTTCAGCCCAAGCTACCGGACCGCGTGATCGGCGGCGGCGTAGTGCGTAACTGAAGCCGAAAAAGGGACCGACCCCATGATGCCCAACCGTCTGAGCGCACGTCGCGGATCTCCTGCGCCAAGGGACCGGCGCAGAACAGCTCGCTGGGTCGTCCAATGCTCGACCGCCGCCCCTACCCTCCTCTCTCCCCCCTGGACGCCTTGACCACACTGTCGGGCTCTGTGGAACTCGAAAGGAGTCGGCGCTGCGGAGCGACCATCCGCTCGGCCAAGGGTGCGGGCATCATGTAACCGACCTCTCGCGGTGGCCAGGACGCGCGCCGCAAGGCAGTCGACTGCCGATTCTCCGCACGGGATTTCGTCAAGCATCGAGCGCAGGGCGAGTCGGACCCCCACCCTGGCCTCGCTCGGATCCAGGTGAGCCCTTGCGGCATGGTGTCTGCCGACCATCACGCCACTGAGACCTGGTGGTAACCGACGGCCCCAAGATCTTCCTTCAAGCCTGATGCGTCAGCGATTACTGAAAGATGTGGATAGGGGCTAAGGGCAGAGGCTAGCTGTTGCAGTGGCAATAGTTGACGGCTAACCACCACTTGCGACCCGGCCTCGGGGTCCATCTTCGCGAGCCGAAGCAAGCAGGCTGTGCCTACGCGAGGGACTTGTGTTTCCTCGCGTGTCATGATACCCCCAGCCATCAGGTGCGAAGCTTTGGGCGGCCAGGCGGTCTCTCTTTCGCGCAGGTGAAGCCCGAGCCACGAGATCGCCACCAACTGCCGGGCGGAATATTTCCCGACCAACACCTGGGACGAAGCCCCGAGTGACATGTCCGGGCGGGATGAAGCCCGGGCAGCACACGGTAGAGTTTCGGACTGCGTCAGCGGATGCGGAAGAGACCCTGAAGATGCATCGAGCAGAGCAAGATGGTGTTGTCTAGAGTTCCGGGAAGGCCCGCGCTCGCAGAGAGACGCACCAGGCTCTCGCTATAGACACCCCCGGGCCGACGTTCTGAGATGATTCAATGGTCAAGGCCACGGCTCTCCTCCTGGCCGAGCCGAAGGCCTGATGAACGCAGCAGACTGGCTGTGTGCGGCGTCCAGGCCGCGAAGACGGCCGCGCTTCTGCACGCCCGGCTTCTGCCTCCTCTCGGTCCGCCTGCTGCGCGGCGTTGACGATCCCCTCGCGCAACTGCCGCCGTGGCCCCGGGAGTTTGCACCCCCAATGATCGAGACGGCGGGCCAGGGTGCATGAGCGGTGAGAGCGAGGCCTCTGTTTCAAGACTATCGTGGGCGTCCGAAATGGGTTGCAGTACCTTTCTGAGGGTGCGTCCCGTCAGGCCTCTTCCATCCCTCGACCTGTTCATCCTGGCACTAACGTACGGCCAGTCCCGCTCTTTGCATATGCGAGGCAGCACTCATGAACTCTCGTCGAGTCGAGCCCGAGGGGCGCGGGATAGTGACGCCCTGGCGCAAAGCCAAAACGGCAGAAGAACCAATGACGAGAGAAGGGTCCAGCGACCAGGCTGCCGTCAAGACGAACCATGTGCAATGATTTGCAATCCCTGATGCCGCTCGAGCAATATCATCTCGTCGAGCCCCGGATCTTGCGCGGGTAATTTGAGGCTCTCTGAAGCACCATGGTGCAGAACCTAAAATCCCAACTTGGACAGAACCCCGGTCTCTCAGTGCCTTGTCCTTGTCTCCGTGGGGAGGGTGCCCAGCCAGGATGGTGATAGGCGGCGGCAGAGCTTCAGAAGATATCAGGGGTCGTCACTATACAGTGTCATCCGGGATGGAGCCCGGCAGTCGTCATACAACGTAAAAAAGCTTGTGTGGCTGGAATTGGAACTACCCAGACATGAACTTCAGACCAAAGGTACCTCGTAAGCAGCCGTGATCAGCTTGACCGCCACGTCCTCGTCGACAAGCTTCCCCTCGAAGAAAGGGTCATGCAACCCGTCATCCGTCCTGCACAATCTGTCTGCCCTGTACTGAAGCTTGATAAACAAATCTCCGACGTCCCAAACCTGCCGTGACCCCTCCGTCGAAATAGACAAAATGTGGAGGAAAACCGCCAGCGCCGCTTGATACTTTTCCGTGTTGCCAATCGCGGAGAAGGGCCCACCGGTACGCTGGAACTTCTCAAGGATGTCAGAGCTCGAGGGGATAAGATACGTCCCGTCCAGGGATAGGAGCGAAACCGCACGCCGCCTGACGCCGCCCACTTCGGAAACCGAAGAGTCAGCTTGGGCTTCGGACGGCTCATGGGTCAGGCTTCGTAGCGCCGCGCTCGCTTCCCCCAAGCCAGTTTGTCGATGCAGGCGGACGTGCTGTTCGGTGAAGTAATACAACAGTCTCATCCAGACGAAACGTTCAACGTCGTCAGGGCCAACATCGTCCATGAGGCCGGCAAGGCGGACCAGGGCGATGAACCCGTCGATGGGATATTCAAGCAGTGGGCTCTGGTTAATTGTCGACTGGAAACACTGGAATGTGACATGAATAGCTTGCTGCAGCGGCATAGTGTCGTTGACGACTCCAGAGAGCGGACTGCCGACAGGTGTGAGACCAGCCATGGTGGAGATGCCGGGGAGCTTGGACAGCTCTCTGCAGCACCACTCCAAGGTTGGCATGAGGGTCCGGCATTCCGATTGTATCACGCCGTCGACCAGGTCTTCGATGGTGGTGCACAGAGTCGAGAGAAAAACCAGGAAGACGATGCTGGGGTGGAAGCGGTGGCCGTACACCTCGCTCAGTTTGTTCTCCCATATCTTTCTATTCTCTTGCCTGCGGAGGGGCACGAGAGGAAGCGCAAGGGTGACGCGGTTGCCGTTGGGAAGTTCGCCGGCCTGGAGGAGGAGGAATGCGCACGCATCGCAACATGTAACGGGCAAAATAACATCAGTCTCCGGGTAGTTGCCGAGAACAAGAGGATACCTGTGTCCGGCTCGTTGACCTGGTTTGGGGAGGTGCAGGGTCTCTGGCTCATCGGTGCTGGTTTGGAGCAGGAGAGCCTGGATGGAACTAGGCTCTCTGCAGATTGGGCATGTGGCATATGCTCCGGATTGTCTCTCGTAGGTAGTGCTTCGCTCGCCTTTGAATCCTGGGAGGAACAGCAAGTCCCTGGTTCGGTTCCTTCGCTGACTTTTTCGTCGGTCAATGTGCAAAGCGGCGGCTACTTGCTGATAAGCAACGGGGCTCGCCTCTTGGTAGTAGTAGTTTCGCTGCGGCCCAGGGCTCAGTGGGCTCATTCTTGCTTGTTGTCTGGCATGGCTCGCATCATAAGAGTGCCTTGCATTGGGTTGTGTCCCGGCTGCTACTGGAGACGACATGGGAGTGAGCATTGCCGGAGTCGCCGGGGCTCGGTCGTCGTTCATGGTCATTGTCGAAAGAACCTCGACCACGGTATCATTCAACTTGCATGAAAGCTCCCAGTCCGCTTCAACCTGAGCCTCGAAGTGGGACCAGTTTTGGCGATGGGCAAGTCGAAGTCTTGATCGAAACGCGTTTACATCAGCAACCGCCGATGCATCGGATGCTCTGGCTTCGGTAACAGTAGGTTCTTCGACGCGTGAAAGAAGATCCCACAAGTCTTCGGTACCGTACACTGTAGAGAGGCGTCTTGAGGCTTCTTCCAGCAGGCACTTCATGCTACTTGTACCGAGGGAGTCGACATCATCCCGCTTCATCAAAGCTGCCTCTGGGACCTTGTGGTGGCGGCGAGCACCCTCGATCCATGATTTCACATCTTTGTCCCTCCCGCGCGTCTTAGCAGCAAGAAGAATGACGTCAAGAGCAGAGTAGTCTGCCAGCAGTTCGATGGTCTCCTCCTTGGATAGGGAATCGTTGTAAAGAGCTGTCATGTCAAGCGTCTTGCCGCCAGGGAGGACCACATCGTCTGCCGAAAGGTGGGTTGGGAGCGGAACACGAACCATGGACAGGTCGTCATAGGTGATTTTGATCAGATCTCGCCATCGTGTTGTAGGCCCAAATGGAGTAAACCTCGCATGCTCCGGGAGCAGGGCAGTGAACGATCCTTTGGCCTGTAGTACATAGAGTTCGCCGCTCTTCACATCATGGAAGAGGAATATACAATGCGGCGCCACTGCGAAGACCGAGAGTCCAACAGAGACATTGCAGCCAAATGGGGATTGGATGCGGTATCCGAACAGTACTATAACCGAAGCGGTGCCGTGTACGCCTGTCCTCGAGATGGCATTAGCGAACTTGGTGATAGACGGCTTCTCGATGTAGCCATCTGTCATGAGAAACCAGAGGTTTGCCTCTTGGAGAGCACGCCTGGCAACAGTATCCTCGAGGACAACGGAAGGATCCGTCCCGGCACCAGCAGTAAGCAGAGGAGCTTGCTGTGGTAGTAAGAGACCAAGACACTGGCTGTCCCAGGGTATGATACGAGATTGAGATGCCAGCCCGGCCGGTTCCAGCCTGCTTGTAATGAGAGCGATGGCTCGTTTTTCCTCTTCTAGTATTTTTCCCTTGGTGCTCCCAGAGACATCTACCGCGAAAACAATGGGCAGATTCCGTGCCTGGGTACCAAGGCCCTCTTCCGAGCCCGGGGACGGGCTGGGACATGCTGGCGATGCTGAGTGCAACGGAGGGGTCGGAAGGCGAGCCCATCCCGGACGGACCGCTGGTGGTAGCGGAGCTCCAATGGGGGCGGCCTCGCTCAAAGGAGTCGGCGGTTCGACTGCCGGTGATGCTGGCAATGCAATTCGCTCGTCGTTGAGCGGCGTCGGCCAGCCCGAGGTGCTTGGTGTTGCCTCGTCGGCCTGGCCCGGACTCAGTGCGGGGACATGCCTGCCGCGAAGTCCTTCGAACGTTAGCAAGACTTGTTAAAGAATTAGAACGGCGAGTCGGGGGTCCTCAATACGTACGGTCTCGCAAACCCCGCAGGCCGAAATTGGCCGCGATCTTTGGTGCTAGAGGTCGGTCAGGGGTAATGGGCATATTGATGGAGGCGCGCAGGCTCAGCTCACACCCAGTGTGCACTCAGATGACGATAGTCTAGCTCTGGGAAATGTGGAAGTGGCCGAGATGAGGAAGAGTATCATATCAAGGAAGAACTCGTAGCCTTATGTGACCGCCCCCGCCCCTCACCCCCTTTCCCTCCGGAGCTGGGGCCGAAGATCATGTACCGACACATCCTGTCAGTGCTGGCGAACCAGTACCAGGAGGGCGGCGGAGCTGGCAAGAAGGCGTCGAGGGGCTCACTCAGCCCTTATGAGGCACACTCGCCCAGCCAATGCGATGGGGATTCATCACACCACAGCAGTCATGCCGTTCCCCGCGCGCCACCCTCCACTCACAATTATGGCCTCGACCAGCGCAGAGTCGGCCGCTCGCGGGTCCTATCAGAGGCCTTTGTAGGGTGAGTAGTTGGGCCTCACCGTGGGAACGACTGGTGGGGCGTCATAGCCGTGAATGCCGCCGTGGGGTGAATGGGGAAGTCGAAATATGGAAGGCGAGTTCGAGTTTGGTGTTGGCGTAGTAGCCATGGTCATGGCCGGCTGGCTTCCGGGGTCTGCCATGTGGAGGCTTGAATGGGGAGCTGGGCGGACATACTCGTGGTCTGCCTCGTCGGGTTGCGGCTGCATGGTCTCGGTGGCGTCCTCAAGCCAGTCGGCGTGGTGCTGGCTTGCGTAGCGCTTCTTCTTTGCCTTTGCTGGAGTTACACCACAGGCGCGTGCTGAAGACGATCCCTGCGACTTGTCTGCGGGTTGGTTGTCTGCTGTCGACGGACGAGGGCTGCCGGATGATCGTGAAGTAACAGAAGAATGGAGGCCTCCAGGGTAAGGCTGGAGATCCGATGGAGCACCCAGTTTCTGAACGCCAGGGCTGCCTGATACATCGTGCTTGTGCTTGCTCCTCGGGCTCTGTTGCTCATCCAAGACCTGCTGATGCTGGGCCAAGTTGGCGCTGTTTAATGAAGAGGGTTGGGAGACGTTCGTGGTACTTGGTTCCAGCTCGGACGATACTGCAACATCTGCAGAGCTCGTGATCCAAGAGGCGTCGAGTGACGATCCATTGGCCCGAGACTTTCGCCGTCGGTTCCCGGCTGCGTTGCCCGTGCCGGCCATCCTGGTGTGATAACAAGTCGAGGCTGAGAAGAAGAATGGGACGATGTGGTTCAGATAGTGGGATGAAGGATGGGGCATCCCGTTCCGAACGGATATTCGATTTGGGAGACGTACTGTACTCGTGATGAGAGGGGAGGGGGGAAGGGGGGGCGAGGGGATCGAGCTCAGGCCCTTGAGTGGACGCAAGCAGGAAGCAGCATTCGAGCTGAGGACCTGCTTGGTCTGCCTGGCCTAACCACAGCCACAGCCACATCGATGCATCGGGCTGACCTCGACCAGGAGAGAAGGCACAGCGAGGTCGATCGATGTCTGCAGACGGAGGGAGGCTGAACATTCATCACAGGCAAGGCAACGGCAGGCTCACAAACACCCAAATGTTGTCCCGAACGGTCTCGCAGCCTCGCACAAGACTAAGCATCTGTTGAGTCTGAAGTCCTTCTTTCTTGCTCGCGCGGGCAGTGATTCCATGCGATGGATATCACAATGACACAATCGTTCAAAGACACCTATGCTCCAGAGTTGTCAGTCCGCTATTCTAGTTCATTCGCAGGCCACGTTGCCTGACACCTTGAGACACGAAGTTGACACACATCTTCAGGGAGGACATCAAAACGATTGCGAGATCCCTTGAGACCTTCCGCTCGTCTCACTTATCGAAATCGACAAACATTGCCCATGTCGTTTGCAGCCTGGGAAAACGAAAACAAGAATCAACTTTGGCCGGCCCGGCTGAGATCCACGCCATCGTGAGTGACCTCCTGTTATTCACAGGTAACGCGAAGCCCTGGGTACGAGCTGACTATTCCAGCCGTCGACAGATAGTTCTCCCTGCTACCAGCTGTTGTCTGTCAAGCCCTCCCGACCCGCCGCATCACCAGCCTCATGCCTGACGTGTCACTAACCAAGGCCCTTCGAAGCTTCATCCACAAATACCTCGTCCAAAGACCTCTGGAACCGGTCCCTGATGATGCAAACAAGCTGCAAATCTCCGCCGCCTCGTTAGAGAGCCTCGTTAAGCGCCTGACGCTCCCTCCAGCATTCATCTTTGCCCTCACCCGGTACTATCTCCCCAACGGGCGGGGAACTCGCAGACTGCATCACGCCGGCTCGATGTGCTTCGACTCCTGGTATTTCCTTCCCGTCCGAGTCCAAGTCGAGGCCGACGGCGCCAGCCCCGCCCCCGACGACAGCGAGTCGAGCACGATGAACCCCTTTTACAAGCTCCACCTCCCGGACGTACAGCGCGATATCCATCGATCATGCGTCGGCATCTTCTCTCGCATCGACCCCGTCTCCAAACAGTTCACGCTCGCCGCATTCGACTTCATGCACGGCCGCTGGCCCAAGGTCGCCCTCGAGCCCAAGGAGCGCATAGCAGACGTGCTCAGGCGCCACGCCCAGACGAACGCCCAATTCGGCCGCGAGCATTGCGTGCACCTCGTCTACCTGACCAGCGCCACCCGGTGGTGGACAAACTCCCTCAGCAGCGTCAACGAGCAGCTCATCGCGTACGAGCGGCAGTTGCAGGTCGAGCTCGACAGGGAGGTCACCGCGCCGGAGCAGGTGCTGACGGAACTCAACAGGGCCCTGCACTCGATCGCCGCCCACCTCCAACGGTATCTCTCGGAGTTGAAGTCGCTGCAGGGAATCGTGAGAGATCTGTCGGCGGACTATGTATCCATCCACGAGGCCGAGATGCAAGCTGGTGACCTGGAGGGCTTCCAGCAGGCCACGCGTGGCTTTGCCCAGGTCCTTTCGCAGGTCGACGCAGCCCACGAGCTTGCCGTGGAGCTTGAGAAGAAGACGCAGAACATTTTAGCCTTGGTAAGTTGTTCGCAATGGCAGCGAATCCCCCTGACACTCTGTGTAGCTGTTCAACCGCATCCATATCAGCAGCGACCGCCTGTTGGTGGCCAACGGACAAGCCATGCAAGCGATCCTCAGGGCCATGCAGCAGGACGCCAGCCTCGCGCAGAGGATGGCCAGCGAGTCTCACAAGCTCGCACAGGAGATGAAGAAGGACAGTATTGCGATGAAGACGGTATGACTCGTTCATTCACGGCACCCTGTACACGCGATGCACGCTGATGCTGATGAAGATCGCCATCGTCACCATGTTCTTCTTGCCCGGAGCAACTTTCGCGGTAGGCTGGAGCCATTCGACTTATATATAGTTTGAAAGCTGACACTTCTCAGACGCTTCTGTCGATGCCCTTCTTCAGCGAGGACAGATGGTTGGGCCACGCATCTCGGTTCTGGATATGGATCGCGCTGTCAGTGCCGTCCACCGCCGCTTGCTTCATCTTCTACAGCATATGGCGAAAGCGAGCGCAGAGAAGAGCGAGAGAGTCGAATGATGGCATAGCTTTGGAAAGTCAGTCAACTATCAGTCAAAACGGTCATGCTGGCTAGCTCCTTCTCGGGCACGTTTCCGAATTTATGTTGTATTGGAGGGAGTAGAGACGTAGACACGGTCGGGAGAAAACGTTTAGCGACTGGATACACAATACAGCATATTAAAAAAAGAATTCATAGATGTTCGAGTCAGGAGTGGAAAAACGCATCCCACCATAGTCATACTGCTGGCACTACTCGGTTGTCCTGCTCGCCTCGCCTGAGCCTTATCTAGAGTCTGGACCCTGAACCTTCAAATTAGATTCACTAGGCTTGTGGAGTAGGCTGATGTCGAACAGCTGAATTTTCCGACAGGACAGGGCCTTCTACAGCAGTAAAATACTAGCGAGATCCAATGGATCGTTGACGGTTCTCGGCAGAGGGTTTGCATTGGTCTGAAGCTCTGCGCGAACGCGCAAACCGATTTGGACACAGGCCATCCGCGCTGCCTCGATTGCATGCCAATCGAGTTTCTTTATTTTGTATGAACGAGATCAAGTCACATGGTCCTCACGTGCTAAGAATGTCTCTGATGCCTTGCATTGATCAGGACGAGCCCCGACATCCCCGGGACACGCGCATGGCACCCCGCACGATGCCACGCAACTAGCCACTACGTCTGATCGAACAAGGGGTACACATCTACATCAGGCCCGCCGGCCGAGATGGCCCAGCATGCATGCACGTCTCCTACAGGGACCAATACAGATTACCGAGAGCTTGGACAAAACGCAGAACACCAAATCAAGGGGTATATGCCAGGGTAGATGGGGGGGGGATATCTCTCGCAATGTGGTGGGTGGGTAGGTCAAGAAGAACCCAAAATAAAAACAACGCTTGCTCGCTCGCAAATTCCACAGAACAATCAAGACACGACCAAACTCGGCCGCATGGGAAGGCCAGGCTCAACCCGTGATCTTCCTCCACCAGCTGCTGCGCGGTGGGGCCTCAACACTGCCGCCGGCCACACCCCCAAAGAGAGATCGCCGCCGCTCATCGCTGCCCTCGGACCCGCCGGCGCCCGTGGGTGCGGTGCCGTTCCGGCGCTCACGCTCCTCGCGTCGCGCCCGACGGCGACGATCGTCACCCTCGTCTGCTGTTGCGTCTTCCACCTTGCCTCGCCGGCGACGTTCGCGTCTCTCGCGCCGAGCCTCGTCCTCCGTCTCTGGCGGCGGAGGTGCATCCGAGTGCTCCTTCACCCATGATGACGTGCCGGAATGGGGCCACGCCGGTTTGGCCTCGTCGTGACGACGCGACCTGCGCTTTGGGTAGACGCCCTCCGTATCAGACGGATGTGCAGAGCGTCGACGGCTGCTGCGGTGTTGTCCCTCATCTCCCGTAGCCGCACGAGCCGCTCGTTTTGCCTCGCGGCGGCGCTGTTTGGCCTCCTCGTCTTCGGATGCGTCGACGGGCCGAGCGCGACGGCGCTCTTCACGTGCCGCTCGCCTCGCCTCAACTTCTGTGGCCTCGCCTGCAGCGGTAGCGGCGGCGGCCTCACGATCTTTGCGACGGCGCCTGCGTTCAGCACGCCTGGCGTCAGTCTCGGCATCTTCGCCAACCCCGGCGCCGGCGCGCTTCTCTTCCTCCTCGCGCTGACGAGCGGCGCGCCTCTCAGCACGTTTCGCTTCCTTCTCTTCGTGTCGCCGCGCCTCAGCTTCCTCCTCGCGCTTCCGATGCCGCTCGCGACGCGCCTTGTCCTTAGCTTGGCGCGCCTCTTCTGCTGCCCGCTCCGTTGCCTCTTTCTCAGCACGCTCGGCACGTTTCGCCTTTCGAGCAGCACGGCGGGCTTCGCGGTCATCATCACCCACGGCCGCATCGCCCTCTTCAGGGTCGCCAGCGGAGCTTCGGTGCCGACGCTCCCGCCTACCCTCGTCATCTGTCGTAGCGTATGTGTTGCGGCGCTGCAGCGGGTCTGGGCGCTCCGACTTGGGTGTCATGAATCCACTGAACATTGCGCCGAAGCCCTTCTTCGCTGTTGAATTGCTGCGTGACAGAGGTGGGGGGTCAGTAGGCACATCGGCATCGACCATGACGATATCCTCGTCTTTGGGGACTTTGGTCCGTCGGCGACGATGTTCCTTGGAGGGGCTGACCTCGTCCCCATTGGCGCCGACCATGACAATGTCTTCGTCTTCCGGCGTACGTCTGCGACGCTTACCGGCAGACTTGTCGAGGCCGAAAATCTTGGCCGCCTTGGAAGACATGGGAGGAGGTACTTCCTCGGGCGGGGGAGAGGCGAGGCCCCCGACATCGTACGAATGGCGCCGCGATGGCCTCCCACTGGACCCGAGTCTTTTGTCTCGGGTCGAGGTGGATCGCGATACAGGTGGAGTACTGAACATGGACATGAGCTTGGGCCGACCTGGGGCTTCTCTGGCTCGATCTGTGCGCTCCGCCTTATCCGATGTTGATCCCTTGGAGGAGCCCTTCTCCTCCTTTTCGGCTGGCGATCTTCTCGACTTGCGCTCGGAAGTGGTTCGTGATGGCCTCTTCTCCTTCTCCTTCTCTCTCTCCTTCTCGCGCGGTGGGGCGGCGTTCCACATGCCCCAGGAGGAGGAGCCTTCACGGTTGATCTTGGCCCGCTCCTTCTTCGGAGGCTTCGCGTCGTCGGGCGGCGGCGTCAGAGGCGCATCGGGTACCGCGGGGGGAGGAGGAGGGGGTGCTTCGGGCGGCACATCTTCCTTGGGCTTCTTCTTGCTCTTCTTGCTGCTCTTCTTGCCCGGGGACATGTCGATGATGCCTACAATCTCGTCGTCATCTTCAGGAAACGACCCGGGAAGCTCAGACTTGTGCCTCCTAGAGTGACTGGGTTCTTCGACGGGTTCTGCGAGTGATCTGTCCTTGTCCCTCTTGGAACGCTTCCTCTCCTCCTTGGTCGGCTCTGGAGGTGGCGGTGGTGGGGTCGCGTCAGCTTCCGGTTCTTCGGCGGGCGCCTCGAAAGCTTTCAGCCGGTCAGCGAGTTTGCTAGCCTTGCGAGCAGAAGACGATTTCATGACATTGTCGGGGGGCGAAGATGAGAAGGTGTCCTTCCAGTCGCTGCCAGCAGCTTCTAAAGTCGAGATGAGTCAGCGATGTAATTTCGGGTACGACCGAGGTGAGATGCAGCTCATTTCAGTGAAGATCTGGGGTGAGTGGGGAATATCAGGGGGTGATCAACGGTCAGAGCGCGCGGCCATGCAATGCACTGCATCCATGCCTCAGGCGACGCACCTTTTTTGGACGGCTTCTTTGCACCCCAGAAGCTGAAAGCGTCGCTCGATGGCTTGGCCTCTTCGGCCTCGGTAGCCAGAAGCTCCTCGATCTGCTCGGGGCTGAGCTCGTTCATGGCTTCGTCAAGGTCACCCCCGTTGGCGTCCGGTGCCGGTTCTGGCTCGGGCTCTGGCTCGGGCTCTGGTTCGGGCTCCTTCGCCTTTGACTTGGACTTGGACTTGGACTCTTTCTCCGCCTTGGCGCCCTTCTTCGACTTCTTCTTAGATGTCTCGGCTGCTGCCGCCGCCGCCGCCGCTGCTGCTTCTGCAGCTGCAGCCTCTTCTGCGGCCGCAGCCTCCGCGGCAGCCGCCTCCGCAGCAGCCGCCTCTGCAGCCGCAGCTTCAGCAGCCTCTGCCTCTTGGCGTTCCCGCTCGGCCTGCTCCTCCGCTTCGAGAGCAAGTCGCTCCTCTTCTTCCTTGGCCGCTTGTGCTGCGGCTTCCTCAGCCTCAAGTGCAGCCAGGTCGTCGCCGGCGTTGTCCTCAGCGGCAGCTTTCGCTTCGGCGCGCTGGTTGGCGGCTTCTGTCAGACGATCGAATACAGCCTGATCCTTCTTGAGTAGCTTGCCGCCGCGCTTGGCCTTCTTCGCGATGAGAGCTTCGAGCTGCTCCTCTTCCTCACGAATCTTCGCGGCCTCAGCTTCGGCAATCTCAAGCGCCTCTTGCTCCAATCGAGCTGCCTCAGCCGCTTCAGCTGCAGCTGCTTCCTCCGCTTCGCGAGCAATCCGGTCTTCCTCGTCCTTTTTGGCCTGCTCCTCGGCTTCCTTCTCTTCTTGCGCTTTGCGAGCCGCTTCTTCCTTCTCGGCTTTCTTCTTCTCCTTCTCCAGCTTCTTAAGCTCCTTCTCGCTCAGCTTGGGCTCCTTTTTCGGCTTTTCCGGTTCCGGTTCAGGTTCTGCTTCAGGCTCAGTCAAGTTCATGGGAGGGGTCGGTGCTGGTGCTGGAGGGTCGGCAAGTATGTCCTTACGGCTTTTTTTGTCCTTCTTCTTTTTCGACGATGCGGCGCCCCAGATGTCTACAGGCTCTTCGATAACGTCCGGCTTCCAGGCTTTGTCAGTAATGTTCTCTTTCTTGTTGACTTTCTTTCCAAAGGAGCTGAAGAATTCCTTCTCGGCCATGGAGTCGCTTACCTCCGGGACTGCAGGAGGTGGTTCTTCCACTGCGGGGGGGTCTTCTTGGCCGAAATCAACCAGTGCCGATGTTTTGCCTTTCTTCGTGTCAGTCTTCTGGCTAAATGCGCTCATCCAGTCGGTTCCAGAGGTTTCAAAGGCCTTGCTGAAGGCATCGCTGGCTGTAAGGACAGCTTCGTTACCTTTTTTCTTCTTGGTGTCCTTCTTGGAACTGGCGGCTCCCCAGATATCCCAGGAACTAGGTTCGGCGGCAGCTGGCGCGGGCTCGGGCTCAGGATCCGGGATGGGCTCGGGCTCAGGCTCGGGCTCGGGTTCAGGATCGGCACCCTTCTTCTTCTTTTTCTTATCCTTCTTGCTGGTAGTGGCCGTACCCCAGATGTCGACCTCTGGTTCCGGCTCCGGCTTCTCGTCCTTCTTAGTGCCGAAATCATCCCAGAAAGCTTCTTCCTTGATTGGCTCGGGCTCAGGCTCAGGAACGGGCTCGGGCTCGGGTGGCGGTGGGGGCGGTGCCTCTTCCACAGCGCCCTTCTTTTTCTTCTTCTTGTCTTTCTTGGAAGTCGGCGCAGGGGCACCCCAGGGGTCATCCTTCTTCTCCGGTTCCGGCTCCGGTACCGGCTCCGGCTCCGGTGGCGGTGAAGGTTCGGGTTCAGGTTCGGGCTCGGCAGCGGCACCCTTCTTCTTCTTCTTGTCCTTCTTGCCTGTGCTGATACTGCCCCAGAAATCGTCCTCCTGCTTTTTCTCCTCTACGACGGGCTCTGGCTCAGGCTCTGGTGCGGGGGTGGGCTCCGGCTCGGGAGTTTCCCACATCGACGCCTTTTTCTTCTTCTTGTCCTTCTTGCTAGTAGCACCCCAGCCACTCATAAAGTCGTCGTCGGCCTTAGCAGGTTCCGGTTCTGGCACGGGTTCTGGTGTGGGTTCTGGCTCAGGCTCAGGATCAGGCACCGCAGGAGGCGGCTCGGGTTCGGCAACAGCGCCTTTCTTCTTCTTCTTCTTGTCTTTCTTTGAAGTTGAAGTCGCAAAGTCGCCCCAGGTGTCGTCAGCCTTGACAGGTTCAGGTTCCGGAACAGGCTCGGGAACAGGCTCGGGAACAGGCTCGGGTTCGGGCTCAGGCTCGGCAAGGGCGCCCTTCTTCTTCTTCTTGTCCTTCTTAGAAGCGGGCGCCCAAAAGTCGTCGACTGCTGGCTCTGGGTCGGGTGCTGGCGGGGGAATAGGCTCGGGCTCGGGTTCGGCACCTTTCTTCTTCTTCTTATTATCCTTTTTGCTAGTTGTTCCCCAGCCCCACGCGTCGTCTTGCGCAGGCTCCGGCTCCGGCTCCGGTTCGGGTGGCGGGTCCGGTTCCTTCGGTGGTTCCTCCTTCTTTTTCTTCTTCTTCCCAGTTCCCCAGCTGTCCCAGATGTCGTCCTCTTCCTTTGGTGGGTCAGGGACAGGTTCGGGCACAACTGGTTCGGGCTCCGGTTCGGGTTCGGCCGCGCCCTTCTTCTTCTTCTTCTTGTCCTTTTTGGAAGTAGTAGTGGGAGCAAGCCAGTCGTCGACGGCTGGCTCAGGATCGGGGGCTGGCGGCGGTATCGGTTCCGGCTCCGGCTCCGGATCACCCCAGGCGTTCTTCTTCTTCTTGTCTTTTTTAGACGAGGCTGTGGTGAAGGAGAAGCCGAGATCGTCGTCTTTCTTTTCCTCTGCGGGGGCCTCGGGAGCTTCGTCCAAATCGCCAAACCCAAATCCTATCTTCCCCTTCTTTTTGGGCTTCGGACGGTTGAGGCCCCACGCACTGTCATCCTCCTTGGGTTCGGGAGGGGCGTCCTTGTTGGCACTGGAGAAGTCCCAACCCCCTCCCGTATTCCAACTAGTGCCCCAGGTGCCGAATGATGATGCTTTGGTGTCGGTGCCGCCGAAATTAATGTCGAGCCCCCCTGAGCCAACGTTCGGATCGTCCAACTTGATTTCCTGAAAATCGGCGGTGGGAGCCTCCTCCGGGGCCGGGTCCGCAGCACCCTTCTTGCCCTTCTTCTTTTTGACAGGCGCAAAGCTGCCCCATTCATCAGCCGGGTCCGGTTCGCCTGCGCCGCCAGCACCACCGTCGCCTCCATCTCCGCCAGCGCCACCGGCACTGTCGTCCTTCTTGCCTGCATCGCCCCCTTGGTCGCCTCCATCGCCTGCGCCTTCATCGTTTTTCTTCGTGCCGTCGTCGTCATTGTTGTTGTCGGCAGGTTTGTTGGCAGCGGCTTTGGCTGCAGCGCTCTTCTTCTTTTTCGCGGCCTGCCAGAAGCCGTCCTCGGAGGAGAAGTCGACCTCGAATGCCTGAGTTGGGTCGTAGAAGAGAGAATCACGGCTGCGGCGTCGCCGCTCATGCGGGGTAGATGTTGGGGGCAGAGGGAAGGAAGACAGGAGCGAGGGGGATCGTTGGTTGGCGAATGCGTCAGTGGCGGTGGGGTCCATAACTTGGTCGTTGGGATCCGGGTGTTCGTGGAGAGGGGCGAACCGTCGAGACCATCGCGGGGCACATTCGGGCACTTTGAGAGGGTTCGAGGGGTTGCCGAGGACGGAGTGAGGGGAGCTCTGGAGTAGAGTTCGTCGAGACTGTACAAGCCAAAAGATTAGATTGAGTTTCACAGAAATCGACGATGAATCAGGTCAACGGGACGCCAGGCCAAATGACCTATGCCTGAAGCGTCGAGAACCCAGGCGGGCCGTTGCAAAGCCGGTAGTAAGGCTAAGGGCGTTTGAGAGCGGCCATGAGCGGCGCGGACACCGCGTTCCAAGGCAGGCACGAGCCGAGACATAGGGCGAGGGGAAGTGAGTGATTCGGTCTCTTACCGTAGCATGGCGTCTAAATTCCACCCAGGCCCGGGCGATCATGCCCAGGCGGATACGTGTATCTTCCTCATCCCACCCAATCGGTGAGGGCTGGGTCGTTGTTCTCCAACCACATGCGCTTTCCGGAAAGGTTCCTGGGAACGCCAAAACCTCGGCCGCAGCCATTGTGGAATTTGGAGCTGTCGATGCGATGGTCGGGTACGAAAATCATGGACGCTGTGGAGACTTGGTAGAAGCGGAGGGTCGGGTCGTTTATCAGTCGAATGGTGCGACGGCGAGTGAGTTCGTCGTCGAGGCGAAAAGCAGAGAGGTTCCTCGTAGTACAGCCGTGTACACTGATGAAGCGGGCAACACGGGGCGGACGAAGAGCACGTTGCCGACAATGTCTTGTCTCGTTCAATCTGGCGATGTAGGTAGCCTGATGAGCAAATGTCGATCCGATATGCCCCGGGTGAGGAGGGACAAGGGCGAGACGTGGTGGTGACACAGAGCAGAGCAAAGAATTTGCGCTGTTGTCTGAGAATGTGTAGAAATGGATGGGCTGGGAAGGGCCCTGTGATGTGAAAAGAAGGGTCGGGATCGATAAGTAACAGACCGTCACCAAGCGCCGAATGACGGTGAAGAGCAGGGGGCAGGGATGTAGCTGTCTGTTCCCCTCGTTGCCTGTTGCCCGTGGCCCGTGGTCCTCCGTGTGAGAATGACCGCTCGCTCTTGACGGTGCTCGAGCTCCAGTGGAAACGATGGCGACTCGACAACCGAGGGTTTCCCCAATACTGATGGTTTCAGCTGGTCCGGTTTCCTCTGCTTCTCCTGATTCCTCCTCCTGAGCGCAGAAAAGATGGCCGCTGATGGATCATGGGGGCGCGAACCAGCCACGCTGCGACCCCGGGAGCCAATTGCGCCTTGCTCTCGCCTCGCTCCTGTCGACGAGGTTGGCCGGTGCAGGAGGCGGGCCGGTTGTGTTGGATGATGGTGTCAAGACACAATCTGGACAGTTTCGCAAGATTAGTCCAGTGATTCGGTGATGCAGCAAAGGACCTGCAGGCGTAAGGGGTGGTGGCTGCTCTGCGGTGTGTGACGAGACGGGTTCCGATTGATGGTTGGTCGTGCCCCTCCCGAAGATTGCGCGCTCTCTTCTCTTCAACGAAGCGCCTGCGTTCCTTTCGTACAAAGTTGGCGATCAAGGAAATGAGCAGTAGAGGACACTGAGATCCGCGAAGCGAGGCAAGGCATGTAAGGTGAGCAAGGCAGTAAGTAGGTAAGGGCGAATCTATTATGGAGAGGCAAGACGGGACGGATATAGTATGCGGCAGGGGCTGATGGATATCACGCACTTGCTTCATCTCACCTCGCCCATGTAGTGTCGGGCGTACTGGTACATGCATGGCTACATGTTCGGGCAAGGCAGTAGTGCTGTAGCCCTGCAGGTAGAACACTAGTAGAGGTACAATGAGGTCGTCCCGCCTTTCCCTGCCTACCGACCGGAGCGGTGGTGCCCATCGTGCCTTCCTCTTCCCAGCAAGTGCGCAAGCGCATTGATGAGACAGACCTCGAGGTACAGCAAGGCAAGCAAGCAAGTAGTGCTTGCCCATGCTACCTAGTCACCCACCTACCTTGCCTCCCGTTCCCCTGCCTTACACCACCGGGCGACATTGTGGAAGGAGCCACGCGCACGATGTTCCGGCCTCGTTCGCTGGAAGGGCTGCCTCGACACATTACTGGCTGTACCGTGATGCGCACCCCTGCCCGTAACCCCCCAATCCCCCCCCCTCCATTCCAAGGGCTCCATCGCTGGACACCACCTTTTTTTATCATACTACCAACTCCTACCATTGCCTGACCAGGTGTCTACGACAGGTGATTGTTTTCCCTCGCCCCCCCGGAGGCCTTGACGGGCTAGCACCGAGCGAACCCAGCAGTAGTAACCGGATTGGACCCTACGTACCGACCGGCTCCCTCGCATGTCTCGACCATTCTTTTCTTCTGCCAGTCTCTACCGTGTCTGGTCGCCAACGACATTCATCACGCTTCCTCGGCGTTTCTCTCCATCCACATCTGACCTTTCGACGAGTCACCCTTTGCGGGCTGCCCCTCGCCCCTCGCCCCTCCATTCCACCAACAGGAACAGCAGGATTTGTGTATCGCGATCCCTGTCCCAGCCCTTATCCGGGCGTGCCCCGCGCTTCGCTAGACCCAAGACAACTCGCCGTTCTCTTCCTCCTCCTGGCCGTCTCCTGGCTCCCTGTCGTCATGGGTCGTTATTCCCTCGCCTGGGGCGTCAACGCTCAGCCCATAGTGCTTTGCAAAGTGCAGACAGGCACATGCCGGTGGGCCAGGTGCCAGGTCGACAGATGGGACGGGTTTATGAATGCCTGAGCAGAACAGCACATACCGAATGCGCTGTACATTGACATCGCATCGGCAGGCCGGACCCAGAGCGGGAACCCCAGCACCCTTCGGGCCTGGGGACGTCACCGATGGAGGCCAAGCGGCATTCTAGGCTGGGCTTTCTGGAGAAGACGAACCGAGCCGTCGGCCTGGTGCAGACGGCCTTCACAGCTCTCAACCGCTTGTCATGGTATTAAGGTACCGCTACATGACAGCTGGGCAGCCATGCGCCGGCTAGCCATGTATCCTCGATTCGATGCTGCAGCAGATGGCAGGACGGACGGGTATTCTCGCAGCTGGGAAGCGCGCATCACATCGGGAGCTAACACATCTCGTCCCCATCTGACCCCGTCTCCATGCGCCCATGGCACGCAGATCCGTCCACTCATCCCCCAGAGTTGTCCCGAAGCGGTATCGCGTCTCCCTCACCGCTCCTCGATTTCGAACCTCGAACAACACGCCAACCCCGACCTCCACCAACCAGCAGAGCCGGCGATGCAGCATCACAACATCGCGGCGGGCAACGGAGCAAAATTTTCTCGAAATCTTTTTTTCTCGGTCCCAGACATGAGACACGACCCCCCTTGGCCTCGCCCTGTACGTGGTCCGTCGCGGCTACGTACATGGGGCTGGGCGAATTGCTGCAGTTCATGGCGGCGGGAAGACGCAGCACCGCAGACAAGCAGAGGGAGGCAAGACAGGCCAACAATGCATTAAGAAACAGGGATGCCGAATCGGTCGCCTTGCCTTGCATTTGTTTTGACCGAACTTACCTTACCTACAGGCTACATACAGTACTTGTACACCTGTCCTCTCGTGCGTGGATGACTCCTGAGACCGCCCCCATCCCCCACGTCGACAATTAGCCACTCATTGCGCCCCAGTGCGAGCAATGAGTTGTCTCCGAGGTTGAGTCTTTCAGGCGGTCAGACCCGAACCGGGGCACAAGGCTTGACGAGGCGCCGCATCCATCGGCCTTGGCGTCGCCTTCAGGTTGAAACATTGGGTCCGATGCAGACATCACACAGCTGATTCCACAAGTCACGGTACACTGTCTCTGGATATCGCCAAGTCGGCGTCTACTGCGGGTTCGGACGGGTATCGACATGGTCGAGGCTGCAAAGGAATCCCATCGACGACCTTCGAAGGCATGTCATGCGGCATGTCGTCAAATGGGGGGCTCATGGGTTCGTAACACCATGTATGGGTTTCCACCAGAATCTAGGGATGCGTTTTTGTGATCTGTTGGCCAGAGGTATGTTCCGACTCTGTGCATCATCAGGCCTCATCCGCGGAAGTACGGCTGTCGCGTGGCCGACCAGGTACCGGTGCCAGAAAACACCTCATCGAAAGCCTGGATCGCACTTCGGTACAAAGACGGTCGAGGGCCATCCCGTCCGCTCCCGACCCGGCCCCGGCGTTGAGGCCGGGTCTTTGCCGAAGGGCGCCGCGACAGGTAGCGAGCCTGACAGTGGCGACCACTGTCAAGGTAACTAGCCACACTATTTACTGTGTCTGCACTCCAGCGACGACTCGTTGACGAGATGGCCCCCAGCAGGTGAGGCTGAACTCTGGCAACGAGGCGGTCTTGACATCATTGCCTTCGCCTTCATGGCGTACTCGAGAACGCTAGTTTTAAGCTGGAGCAGCGATAAGTTGGCCGGGCTTCCAGGCATCACACCAACTTGTTCAGCATGGCTACAAACGGCATCGCGCCGCCCCCTCCAACACATGCATACCACGGAGCGTACCTTTGTCTTGCAGGTCACCCGCCCACACTGTAGAAAGCATATCATATGGGAACAAAGCCATCTCATTCGAGGTTCTGACCACCTGAGCCGGTTTCCCTGAGTGGGCGCTGGCGCTGAAAGCTGACCACCCGCGCCACGTCCCAGAACCCCCTCTCCAGCCCAACTGAAATAGCCATGCCGCGCAGTGTCTCGCAGACATCTCCCTCACCGTCCTCGCCCTGCATCATCGCTGTCCGTATCCAAGAATACAGCTGTGTCAGTAAGAAAAAGTCGGGGCTCCTGTCAGCACCAGCCTCCCCTGGCCCCACATGCCCGCCGTTCACACGGTCATCCTCCGCACACCCCTTCCAGCCTCCGTCCCCCCCGCCGCCGTCGTCGCCCAGCTCCACCAGCACACCCCCGTCATCCTCGCCCAGCCGCTCGTCACCGCCTGGGACCCGATCCCCGTCCCGCTCGCCTCCCTCGTCGACGACCCCTTCTTCCTCGCCGACGCAGACCGCATCGCCGCCTACCGCATCCACGAGCGCGTTTCCGTCGTCGGTCCCGTCACTGCGCCGATCGCCTTCCCAGGCGTGTTCCAGAGCGTACCGGGCGGCTTGCGCATCAGAGCCGATGCGCCCTGCGGCGTGCGGCTCTGGGCCGAGTACGCCCTGCGCAGGCGAGGATCCGGGCCGCTGGAGGGGACGGCGCACGGCGGGCTGGGGGAGTGGTCGGATGCGGATGAGGACGAGGGCCGGGGTGAAGGGGACTGGGAGATGGTGGAGGTGCTGAGGCTGCAGGGGAACCGCATGCTCATGCCGCTGATGAAGGGGCAGATGAGGGATGCGCATCGGGACATCTGCCGGAAGGTCATCAAGGACGTAGCCGCCGCGAGGGCGGATCGCCACGCGGGCAAGGAAAGATCCGAGCAGCCCAGGACGAAACGGTAGGGGGGCAGCGCGAGATGAGGCGTTTCGCCGGCGGTGCAGTTTACCAAAATGGGTCCTCATGTTCATTAATTCGTTTGTCGAGTCTCGGCCCGACACTCTACTATCTATCGTACGCAAAACCTCGAGCCCCCCCGGCCACTACTACAGCTTCGCCTCTGCCCTGCCGTGCAGTCAAATGGTGTACACCAGCTTGCCGGCGCTCACCTTGCCCTCCTTCATCTCCTTCAGCCCGACGAGCACGCCCTCGAGCCCCTCGCCGCCGCGGTTCTTGATGACGCGGATGGGCTTGATCTTGCCCTCGGCCAGCAGCCCGCGGCTGAGCTCCCAGAAGCGCTTGCCGAACTCGTAGTTCTCCTGGACGGCGGGCTGCGTGCCGAAGTAGGTGTACTCCTCGCCAAAGATGGTGTAGTACAGGCTCAGCTCGACCTTGACCTTGTCGTTGACCTCGGCGACCTTGCTGCGGCCGACGGGTAGGAGGGTGGCGATGTGGCCGCCCTCGTCCGAGAGGCACTTGGCCGCGAGGACGGACGACTCGGTGGTGGACTGGCAGTCCCAGGCGTGCTTCAGCTGGCCGTTCGTGTACGCACGGATGTCGTCGACGACGGTGGGGGACTTGTAGTCGAAGACGGCGTCGGCGCCGAGGGACTTGACGTAGTCGAAGTTGTGCGGGGAGGCCGTGGTGATGACGGTGAGGCCGGAAAGCTTGGCGTACTGAATGCCGGAGATGCCCATGGCCGTGCTGCCGCCGTAGATGAGGATGGGGAAGGGCTTCTCGGCGGGGGCGTCGGGGAGGGGGAGCTTGAGGGTCTGGTAGAGGCCTTGGCCCTATAGCAAAGAGTTTGTAGGTTAGCTGCAGCTCTCGCGTGAAAACAGGAAAGGGGGGGGGGGGGGGGGGGGGGGGGGGGGGGGGGGGGGGGGGGGGGGGGGGGGGGGGGGGGGGGGGGGGGGGGGGGGGGGGGGGGGGGGGGGGGGGGGGGGGGGGGGGGGGGGGGGGGGGGGGGGGGGGGGGGGGGGGGGGGGGGGGGGGGGGGGGGGGGGGGGGGGGGGGGGGGGGGGGGGGGGGGGGGGGGGGGGGGGGGGGGGGGGGGGGGGGGGGGGGGGGGGGGGGGGGGGGGGGGGGGGGGGGGGGGGGGGGGGGGGGGGGGGGGGGGGGGGGGGGGGGGGGGGGGGGGGGGGGGGGGGGGGGGGGGGGGGGGGGGGGGGGGGGGGGGGGGGGGGGGGGGGGGGGGGGGGGGGGGGGGGGGGGGGGGGGGGGGGGGGGGGGGGGGGGGGGGGGGGGGGGGGGGGGGGGGGGGGGGGGGGGGGGGGGGGGGGGGGGGGGGGGGGGGGGGGGGGGGGGGGGGGGGGGGGGGGGGGGGGGGGGGGGGGGGGGGGGGGGGGGGGGGGGGGGGGGGGGGGGGGGGGGGGGGGGGGGGGGGGGGGGGGGGGGGGGGGGGGGGGGGGGGGGGGGGGGGGGGGGGGGGGGGGGGGGGGGGGGGGGGGGGGGACAGGAAGCAGAGGGGGCTGACGCACGATGGTCGAGACGGCGATGCCGAGGGTGGCGGCCTCCTCGTCGCTGATGTTGTCGGGCGTCTTGATCTGCAGATCGCCCTTGACGACGATGTAGCGCGCGAAGCTGCCGTCCGTCTCGCGCAGGCCGTTGGATCCGTTGACGGGGCCGCAGATGCGGTCGCCCTTCTTGAAGTCCTTGGTCACGGCGGGGCCGACTTCCTCGACGACGCCGGCGTAGTCGCAGCCCACCCAGATGCCCTCGCAGGGCATCTTGTCGGCCAGGTCAACATGCTTCCAGTCGGTAGGGTTGATGGCGACGGCCGTCGTCTTGACGAGGATGTAGTCGTCGGCAGGCAGCTTGGGGATGTCGGCGTCGACAACCTGGGCGTTGCCCGCAGTGATGGTCTTGACAGCTTGGTTGGCGGGCATGATGGCGGTGTGTATATCTGCTCGATGGGTAGCTCCAAGTTCGTGATGGCCTGAAATCGACCAAGAGGAGCCTCGGGGACGGCAGTTGTTTTGTAGTCCGCCGCCAGATAACGTTGGCCAACCAAGGGATTTCAAAGCATCATCCACCGAAACCAGGAGGAAACAGAGTCATCCCCGCCTGTGATGCGCCGAACACATGCCGGCACCATCCACATTTGCTCTGGGGCGGCATGGGCGGCGGTCGAACATCATCGATTCAGACGTCGTTCCTTGGCACCAACGTTATCATAGTGGAGCATACACGACGTCGCTACATACGTACTGTTCGGCATATGTTTTTCGGGAGACGAAGAGAAGCTTCTGCCGATCATCACTGGTCCGGGGCTCGCTCGGGATGAGAACAGATGTTCTGCGGTGACGAGAACCCAATCGAGATACTCCAGAGCTCTGGATACATCCCAATGATGTCCATCAAGTCTTCTGCAATATCGTCTTCCGGACCTCTGTCTGGCAGAGCAAAAACGGAGCTTGCCAACATGCCAAGCTTGGGTCTTCATGGTCCCAGGTCGAAGAATGGGAAAGAGGGGCAGGGGTTGCCCCGCATCCATGACGGGCCATGACGTTAAAGCCGAAGACGCCGACACGAGTCTGTGGTACGCCGTATCCGGACTTTTTGACGAGAAGAACACGCTACCAGGGCCAGCAAAATTTGTCCGAAGCCTCCCCTTCCCCGTCCGCCCACCCCAACTGACAGGAAGCCGTTCAGCAGTTTGGGCGGGATAGCCTTTGCCTCCGAGTGGCTGCACCTTGGCCGAGATGCGTGAAGAATACCATCAGCAGCCCCAAGCCTACCAATAATCACCCAAAATGCCGGCAGACGTCATTCCTCAGGGCCTCGCGACCGTCACTGAGCCTGAAAGACAACATGATATTCATTCAAGCGTGGTATCTATGTAGAAGCAAGGCGGTCTATTGTCCAGAATCCAGCATGTCCAAGCCCGATACCAAGTCGGCCCTCTCGGATGTGTTGTACCTCTGTTCCACCCAAGGACCTGTTTCACTCCCCAGTCAAGACAACGCCGGGTTCTAAGGTACGGTAATGACAAGTCGTAGGTACCGGTAGGAAAATCGCAGTGAAAAGGATTGGTCGTTACTTGTTAAGCGAGCCAAAAGCCGCGTCAACGGGTGGAGCCCGCAAGAAATCGATAAAAGGTCATCGTGACCACGCCGGAAGACGCGACCGTAAACGTAAATGCAAACGCAACGTAACGCAGACACGCAAACCAAAAGGCACTCAGCGACCGCCGTAGTCGCTGGCGTATCCCACCTCGCCAAAGTTCTGGCTTACGCCCCCGTCACCGAACCCAGTGCCGGGTCCGCTGACGTACCCGCCCTCCTCGCCCTCGTAGTCGCTCGCGTCGAACGAGGAGCGCCCGGAGAGGTCGTCTTCCATGCCGCTGTTGGCGTCCTGGCCCGACCAGTTCATGCCCGCGAGCGCGGGGTATTGAACGAGCAGCGCTTGCGGGAGCCATTGGCCGTTAGGGTCCATCGGGTAACCGGGAGGAGCCTCCATGCCCGCCATCTGAGGCGCAGACATGTTGTGAGCCATGTTCTGCATACGCTGCTCCTGCCAGACACGGTTCCTCTCCACCATCTCCTCGTCGAGCAGCGGCTTGATGCAAATCCGGCCCGCTTCCGACCTGAAGTGCCTCCCGAGGGCGTCGGCACGGGCGAAGCGCCGCCCACAACCCCACTGACCTCCGGCTTTGAGGTCGCCCTTGCAAACGAACTTTTTCTCGCCCGAGTGCAGGCCTTCGTGCCGTTTCCGATCGTGCTGACGCGCAAAGGCCTTGCCACACACGGTGCAAACGAACGGCCTCTCGTCCGTGTGCGTCCTCAAATGAGACCTTAGGTTGTACGCGCGAGTGAATCGTTTGGGACACAAGTTGCACTGAAACGTCGCTGGGTGCTTCTGAACCCTCTTCGCGTTGCCGCTGTCTTGCGCATTCTGATACTCCGGGTCTGCTAATCTCAGGGCGATCACGTTGTTGGGCACTGCGGAGGTTGACTGACGCCTCCTAGATGGGCTGATTCCCTGGCGGTCAAGGGGCGACAACGACCGCGCCGCATCTGATCGAGGTGACATGCCGGGACTCATGTGGGGAGAGAGAGATGCGTCCGAGCTGCTGTGGAGACGCCCGACAATGACGTTTCCGCCGCTGTTGAAAGGGTCCGTAACCGCACGGGGACGGGATCGCGGCCGTCCTACAATCATGGTCAGTTGCGTCCCGGGCTTTCTCTGCAACTGCGCTTGCTTACCTCGCTCAGGTGGCGTCAGAGAGTCTTGGTCCATGGGTGGTTTCGGTGGCTCAAATGAGTTCTGCCTCGCCGTCGGAGCGAACTCAATGTTGATGGCTGGTGCCATTTGCGGCATTTCAGGACCACCGTGCTGCTGGAGCGTAGGGAAAGCCTCAGAGGCCTGCAGGCCGTTGTAGCTGGCATTGTGGCCGGCCATGCCGTAGTTCGGTTGCTGGTTGATGTCGGTCATAGACTGGGGTAGGATGCGAGGCGACATGGCTGGGCTGTGCGAAGGGCTTCGCGACGACTGGAGGTTGGGACTGCTGTGGGCGGCGTCGGAGATGGTGAAGCTGTCGAACCCCTGCATCTGGGAGTAGAGGGCAGGGTCGGTAGGGCGCTGCATCGGTGAGTGGTTGCCGATGGCCTCGAAGCTGTCGGAGCTGACGAGGTTCGGCGACGGCGCGGCTGACGAGACATCGGAGTGTGCAGACGGGCTCCTCCTGTGGCCCTGGAACTGCGGCTGGGTCCAGTCGCTCATCTGGTTAGGGAGAAGAGCGGCTTCCGGCCCAAGCGAAGCGTGCCTCGAGTGGCTCGCAGGAGGGGACGAGAACTGGTGCTGGTTGAAGGAGGGGGAATGATGCGCCGACCCGGGTTGGTGAGGGTCAGGGTTGAAGAGATGGGGCGGCGTGGGAGAGTGATGGCTTTGGGGCATAGCCATGGTGCTCATGTCGGTGGGATTGAGGCTCGGATCGAAGAGAGGAGAATTGAAGTGGTCTCCTTGGCCTGGGCTGTTGGCGGGAGGAAACAGAGAGAAGTCGCTGCCGGCGAAGGTTGGATCGAGGAAGGCCTGGTTGCCCTGATTGGCGGCGAAGGCTGCGGGGTCGTTCAGGTTGGCCTGGCCGAAAGACTGACTGGGCTGTTGGCTGTTCAAGAAGCTACTGCTGTTATTGAAGGCCGTGAAGTCGGGATTTGAGGAGGTGGGAGCTCCGGCGAAGGTTTGGGTGGCAGATTGGTCGAGACCGAGACCGAGACCGATGGAGGGCTCATTTGGGGCCGGGTACGGAGCGGGGGACGGAGAGTGCTGTTGTTTTATATGAGGCTGCTGTTGGTGGCCGGCGGACGGGGACCGCCCGCGATGTTGAGCTTGCTGATCCATGGCTGGGACGTGTCGTGAGTACGTCAGGTCCAAGAGCGTCGTTGCGCGATGTTGCTGTCTTTAGAAACAAAGTAAGTTGCGGTGCGAGGCAGTTTGGCAGTCAGCCTTTCAGGGACGGCACCGCCCTGGGGCTGTGCTTAGGCGAGTCGAGTGGGCAGCGCTGGCTGGGGTTGGGGGGGCACCTTGGCGCGCGTGCTCTTGCGATCGGCCTGTGATAGGTCGATTGGGAGCTTTGGTGGACGCTGTGAAGCCAAGTCGAGTCAGAGGACGCTCTCCGGTCTGCTCGTCTTGAGACAGGTGTTGGGACGCCGGCGGTCGGGTGCTTTGCGAGGGAGAGAGTCGGGAAATGTGTGTGACTGGCTTCGTCGGTGAGTTGGGGGAGGGGAATGGCGGGGGGGGACGGATGAGACGAGACGAGTTGAGACAGGCCTAGACGAGACGAAGCGAAGCGAAGCGGGCGGCGGCCGGGCGACTTTGAGCGGATTTGGGGAACTCGCCGGTTGGGATACTTGGTGCTGCGTCTGGAGGACGTGGTGCAGCAAGCCTGGTTGTGTTGGCGCCTGATGATTGTGCTGGTCGCAGTGAACGAACCTAAACAGCGACAGGACTGGGCGGGCGAGTGGTCGGGATGGCCTGAGGAGGAGAAGGGGGGGGGGGGGTTGGTTCCACCCGTTTCTCACCGTCACCTCTCCCTGCTGGTTTGCTGTTGCAGTGTGCGCCGGTTCCCAAAGTGGATGGTGCCCACAAGGCTGTGCAGACGTTTGAGAGACGGAGGTACCTTGGGTGGTCGCTTTGCCCCTCAGGAATTGTGTCGACGGCCGGATCTGAAGGAATGTACACTTTTGGGGAAACGGTAGCTTGCCTGGGCGATGCGCCTGGCTGCAGGTATCGCGGCGAGGTGTTTGTGGACGTCGAAATACAGCTGCGTGCTTCGGACCGGATTGACTCGGGCTAGTAGTGATGCCAAGAACGTATGGCCCCAGAGGTAGATGAGCTCCTGAGCTGCGGTAGTGGCTGGTGTGATGAAGCTTGTGCCGTGTCAATGCGTACAGACAATCGCAGATAGATTGACGATAGATGCTGTCTTAGCTGCAACACCTGTTCTGACGCTGACGTTACCCGGCCAGGGATGAAAGGCAGAAGACGAAGGGAGAAGGAAAAGAGGAAGAAGAAGCAATAAGCGCGGGGTGTTGCGTTGGCCTTGGGCGTGAACGGGCACGCACTCGTGACTTGTGGCCGGATGGATGGGGAAGGGGAAGATGGGCTGCGACCAAGGTGGTTCGTTGACTAGGTCGCCCGCGGCAGGGATGAAGCAGGTGAACGTGAGGCTGGCCCGGAAAGGGCAATCAATCCCTAGAGGGGAACAAAATTGGTAGCACACGTCTTTCTCGGCGCGCGGGAGAGGCACTTGACGGCGGTGGAAGGGCGAGAGACGAGATGAGATGCAGCTGAGATGAGATGAGATGGAAGAGTGGGGATCTCTGATGCTGTTGCTGGTGCTGGTGCTGGTGCTGGTGCTGTTACGCCGTCGGGCGCTTCATCTTCGTGAGCGCGATGGATGTGAGCGAGTGGGTGGGCATGGGCCTGGGCATTGGCGGGCATGGGCGTGGACGTGGACGTGGACATGGGCATGGGCTGCCTCCGCGCTTTCGGCAGGCGCATCTCACTGACTGGCGGGTGGGACCTGACTGTGAACCCGCCCTTGGGGTTAGGGAGGACGATCACTTTGACTTTGGGGCGTGAGATTGACCTGCACCAGTGCATGGTCTTGGCGCCCATAGCGCCTGGCAGTTGGTACTCGGGGGTCGACGCCCGAGGTATCGACCGTCCGGTGAGGCAAGAACAACCGGAGGGGCCCGGTGGATGTACCTACTTCTGGCGCCCATCGTTTGCCCTCCCACCGAACCACGCACCCCCTCCCGCGCTTGCTTCGCGTTTTGCTTGTGGCTGCTGCCTGCTACCTGCTGACTGACGCCCGGCATGGCGTCACATGATGGCGAGGTGACCTCCCGTCAGGTCCGCCATAGTAGTGTCCACTGTCCGATGCAGGTGGCACCTCCGGTACATCACAGATGCCCATCTCAACCATTCCCCTTCCCTGCCCAGTACAATGCACAGCGTGGGAGGCACAGTCCTTCCTTGGCTTCAACACTCCAGTCCGGTCAAGATGCGCTACCCATCCCTGCTTGACGTCTGTCTCTCCCACACTGGGCAGCAAGTCTGCGACCCGGCTAAGTAGCGCCATCCGAGGGCTCATCAAACGTTACGGGCTTTGCGAGCAAGATCATGGCGCTCACCGTCCTGGACACGGTCTACCGGGACACGGTACTTCGCTCGGCAGCCTATCTACATCTAACATCTCCTTCTGCGGCAAGCGACTCTCGAAACAGGGGTGGCATGACCGCTCCTAACTGGTCCACATCAGCATCCCCTCGGCAGACCAAGGAAACCCTCAAAGCATCTCATCACTGCAGCCCTACTTCCGCGTATCTGCGACGTGGGATGCCCATTATCTGACTGACGTCCCTCGACGCCGCACACCGCTTTCCCCCGATCAGATCCAAGCAGCTGGCTGCCACTGATAGGTAGCACGTCGACCCAAATCGCCCAAAGTCTGCACTGCCCCAGCATTCGCGGCCGGGCGACGTACCTCATTACGACCGCCCCAATACCCCGGCGCGCAGTTCACACCAAGCATCCCACCCCAGGCCCTGGGACCCAAAGAACCCGTCTTCCCGCATCATCGTCGTCAAGCTTCTTTCAGCCCGCAACGGCCGGGCCAAGACAACTTAAGCTTGTTTCGATACAACCTTCGCGTTTCAGGCATGCTATCGTGCTGCATGATTCGGCCGTCCAACGAGGCTCCACACGGCCCCCTCGGGAGATGGACGACATGACATGACATGGCATGGCGTGTGGCGGGGTCCGCATGTCGCCTGAAGCTATCCACGACCACCTGGCTGCCATAGACTTATTTATAGAACTCAAGTCAGGCCCCGTCGTGGGGTAGAAGTGGCGCGTCGACGGCCGACTCACCTCTCGGGACGCGCCCCGGGCCGGATTCTCCTCGCCCCTGTTCCAGTTGTCTCTCGCATCACCTGTAAGGGCAGCTGCAATTCGCCGGCCTAGGGTGTGACGACAAGCTCCTCGCTCGACCCAGACCGCCTTGCCCCCCTGAAGCTCTCAGGCAGTGCAGCCGCGAAGACCTCTCTGTCGATCCTTCCGGGGGATCTTCGCGTCTGGGCCTGAAGCTCCGTTGAGAACCCCAACCCCCGCGTCACGGCTCTCATCATGTACACGCCAATCGACAACTCGAAACGGAGACATGATGAACAAAAGTTGGCAAGTCTGCCTTGCCTCTTGGCATCCATGTTCTAGTCGCAGCCGGCAACGTGCCGGACGAAACTCGATGCCGGCACTTGCATGTAGGGCAGTGCGATGCCAGCTCATCCGCGCGTCGAGACAACATCATAGGGTTGGTCACGCTGCTTCGTGTCGTGTCGTATGAATTAAGTAAAAATAGCTGAAAGCTTGAAAGACCGGAAGGGTCATGAAAATGCTATTATCATGGCCATCAAACATCGGATGGCGGCTCATAAATATTGTACAGAGAGGAGGGAATGTCCAACACCAAAGCGGCCCCCCCCCCCCCAAAAAAAAACAACACCCTTGGTCTATGGTATCATCGTCTATCTCTTACACTTCTTCTCTTCTTTTCACTGCTCACAAAAGAAAAAAGGCCGGCGGCTGTCTAGATGACCTCGGCCCTCTCAAAGCCCGCAGGCTTGAGGGCAGCAGCCGGCTTGTGGCCGTCCTTGTACTCGCTCGTGAAAGGGTTCGGGTCTTCGTTCTGGTTGAGGTTTCCCAGCGTGTGGTTGACGCCGCGGTGAACAGCCTCTGCAAACTCGTCAGTCATGAAGCCTCGGGCCAACCGTGGCAGGGTGTCACTCACCATCGGCTCTGATGTAGAGGATGAGGTCGCGCATCGTCCTCTTTCCCTCGGGGATGTTCCAGTACTGCACGGCCAGGTCCGGAATGTTGAAGGCGGGATCCGACCACTTCGGCAGCAGCCCCTGCTCGATCTCGTGGATGCAGCGCGTGTACGTGTGCACGGCCTCCTCCTCGAGGTAGCCCACGAAGCGGTGGGTGATCTTGGGCGAGATGAGGTACGACAGGAACATGCCGTTGAAGAAGACGCCCTGGGCGCCGATGAGCATGACCTTCATGAACCAGCCCGGCTCGGACATCTTCATGAAGGTGAGCAGGTGCATGCGCTCGTTGTACGACTCCTCGAGCAGCGTCTCGATCCAGCCGTTGTCGCGCTTCATGCGGCGGATGCTGCCGAGATGGCGCAGCATGCCGGCGACCATGCCTGGGACTAGACGGTGTGAGCCGGCGATGGCCTCGTGAGTGGGGGCGAGGAAAGGGGCATGGACGTACCTCCTGCGATGCTCTCGAGGAACACAAAGCGGACCAGCCACTGCGCCTCCGTCAGCGGCTTGCTGGCCACCACGGCGGTCGTGGGGTTCTTCTTGTCGACCTGCTGGTCGGGCTTCAGCCCCGTCGCGCGGTCCATGGACCACCGCGCGATGCGCACAAACTTCCACGCGACCCAGTCACCCCACGTCTCGGGCGCGCGGTGGCCGGGCACGACGGAGAGCATGTCCTGCTCGGAGTAGCCCTCGTGCGGCCACGCCGGGGCCGTCTTGCGGATCTGCTCCGTCTCCTTGGCGGGGAAGAAGTCCCGGAGGCGGGAGGCGGGCGTGCTGGAGAAGGCGCGCTGCGAGGCGGGATGGTAGAGAGTTGTTGTTCGGAGGGTGGCAGGGTAGCTGAGGAGGGAGACATGGCTGCTGCTGGAGAGGGCCGCAGCTCTCGCGAGCTGGGCGGCTTGTCTGGGGGCGCAGAGCTTGGTGGAGGTCCTAGTTGAGATCATGGGGATGGTGGTGATGGTGTGCAATGTGGTGTTTGGTTGATACGTCAGGCAAGGTGGTTGGTTGTAACAGATGATGCGAGTCTGGATGGTCTATACCAAGTAGAGAGTATGCGATGCCTGAGGAGGCTCAAGGACTTATATACGAACCCATCATCCGCGAACCTGTCCTACCCAAGACCAGCAAGACTCAGGCGGATGGGGTCACATGGCGCCATGACTCCATCGACGGAACATCGCTGGAGCATCCAGGAACGCGGTACGAAGAGAGACCGGGTCAGCAAGCTGCGAAATCGAGTTTTCAGACCCCGACGCAATGCCCCAGCAGGGCGCGGCCTCATTACGAACGACCACGGGAACAACAGAGCCTGGGCAGTCGCCGTGGAGTGGCCGTGGTTGTTCAGCCTTGGTGGTGATGACTGTTTTGTCGGGATGTGCCGGGACAGAGGGAGAGGGAGAGGTTCCCGCTGCATTTTCGTGCGTGATGATTGGGCGGGGGATTTACGAGGGAATGTTTGCCAGACGCCGGGCTGGCTCGGGGTTTGAGGCGCTGGGCTTTTGGCGGTTCGAATCGGGACGACGAGATCTGGAAGTCTTTGTCAATCAGCGCAAATAGGAGCAACGGGTCCTCTCTGTGGAACTGATGTGTTGGCTCCGAGACGGTTCGGAGCGATGGATGGCATCGTATGGTTTGGCATTACGAAGGACGGGAACGGGAACATGCATCGGCCGTATTCGCATCCTTCCATTTCCAGAGCATGACCGGGCGGCTTGCAGGGTACCTGGTTGACAGCTCGCTTCGTTCCGTCGGAGGGACTTCAAGAAGCACGTGGCGATGGTGTTCAAGGTTCGATTCGGCGTAGCAATGAGGCTGACCGTGCAGACCAAAATAGGAGCGACCGTTTGGGGGATCATTACGACGGTTGGTCATTTAATGTGCCGTGTTTTCAGCATGTCGCGTCAGCCTCTAGATGAAAATCAAGAGGCGCCACCTTCTTCACCACGGTCCGCAGACCGCAAGCAATGAAAGTTGAAAAATCTCCATCAGAAGGTTCAGGTGTCAAAAATTCCCTAGCCAGCCGAAGCCAACTAGGAGTGGTCATAGTTATAGTTTTCAACTAGCAAAAACACGATCTCGGACGAATCCTCACTGATACGCGTAAAGCCCTTGCACTCAGATGAAGAAGAGAAAAGGAAAAGAAGGGCAAGAAGGGGTGGGGGGTGTAGTCGCATTTATAGATGGGGACCTGCAGCGCAATCAGCAGTGTGGAGTGACTGGTCCGAGCTCGGGTCTGTGAGTCACTGAACGGGTGGGATTTGGCCTCAACAGGGCCAGTCTCAGGCAGCAACACAGACGGGTTGGGCCTGCGGTTGAGGCAGGGCAGGGCAGGCAGGACAGGCAGGACAGGACGTACAGAAGAATAGTGAATAGTGAAAAGAATGCTGAATAGTGCCAAAACACCATAGATCGTGCAGCATCCCCCAATACGCTGTCCTCCCCGTGCCCTCCTGCGAACGCGCTCCCATGGGCCAACCCGCACAACCGGTAGGATAAAAGCGGCCTATGCAAGCAATCGAGCGCAAGCGTGCCTGGCCTGTGGAGCCCGGTCGCCTTCCTGCAGCCCACCAGCCCGCCCGCGTGCACAAACCAGCCCGGCCCAGAGGCACATGCAAACCGGTCACCGCGCAGAAAAAAAAAACAGGACAAATTCGTTCATCGAGGGGTCAGAGGGGCGAGGGGGCCCGGACGCGAGGGGCACCAGCCCGGCCGAGGTGACGTAGTGGGTATCGAAATGGACAGCCGCACCTCCCCCTCCGACCATGACAGAAAACAGAAAACCCCGCGGGCACCTTTTTTTGCCTTTCCACTTCGGACTTGGGACGAGGGGCAGGGTGGGCAGACATGATTCTTTGGTGGTGGTGATGCGTTCCCGGGTGCCCCTCCATCCTTACCACCATCGCTGTCCGCTGTCGTGGGTGGTGCTCGGGTCCGGTCGCGCTGGCGGGTCAACAACGTGCATGTTCGTATGGTGTTCGTAGGTCGCGGCTGGTGCTCACTGCATTACCGTACAACGCCGTGTGTAAGACTCAACTCAGTGTGCAACGCGATCCCATGCAGCCATAGCGGAGGCAGGCACAAAATGGGAGACATGACGCGGCATGGCATAACCAGGACTCGGACCAGGAAAAGAATACCTGGCCTGAAAGTGAAACCTGTCGATGAATCCCGATCGCTCGTTGGCCTCGTTGACGCGCACTCACATCAGCAGGAAATTGCTTTCTCTCAGCTGCAGCCGTCGGTCGTAATCAGGGAGCGACTGCCCTGAATCTTGGGGGTGGGCGGGGGGCGTGTGGCGCGCTCTTTCCGGCTCGTTCCCGTCGCTGCCCTTTCGTTCAGTGTCCAGTTCCAGCGTCCAGCCCAAGCCCAGCCCGGACGGACCCTCCCTCCCCAAACGCCCATTCCCACCTTCTCCCTCTCCCCCTTTCGCCCTCCGAAGGCCAAACCCGAAACCTAACTTTCACCCTCTCCCAACTTTTCCCACTACAACAAATTTTCGTCTTTCAACCATCACCAGCTCTTCCAAGCCTCCCCCTGCCAAACGAAACCACCCACGACCACGCTCCCAACCCGAACGAGCCAAATCTGACATCATGCCTGCCAGACAGTGGGGTAAGTCCATCACCACCGGCGTCGCGCGCACACACAAATTCCTCCAGCCCGCGGCAAAATGCTGTCCTGTCCCCCTCTCTGTGGGGACGGCGCAACCGCCTCTGCGATGGACATCAGCGCCCTGACGCTCCCTTCTGGATATGGCTGACCGCCCTTCGCCACTGCAGAAGACGAGGAGAGCGACAGCAGCACCACCCCGCCGTCCTCCCCCCCTGCCGGTGCCGCCCGTCGCAAGTTCGACGACGAGGAAGGCGAGGACAGTGACGTACGACTTGCCCTTCCCCTCCATCTATCATCAAGCACCCCTTTTGCTGACCTCTGCCCAGGTTCTCGAGTCTTGGGATGCTGCCGAGGACTCCGAGGTAGAGCGCGAGAAGGCGAAGAAGGCCGAAGCCGCCAAGCTCGCTGCTGAGGCCGAAGCCAAGGCCAACAAGAAGTCCAAGGCCCAGCGCATCAAGGAGCGCCAGGAGGCTCGCGCTGCCGAGCTCGCCGAGGGCGACTCTAGCGATGAGGAGGAGACCGAGGCCGAGAAGCGCGAGCGTCTCCGCCGCACCGAGAAGGATTCCGACATGAAGCACGCCCAGGACCTCTTCGGCGACGTCGGCACCGTTCCCGCCGGCCGCAAGGCTACCACCGCCGGCACGGCCGTCGCCATCGACCCTACCGACCCTACCCGCACCGTCAACATTGCTGAGCTGCCCCTCTTCAAGCCCACCACCAAGACCCAGTTCGAGAACCTTCGCAACACCCTGGTGCCCATCATTGGCGCTCACCACAAGAAGGCTCACTACGCACTCTTCCTCCAGGAGTTTGCCAAGCAGCTGGCCAAGGACCTTCCCAGTGACCAGGTCAAGAAGGTTGCCTCCACTCTCACTGCTCTCAGCAACGAGAGGATGAAGGAGGAGAAGGCTGCCCAGGGCGGCGGCAAGAAGAGCAAGGCTTCCAAGAACAAGACCTCGCTGGTTGCCAGCAGGGCTGATGTCATCGATACCAAGACATACGATGACGACGGCTTCGGAGAGTAAGTCGCCTGCCAATCCTCAAACTACAAGCTTCGTACTGACCCCAGCAACAGTGACGACTTCATGTGAAAGGGTTGCTCAAGATTTCAGCTCTTTTCCTCCCACCTCGGCGCCCCGCCCCGAGCGCCTCCGCCAGTATGACCCGCGGCTCTGCCTACCCGCCGCGGGCTTCTTACTACGCAACACACCACGCAGTAAGCGACTTAATCGAAATCACCCGTACTCCGGCGTCGCTGCCCACGTGTGCTTCCTCCCCCCGCGCCACGCCGGGAGGAAAGACAATAAGGAGGTCTGGACTTCGCGAGGGGTCAGAGGACGTCGGCGGTTGACCGCGGGAGGCGTTTACAGCCGTCGCTCAGTGGCGGCAGCAGTAGTAGCAGGGGACATCCGAAGCGGTGGTCTATTTGGTCCGTTTTACAGGTTCATGCGCCAAGTGGCGAGCATGAAGGATGGGGCACTCTGGTTTACCCAAAAGCAGGCACGGGACGTTCACTATGGTTACGCAGGCTGTCCTCGAACGGCTGGTAATGAACAGGGATAGGTGGTTTACACAGTAGATTATTCTATCAATCAAGGATATGAAACGAACTTGAGGCTCGCGTGCCATGTTTGGCGATGCTATTCCGGGGCAAAGTGTCATCAAGAAGGCTGAGAACATGGTTCTGGCAGCACTGAGTAATACGGTACCAGCGGACAAAACGAACAGGACGAAGCTGGTCAAGAGGGGTGTCCCGGTCCTCGGCAAACATCGCCATATCGAGTCTGTCTAGGAATCTGCCTGTAGTCTGATGCCTTGCCCTTAATGCTTAGCTACTGCTCCTCCGACTGACAAAGTCCGCTTGAGCAACACTTTCGACAAGGCAGAATGTCTTACCGGCACTTCCAACCACAACTACAGGTGCTCGCGCAAGCCCGTCTCGAGCTATCCTTTACATTGATCACCTCCCGTGTGAATTGCAAGAGATCCCCAATGACGTTGCCGAGGAAGGTTGTATCTGCTGCACAGACACAACATCAATGTCAAAACGCCAGCGCAGACCTAGGGGGCTCACTTCCAACTCCTCATAACCTCGTTAAAGCTCCGATCATTTTTGGTCACTGAACTCGGTTCAGTGACCTGTAGGACCAACGAAGATAAACAGCCAGCAACAGCAGCAGCAGGTGTAAAGGGGTATCACTTGGTATATTCCCGCCGCCCCTATCTATCCATACACATCCAAGTCATCCTCAGCCTGCAAATTAAAATCCAAAGAACGCCCCAGCCCCCCGCCCCTGATCCCGGCGTGCCCGTTCCCCGTTCCCGTCCCGCCGTATATCCACGACACCACCACTGCATGCTTGGTCGCTTGTTGAAGGGAGAATGAGAGAGGATGATGAGCACATAAAAGGGTCCGCACACACGTAGAATCACAAGGTATCAGACAACATTCCCCGCCATGCCCATGAACAGGGCGTGCACCGCTAGACTCAGCGTCCAGAAGCCCACCTTCCTCAGCCTCCTCACGCGGCTCTGCTGGTTCTCGACGTCGCGCGCAAACGCCTCATACGTCTCGGCGGAGAGGTCGTCCATGAGGCCGCAATCGAAGACGGTCCAGGAGCCGTCAAAGTCGGAGGCGCGCTTGACGATGCGGCAGGAGATGGGGATGTAGGTCTTCTTGGCGTTGATGTACGCCACGATGGGGCGGACAAGGGCCTGGTTGATGTAGGACATGTGGTTCGTGAAGAGGGGCACGGCGGCCTTGACGTCGTTCATGTGGATGCGGAGATCCATGATCAGGTAGCGGCGGTCGTCTTCCGAGTCGCCCGAGGAGGTGGATTGGTCCTCTGATGGGGAGGAGCCCGTGGTCGAAATGTTGAACCACGAGCCGGAACCGGACTGGCCGCCCTCGGGCGTCAGGGGGTCGGAGGCGATGTCCCTTTGAAGCAGGCGGAGGCGGTTTGAGATGACCACTTCTTCAAGCTGGTCGTAAAAGTCGGACATAACCTTGGTGATGCCCTCATCAGCGTCGGCCGGGAACATGACATCCGCCACAATGTCAACGTTGCCCTCGTAAATCCAGCCGAAGGGGCCATCGACGCCTCGGTTCAGGTGATCCAGCTTCATACCGTCGATGCGGAGACGGCTGAACTTCTTCCACACATCCTTGTCGCCCATGCTTTCCTCTAGATCGCGGTTGTCGCCTGCCATGGCACCGTGCACCTGTCGTGGATGTATCGTGAACAGCGAACCGTCGTAAGAGCCTGACATGTGTGTCGCGGAAAGGAAGTCGTAGAAGAGCCACTGTTTTCGCAGTTGCGGCAGCTCAGCCGAGAAGATGCTAACTGAAAAGGGGCGGAAGCCTCCTGGCTGGTGAACGGTAACAAGCACGTCCTCGAGCTTGAACGAGTCGATTTCGAAATCGCCCGGCTGGTGCTCGTGCCTGTAGGAAAGGGGGTCAACAGCCTCGTCTGACCAGTAAACCGACGTACGGTCCACAACGCCACGGACGCCCTTGACCTCGACATCCTGCAGGAAGCCCTTGCCGTTCCACCACTTCAAGAATGATAGAGTGACGTTGACGTTGGCGATGGTAACGTCAAACTGGGTGTAGTTGCCGTCGTCTTCCGGGGTCGCCTCGGCGTCATGTTCATGGTGACGGCCGGCGGCCGCCACAGCTGCCGCGCTGGTGGATGAGCCCTTGCTCACGGAAGACTTGATCTGTCCGGGGCGGCGCGAGACAAAGACGTTTCGGAAGGAGATCACGCCGTCGTTCCACTTAGGGACAATGGCGGACTCGAAGACGACTGTGACGCCGGCTGATTCGGTCAGGGAGTCTCCGACCCATCGGGCCAGTGTTTCTAAGAAGCCCGTGTTAGTCGCCGCTGGCCTTCAGTTCTACAATTTGAGCTTACCTTGCGCAACCACCGTGTTGATAGACAGAATGCACAGCGAAACAAAGGTGGTGGTGCCGACGAGAATCCAGACCAGGTGCCCAAAGAGGAACCAGGACACGAAAGCACCCCACTCGTCGATGTTCCACGGCCGCATGCTCCGTATGGACGCCCATTTGAAGCGGACGCCGAAGCGTTCCCAGAAGCCGTTGGCCGCGGCCAGCAGCTCTTCCCTTGTCGGCCTGTGCGGCATCTTGGGCATGTGTAGGTATTTCGACATGGTCGTGGTGATGGACTCGGGATCATCGTGATGGTGGTCCGGGGCAGCCGGCTTGTTGGGATCGGGGTTTTTGGGGCTATCATGTTTGGTAGGTTGGGATGCGGTGTTCTTGTTGTCCACGTCCTTGTCGCCGCTCTTGGAGCTGTTGTGTCTCTTGCTCACGACGCTGCCTCCCCTCCTGGCATCGGTGTGTATTCCCCGGTGCCATGCTAGGCGTGCGAGTTGCTGGATCTTGGAGTGCCCGAGTAGTGTCCCGGACGTCGTCTCGGCGGCGACATTGCAGGGCGCTGCTACCGCGCTTGGGGCGGGAGGGGAAGCATTGGTGGTGAAGCCGATCAGGAGCAAACCACTGCTGGTAAAACTCCTCTTCGTATTAGCTCCGTTCGGTCCGGAGGACTGCGCACAAGGGCGCTGAGTATGTATCGATCGTCGAGAAGAAGATTTCGGGGTGTAACCCGTCGCCTGAGCAGCACGGAGGCTGGCGACAGCAGCCCTTGCTGGACTGTGGAAGCAGGGCGCCGACGATGCTGGGTCGAGTACTGAAGAAAAAAAGCGGCGCCCAAGAGGAACCGACAACTTCGACATGTCTTCAGCGCATGGCGATTCGAGAACAGGTTTCAAAACGAATGGCTAATCGGGCACGAAGCAGGGCTCCGGATTGAGGAGTATCGCCTAGAAGGAGGGCATTTGCATTGGGGGGGGGTTGCTCATGCAGATCCTGTTCCGAGCAGTCAGGAAAGGCAAGGCAGGTGGTAGGCAGGTCAAGCGTCCATGACGCGCTACGGGTGCAGCATGAAAAGGCGAGCAAGGGCCTTGGCTCTTTGCAGCTGGCTGCATATGGCATGTAGGTACCTTAGGTATGAGGTGCTCGGGCTCTGCCACATGAAAGTCTTTCACCCAGCGGGAGGAGCCAGGCCCTTCGTCCGGGGGGGCGGGTGTGGCTCGTGCCCCTTATCGATAAGGCGACACAAAATTTTGGGAGTGCGGCGATAATGATAATCCCACAGCAAAGATCTTGGGCCTCCACTGGGCGGTCAGGGTCTGATCTAGCGTCTGCATTTGCACTCGACAAACCTGACGACACGACGAACGCTGCGACGATATTATTGACGACACCTTCTCTGGCCTTGACACTTCTGCTCGCCCCGTACCGACCGCAGATTCAATCCAACTCCCCGAGCCACCGCCACCATGCCTGCGCCGACCGCCCTCAAGCTGGCGGACGATACCCCGCCATCAACCGTTCCCCTCCCCGATGCCAACGACGAAGAACTCCTCCTCGACGCCCCCGATCTCCCCTCAGACGCCGACCTCATCCTGCAAAAAGTGCCCCACGATGAAGAGGCTCCCGACATGGTCATCGACGAGGAGAACCGTCCCCGCTTCGCCCCCGGTCACGACGTCGTAAGGCCCCCCCTCCTCCTTCTCCCACTTCCCTTCGAGGCCTTCGTCAACACTGTGACTTACAACCATGTCCCCCCCTTCAGTCCACCTCCAAAGAAGTCCAAACCCGCAAGGTGCCCATCCCCCCGCACCGCTTCACGCCCCTCAAGACCAACTGGATCAACATCTACACGCCTCTCGTCGACCATCTCAAGCTCCAGGTCCGCATGAACCCGCGCCGCAAGTCCGTCGAGCTCCGCACCTCCAAGGCCACCCTCGACGACAGCGCCCTGCAAAAGGGTGAGGACTTTGTGCGCGCCTTCACCCTGGGCTTCGACGTCGACGACGCCATCGCCCTGCTGCGGCTGGACGACCTGTACAGTACGTTCATCCCCTCTCCTCGTCCTCGGCGTCAGAGCGCGGAGCGAGTTCGCTAACATGGTCCCAGTCGAGACTTTCGAGATCAAGGACGTCAGGCAGGTCATGGGCGACAACGCGCAAACAAGAGCCGTCGCGCGTATCGCCGGTTCCGGCGGCAAGGTCAAGGTACGCCCTCCCCCCCCCATGCCGTGGTGTGTGTGTCACAGGAAGGAAACTAACATCTTGCCAGTTCGCCATCGAAAACGCCTCGCGCACGCGCATCGTCCTTGCCGACACGCGCATCCACATTCTCGGCTCCTTCAAGAACATCGCGCTGGCCCGCGAGTCCATCGTCTCGCTCATCCTCGGTAAGCCGCCGTCCAAGGTGTACGGCAACCTGCGGACCGTCGCCGCGCGGATGAAGGAGCGCTTCTGAGGAGGGAAGGGCCGCATTTCGAGCCGGTGGGAGATAACGAGAGAAGCTACGACCAGGAGGATTTGCCTTCTTCGCATGGGCAGGGAGGTTTGTCCCGGATTGGCGTTGGGAGGGAATCATACAATTTTTGTTCTTTTCTACTGCATGTAGAGCCAGGGTTAGGAAAAAGATATCATGAGAATGAAACGTTCAACGATGCCTCACTTCATTTCCGCGCGGTCAAGATACAGCCGTGGAGTCGCGACAGCGGCCTCCGCGTCTCGAGAGTAACAGCTCAAATCATCGACTTTTGATCATGATGCCTATGATGCAACCTCTATACGTGCCTACCCCTAAAGACTCATACAAATTCTGCCTCCGCAGGGCAAAAAAGGGGTGAGGGAAAGAGACCCGCAAGCCACCGCCCGGATGCCTCGCTTGCCGTCCCACCGTTGAGTCGTGATAATTACGCCATGGTCCCCCCGGTACGCAGCAGCCGCCTACTCCTCCGCCTCCTCCTCCTCGGCGACGCCCTCCTCCTCCTCGTCATCCTCGTCGAGGCTGCCGCTGGGGATCTGGTACAGGCGCAGCATCGCCTTGTTGGGGTCCTTAACGAGGATGTACTTGCCCTCCTCGCGCGCGAGGATCATGTCGGCGATGGTGCGGACGATGCCCCAGCCGTTAGACAGCGAGAGGTTCATCTGCGAGGCGAAGTCGCGGGGCTTCCAGCCGACAACGCCGAGGACGACGTGCTTGTCGTTGGAGCGGGGGTTGACACGGGAGACGAAGCTGATGGGCATGTTAGCAGAGGTTCACACGTGAGAGGGGGACGGGCCGCAACTCACCCGAGCTTCATGACGTCTGACTTGGCGAGGATGCTCTGCACCGTCCACCTGGCCAGCTTGCACGAGTTGTTCTTCATCTCGGTCGCGACGACGGCACCGCGCTGGCTGACGAGCTTCTGGCGCCAGTCGAGGGCGCCACCGCTGCCCTGTGCCTTGGAGTCGAATTCGTTGAGCGCCTTGACGGTCATGAACTGGTCCTCGCCGGAGATGGCGTTCTTCTGCACGGCGTCGACCTCGGTCCTGACGATGAGGTGCACGGGCTCCTCGTCGCTGGTGGACAGGTCGAAGCGGCGGTACTTGTAGGCCTTGGAGGCGGGGGGGTCGGTGTCCTCCGAGGCGTTGTAGAAGGGGTTGCTGTTGGGCATCTCGACCTTGGAGTTGCCCTCGAGCACAACCTGGTTGGCAAAGTTGTGGTTGATGTAGGTGGCCTCCTCGGCCAGGGCGGCGGGCTGGTTGACGGTGTCCTTGCTGCCCTCCGAGGCCTCGAGGGGCGCGTCGGCCGCGTTCTCGTTGACGGTGACCATGTCGAGCGCGGCGTTATCGCGCTTGTCAAGGAAGATTTTGTTGCCCTGGCGGACAATGACGACGTCCCACGAGTAGACGGAGCGCGGCGCGCACATGATCATGGAGAGAATGCTGTCGGTGGCGAAGATCTGGGCCTCGTCCTTCTCGGCGAGCTCCTGGATGACGGGGTCCGACGAAGTCGTGACGTTGTAGGCGGCACGGTCGATGGCCGTGAGCTTCTTCTCGGCGTTCTTGACGGGCGCCTTGTCGTACGAGCGGTCGTAGTAGTAGAGGAAGCCGTAGCTGTCGACGTCCTCGCCCTCGTCCGTCTCGAGGTTGAGCTTGGCCAGGCGGTTGAAGTCGATCTCCTCGAGCATCTTCCAGTCGGGGCGGATGTTGATGCTGGCGTCACGGTTGCGGGTCGGCTTGTCGTAGTCCTTCCAGCCGAAGCGGCGGCCGCCGCGTCCACCGGCACCGCCCCTTCCGCCGCGCGAGTCGAATCCTCCATAGCCGCCACGGCCTCCCTGCGCGCCGCCGCGGGCGGGCTGTTGACGTCCGCCGCGAGCATCGCCTCGGCCGCCGCGGGCGCCGCGGCCGCCACGGGTGAAGACGGCACCACGGCCGTATCTGGTCTTGGTGCTGTCGCGTGCGTTGCTGACAACGGAGAAGGACGACTCGTCTTCGGCGGGAGGTGCGTTGAAGGTGACGGCGTGGCTGGAGCCGTACACTTGCTGGTCTGGGAAATCATCAGCGGTCTGGGCGTACCATCCACGGATCGAGCCTGCTTACCCCTGTAGTTGCGGTTGTATTGCTGCCTTCCACCACGGCCGTCCTGGCCCTTGCCGTCGGACGTCCAGTCGGCCATGCGGCCCAACTTGTCGCCCTTGGAGAAGGGCGCATAGGGGACGCCGTTCAGGGTGGTGTCGGTGGTGACGGAGGGGCCCCAGCCATCGCCGGCGGGGCAGTTCTCGACGAGGTTGACCCAGTCGACGTTCTGCGCCATGATGACCTTATCCGCGGGTGATTTGGGAAGGGATGCGGTCGGTTCGGTGGTGGTGTGGAAGTTCTCGGAAAGTCGGGCTTCGTCGTCGCCCCTCGTCCACGATTTTCGCAGTTCTCAGTTCTTTTGGTGGGGTGAGCTTTGTGGGGCAGGGGCGGGCAGCCGGGCAAGTGAAAGAGGAGAACCTGTAAGGTGGGCGGGTGTCGACGGCCGGCACCGCCTGGCAATACCACCGATCAGAGACAGCTGTGAGGCTGAGTCAATCAAGGCTCACAGTGGGAGAAACCCCTCTGGGAAACGTACACGATGGCAGGTTGTAACTCTTGATATCACGTAAAATCCTCATCGCACGACTACTCCATTCTTCTTCATAAACATTCGTAGCTTCATGATACGGCGTGCCCCTAATACCCTGCGTCTACCTGCGGGAAAGTCCCAACAACGTTCTCCATGGCATCCCGAATCTCAAACTCCTCCAACACGGCGCCAAATCTGGGAAACCATTAGTTAAATTCAGAAACCACACATTAGTAGACTTACCCGTAACAACGGATCTTGGTGCCAAGTTCCTCCGTCACCTTGCGGAAGTCTTCGGGCTTCATCTCGTAAAACCTGGGATGGGCCATGACCATCCCCCATGCCATGACGGGTGTGATCTCCCCGTCCAGGTTCAGCCTCTTGCTGAGGTCGAGTAGCGTCCCGAGGTCTGCCTTGGACAGCTCCCACGTCCTCTGTCCGGACTTGAGCTCGCCGTTGACGTGGGCGTAGCCGAAGGGAATGTCGGGCGTCAGCTCGGGAAACGGCTCGGGAGGGCACGAGGCCATGAGGGCGTGGCCGCAAGGCTCGCCGCCCATCTCGCTCGATCGCTCTAGGAGCCAGGGCATGTGGTGCATGCAAGGCTTCTCGAGTCTGTATTGGCGCGTAAAAGGTCAGCACGGCTTCGTCTCCAAACAAGGTCGTGGCTTTGACCGTACCACGCAGCTGGCGGAGACGGTCACCGGGGAGGACGGCTTCGAAAAAGCCTCTTCACGGCGGGGGAGGTGAAAGGTAGGCTTTCGAGGGGTGGTGATCGTACGTTAAGACGAAGTCAATGCCCGCCTGCTCATAGTCCATGCCACTGAGGCCGTGCTGTGCCGGCATGTGGGTGGCGGGTGGGCCGCTGGGGGTTCCATGAGTGTTGTTGGGCCCGTAAGACGGCGAAACGGAGGCCGCGGTCGACTTGGAGGTCAGGGGTGGTGTGAATACTGAGCGGGAGCCGTGAGCATGGCTGTAGCCGGAGGGGCTGGCGCTGGTGGTGTAGCCGCCACTGGGGTTACTGACGGTGTCATCGAGGCCAACGCTGCTCAGGGGAATGCCATGCTGGGCGAGGAGCTGTCTGAGCTGCTTGTTCTCTTCGGCGACTTTGTCCTTGTCCTGGGATATGTTGCTGAAGATTTCCTTGAGACGCAAGACCTCATCCTCGAGGGCCTTGATGTAGAGTTCTTTTCTCTCACGGTGTGTTCTGTAACCGTCCGATGAGCCTCTGTCCCGCGCGGTTGCAAGTGACGATCGACACATCAGCTGTACGCGGCGACTCACCGTTGTGCTTGTCTGTTGAGCTCCTGACGCCTGGTCATGGCCGGCTTGCTATCGGGCTTCGGTCCTCGGCGCTTGGGGGGCTGGCCATCTGAAAGCATGTCAACGGCGACGCCTGTAGACTTGGCAGGCGACACGCATACCTCGTGTGGCCTTCTTATCGGTCAGGCCCTTGAGGAAGCCAAGATTCAGGTTGGACAGCGGGCCGTTATCCTGCTCGGCACTGTCGGACCGAGCGTGGGAAGCGGACGGGTTGCCATATTGGTCCGACGGTAGCGACGAGGCCATGGTAGCGAGTCGGCTATAGAGCAGGGCGGACGAAGCGATGGCGCAACGACTGTAGATGATGTCGCATCAGCTGGAGTGATCTCCGACAGGCAGACAGACACTTTCACAGCCGACGGCGGGGTCGTTACACACCTCGAGGGAGTCTAGTCGTACGAAGGGCGCCTGGCGCGGTTGGGCTAGAGCATGCGAGCTGCACTGTCCCGATGGACCTGGACCTGGACCTGAACGTGATGTTCGCGCAGTGCAATACGAACGATGGAGGTGGACAACCGAGGGTTTGACGTGCGAGGAGGCGTGGTGAGCCGAGACGGACGCAGCAGTCCTGTGTTAGGCGAAGGCGACTATGGTGGGGGTTGAGAGTCGAGCAAGGTAAGCTGCTGGTGCTACTGCTGCCGTGGGAGCCGCCGATGGATGAACAAGTTCCGGGGGCGATACTTGAAACAACGCCTCGGTCTCAGACGATGCGCAACACGCGACAGGGCTGGGCAGCGGACGCCTGAATGGTAGGCAGTGAGTGGTGGGATGATACGATACAGCTCAGGCTTCTTTCGAGAAGTGCGAGTTGGGTTTTTGAAGCTGGAGAGTTCAACAGAGAAAATGGTGGATTGGAGGCGGGTCTGGTGAGAATGACGGGGAACGTCAGCATTGAGGCTGGGGCGTGATTGTTAATGGATGGAAGTCGAGAGAGCGTGACATGGGAATGCCGGGCCCGAACACTCAGCTAGTCAGGACCCTAGCACTACATGCGGCAGTTGCCAGTCGAAAATCCGACGGTTATGACGTTAGGTTGGAATGGACCGGCGCTTGACGGCGTGCCTACGTCTTGGAGATGCTCAATGGTGCGTTGACCGAGGCTCATCGAGGCCCTTTCGTCTTCTAGTCTTCGATAGGAACAGGTACAGTAAGCTACCTACCTAAGGTTTAGGGGAAGGAAGGGTCCGTCCTTTGGGGGCATTACAGGGACCGAAGCCACCGGAATCCGCCCTGCCTATCCCCTGTTTCTGTGCTGGGCTGTGCGGCGGCCGACTTGCACATGCCTCGCAATTGCCCTCATGCAAGGTCAGGTAGGGTAGCCTGGGTACCTAGGTACGCTGTCCAGAGGGACGTGCCTTCCATACCTGTTCACTCAACCCCCGCCGCAGTCATCCTTAGTAATCGCCAGGCCATGCCATAGGCAGCCGCCTACGCCCCCTCGCGCAACGCACTGCTGTACTTCCTCAATCAACTCCTCCACTGGCCTTCCCAACAGCACGGCACTCGTCAACCGGGCTGGACCAGGTTTATCGTCGACCGGACCTCGAGACGCCGACTTCGGTCTGGGGAGAAGACCCCGCCGTCCCTTTCGTCCCTTGAGCGGGAAGCTGATCGGCACCGGGGACCAACTGGCTGCCGCGAGCACTCCCATGCCTGTCTCAAAGAGTAATTGGAATACCTACGCCACCACCAGCCAGCCACCAGCCCTAAACCTCGAGTTCTGGACCCCCAGGCCCCTGTCCCTCTCTGACCGGATCCACGGCAAAGCTGTCAGGAGCGGTCAGAAACACCTCTCAGTCAGCATCCACCCCAAGGTCGTTGTCGTCATAGACCGATCCGTCGCATACGACCCTGGGCCCCAAACAGACCAGCGCCGTGACCTGCTTGCCGCTTGGAGACGCTATCCCGCGTTGATTGGGTCGTTCACAGCCGCAACCCACGAACGGGCATCTGACCTCGGACGTCGGTCTCGTTTCTGATCCAGACCTGTGATCTGCCGCCAGCCGTCAGTAGCTTGGGCGGGCTGCTTCACCCCTCAAGCTTCACACACACAATGTAGCCTTTCCGCGATGCCGTGTCACCGCAGCCTCTCACGTAGACTCACCTGGTACTCTAAGCTGAACCAAAATCGCAGTTCCTTTCTTCGTTTCTGACCTCGTCCAACCCCACGATGGCCGGCCACGGGAATGCACTCACCCACATTCGCGGCGCCATCATTCTGGCTCCCTGGTTGCTGTTCCTCCTCCTCGCCGACTTGGCTCTGTCCCTCCAGCTTCCAGTCAAGGCCTTCTTCCCCGACCTGGTCTACAACTCGTCTTCCCAGATCGCCGAGGCCGTCTGGTACTGGATCCAGGTGATCTTTGAGCGCTTCAATGGCGCTCACATCACCTTCTCCGGCGACACCCCGCCCGCCGGCGAGTCCGCCGTCGTCGTCGCCAACCACTGCGCCTGGGCCGACTTCTACATGATCCAGGCCCTCGCCGTCCGCGCCGGCATGCTGGGCCGCTGTCGCTACTTCGCCAAGATCCAGCTGCGCATCGTGCCCTTCCTCGGCTGGGGCCTCTGGGCCATGGGCATGCCCATGGTGAGCCGCAACTGGGCCAAGGACAAGCACGAGCTCGACCGCGTCTTTGCCGGCATTGTGAAGCGCCAATGGCCGACCTGTGAGCTTCCCCCCTTCCCCCTCCGGGCCGACTAAGTGAGTGAGCCATCTATAACACGCGACATGCTGACACGACCCAGGGCTCGTCAGCTTCAGCGAGGCGACTCGCTTCACCAAGAAGAAGTACGACGAGTCCATCGCCTGGTGCAAGGAGGCCGGCCGGCCGCAGCCCAAGCACCTGCTCTACCCGCGCACCAAGGGCTTCATCACGACGGTGCAGCATCTGCGCAAGGCGCCGCATGTCAAGGCCGTGTACGACCTGACCATCGCCTACCAGCGCGGCGACGAGTGGCACGTGGAGCCGACCATGTGGGATACCCTCAGCGTGCCGGGGCTGAGCAGGCGTCTGGGATTTAAGTTCCACGTGCACGTCCGCCGGTTCCCTCTCGAGTCGCTGCCGCAAAAGGACGAGGAGCTGGCAAAGTGGCTGGAGGCAAGATGGGTTGAAAAGGGGGAGTGGCTGGAGGAGAAGAGGGTTGAATGGGCGGCGTCTGAAGCCTGAGGGTCTATACCCGATGTTGGGGGACGTGACGGCGAGTACCGTCCATCGGGCGAGCTGGAGTGCGTGCCGGCTCCTGGCTTAGGTAGTTGTCTCCGGGCCTCTACCGTATGCGAGGTGCATTCTTGCGAACCGTCACTTGCCAATACGCCTGCACGGAAGTTTGCTGGCACTGCGTGAAGTTGGAACTCGTGTGTCATGGAAGGAGCAAGACCACGCCAGCCGGCCAGACCTGGTGCTTGGTACACGTCTTACACAGGAACATTTATACCCGCAGCGCACGAGGCCAAATGATTATCGAATTTTATGCATGCATGCAGTTGATCAATGTTGTGCGTGTACTGGGACGTAAAAATACATTCCATAACGCACCGTCTGTGTCGTGCGTGAAGGAGCGTGGTGCAAAATGTCAAAAATGAAATTTGATGATACGGTGTTTGCGCCGTACGTGAATCGAACACGTCTCTCATGCTAACGCTGCTAGGCAATGGAAGGCAGGAATCATAACCACTAGACCAACGGCGCTTAATGGAAGAGTGGGCTGTGTGTGAGGTACATAATTCGCGCGTCTCGGCAGGGGCACTGGGTGGTCGAGACGACAGCTTTGGCTTGCTTCATCCAGAGCTAATGATGTTCGAGCTAATGATGTTCGAACTAATTATGTTCGAAATTGAAATCCTCATTCTCCAAAGTCTGTGTTTCTGTGTCGGGGGGAGGTACTGGGACCGTAGACTGAGGTTGACTGGGAGAGCTATTGCTGAGAGACTGATCACAGCTCACTGAATTGACCTGTGTGCACTCCATTGTGCCGCAGGTTAGCGCCACGAAAGAACTGCATGTCTTCAGATGTGCTGTCATCGTGGAAAGTAGTTATTTCTTGTAAAAAAATGTATGAGACTGTCGAGGGCACTTCGTCTGTGGTAAAGTCAGAAGAATTGATGCTGATGTGCAAGGTAATGGAGGAAAGGGGTAGCTGTGTTTAGAGGCCTTTCGTTCCGTCGCCATATGCTTCAGCACCAGTCTTGGGTCTGCTCCGAGGAGCGCGAATTTGACGCAGCACGATTAAACAGCAGCATCACCTACAATCAGCCCATGGACACGTTCATTCTCTAGATAATCCCTTCCACCGCAGCACGCCCACAACCCACCAGATCAGTGTACAAAAGAAACCATCTCTCTCTGCTAGAACCACCTCCCGGCGACAAACCCAACCACGAACCCGACGCCGAGCACCACGGCGACGACGCTGGTCGTCCCCCTCGCCCCGAGCCCGGACACATCATGCCCGAGCCCGTCGATCCACCTCCTGCGCAGCCTCAGCACCCCGATCCGCATGTAGAACATCTCCTCCACGTCCAACCCCCTGCCCTCTCCCGGCATCCCCAGCTCCTTCGACCCCCTCCTCTTTGGCGTCTTCGACTCGACACTTCACTGCCTATCAGCCCGTCAGCACCCAAACTTTCAAGACCCGAAACCCAGGCACAGCAGCATGATGCGAAGAGGACGAAAAAAAAGGAGGACTCACAGCAGTGTCAAGCTCACATCTCCCTGCAGCCGCGCCTTGAGCTCGACCTCGACGTCGAGGTTGAGCCCCAGCTGCAGCCGCACGGGCTTCGTCTCGGCCAGCCGCGGCATGATGCCCGGCCCCTGGAGGCCGCCCTGCTGCTGCTGCTGCCCGCCCTTGGCCGCGAGGGCCTTGTTGTTGCGCGACCGCCGGCGCCGGCGCCCGCGCGAGTCGACGCTGCTCGCCGCGTCCGAGGCCGAGTCGTCGAGCTGCCGGCGGAGGTCAGCGAGGAGGTCCTCCTTCGCGTTGGCGGGGCGGGGCCCGCCGCCGCCGCCGCCGTTCTGGAACGGGCCTGACGGGGGGAGGGGGGGCGAGGTGGATACCTTGGGCATGTTGGGGTTGGAGGCCATGTTCGCGGTGCGTCTGCGGAGCGTGGCAGGGTGGGCGTCTGCGTTGGCGTCGTGGTAGGAGGGCGGCGGGGAGAGCGGCGTCTTCGGCTGGGCGAAGGTGAGGGTCGTGAGGGACTGGATGAGGGTGTGGGTGGAGGACTCGTAGAGGACGGGCGGCTTGCGCTTGCGCGAAAGGCGGACGAGGCGGAGGGGTTTCGGCTTGGGGACCTGAGGAGGCGGGTGGAAGCCTTTGGTGGGCTTGCCGTCGAGAGGGTAGTAGGGGGGCGGCTGGACGGGGTAGAGGCCGGCGGTAGGGACAGAGCGCGATACCGAACGCGGGACGGAGGGAGCTGTCTGCGACGGTGGTGGAGTGGATCCGGAGACGGGTTGGACTTCAAAAGTCTTCTCGCTGAGTTCGGGACCGGTGTAGACGGGGAGGCTGCGGTCGGCAGAGTCGTAGTCGCTTTCCCGGAGCCGAGGAGTGGGAAAGCTAGGAAGACAGAAGCAGAGAGAGCTGAGAAGTGACTGATCCACGCCGGCACTGCTGGCGGTGTAAGTTGCGAGAGAAGAGAAGCGCGCTGCCGGAGGCGGAAGACTCCTGAGTCTGTGCGAGTGAGTGAGTGAAGGGATTATGAAGAGAACCAGTCTGCCTGAGAAAGGAGAGAGAAAGAAGATGAGACGATGGAGGACCAAGATGGCAACATATATACCTTCAGCACCCCGACCTTAGGCTCACATCGCCATCTATGGCCGCCATGCCGCCGTCGACTTACACGAGGAGGGTCACGTGATGACGAGAACTGAACAAGGGGAGCTTTGACGTTGCGACGAGGACTGCCTCTTCCTCAAAACATACGATGAGCTGGAACGCTGAAACAGCAATGCAACCTCACGAATCCCCTGCCCCCAGCGTATCAAACAGGCCGAGATTCGCGAGCACCGCTCCATCTGGCCACAAATTCCTAGCATGAACCCAGAACGGACGACGCTGACCTGATCGCGAATCGCCTCTGTTCTCAGAGACCCTGCCTAATGAATGGCCCTCTGGGAGCCGTTCAACCGGGCCGCGAAACCCACCGTGCTGCCTCATCGTTCTCCACGCCCGATGTGACGAAACAGTCAAGGCGAAAGAACGCAATGGTAGACAAGCGATATCGTATGTTGTCGTCCGTCATTCGCCTCCTGTCAGGGGTAGAGACTGGGTTATAGACCAGTCCAACGGGTCATATTATTTTGTTCTATGCATACCTCGCCATCGCCAACTCCTTCCAACCCCCTGAAAGCCACGCCAAGCCCCATAACCTGTCACGACCCTGCGCCGCACACCCCTTGCTGGAAGGCCACACAAGATGGGATAATTCTCCTAAGGCGCGTGCTAAGCATGTAGCATCTTTCAAGGGGTATGGGCGAATGCCACATGGAGGTGCTTGACAGCTCAAGCACCCCAGCCGTGTTCTAGACTCTCGTTTGTTGAGAGCTGCCCCCGGCCAAGCCCGACTCATCAGGCTCTTGCGAGCGGACGGACACCATCCCATCTGGGACTGCGCCATGCAAGACGCCCAAGCCCAGCCGCCAGGGAATAAAATTCAAATCATGAGCACCGGCGCCACCCAAACTGAAAATGGCCGACAGAACGAGCCCCCTCCGGTCATGATACCCCACAAAAATGAGATCGTGTGTTTTTCGGACGTCTTACCCCAGAACACGGCGCCATGTCATGTGCTGAGGAGGTCCCGCACCGACATGCCGCGCCCCGTGCTCTGGCCTTCCGTCGCACTGTTGCGACTGTACCCGCTGCCGCTGGTACCCCGGCGGTCGCTGTTGAGCATGAGAAGGGCGGCCGTGGCCTCTTGGTCCAGGTCCCGGTGGTCCCTCTGCGGCGCAAGGGCGGGGCTCGTCAGCGTCGACGGCGGCTGCGAGGGCCCACCGGCGCGACCATAGTCGTATATCTGGGGGCCGAACGCCGGCGACGTCGTGGCCGAGGATGCGCTGTAGCTGTAGTGGCGCTGGTCTGTCGACGTCGATGAGTAGGAGTGGTTCCGATTCCTCGCGTCCTCGGCCAAGAGGGCGGGTGACACGGACGGCTGATGCGACTGCGATGGCTGGGCGGTGAACGTTGGCGACGCAGCTTCCGAGCCCGTCATTTCGACATCGCCGGAAGGATCCTCCCGGTATGTCGGGGCGAATTGCGGTATTGACGCCCACAGGTCTTGGCCTGCTTCCGTGGGCGTCTGCATGCCGGGCGCCTCCCGCTGTTCCTTGAGCTTGGATACGCAGTCCTCGAGGTACCTGACATACTCTATGGAGGCCTAGTGTCGATCTGTTAGCCGGGATGTGCGCCTGACTCGTCGCATCTCACATGAGAGAGAGACTGACCTGGAGGATGGCCAACTTGTGCATCTCACCCGTGCACGCGGGGATCATGCCTTTCAACACGGCAAACTCCTCGTTCATCTTGGATCTCCTGCGGCGCTCGATGAGGCTGTGTGCTGTCTTCCTCGCAATCTTCCTCCCCGCCGCGCTCGTCGCAGACGGTTGCTTCTTCTTGGCCGCTGCCGTCGTACTGCCATTTGTCGCAGCCGCCTTGGACGACGCGGCGTTCCTTGGTGGCGAGGGCTCCTCCACCGGCTCCTCCTGCCGGGGCTTCATCTGGATGATCTTGCGTGACCTGGTCGGTGGCGGGGGCAGGGCGAAAGCCTCCTTGGTGGCGGGTTTCTGTGTTGTGGAAGAGGCGCGGCGGCGTGACTTGACGGCCTCGGCCACCTGCATGGGATAGGAAGGCCGACGAGGCGAGGCGGGAGGGAGGCCGGGAGGCGAGGTCCTCGTGTCGGTGGGGGATATGCTGGAGGGGTCCCGGGCGATGGCGGGTGGTGGGAGTTCAAAAGCCAGCTGAAGGGAGGCCAGCTTTTTGGTGCCGTCCTTGCCCTCAATGTCGGTGGAGGAGGCGGGCGTTGGGGGGAGCGTCGGACGCGGCATCTTTTGGTGTTGAAGTTGCGGCGGTCGCAGCACCGGGGGGAGAGTGAGGGAAATGCCAAGAGATATAGGCAAGGGGGACACCAGGAAACACGTTCCTCGATGACAGCTTCGACAACAGCGTGTTTAGATCGAAGGTAGGGTCGACACGGAGAGGATGCGACCGCAGAGAAGCACGAAGACCTCGTCGAGACGGTGTCCGTAAAATACCCAGGCCAGAAACAATAAGAAAGATGAACCAGCGAGAAACCCAGGGCCCAGGAACAGACACCTCCGGGGGGAGGGGGAGGGACGTCAAGATAGACCCCAGCCCAGACAGGCCACCGGGGCCACCCAAGACACAAAACACAGGCACGACCACCGGCACCTCACCCTATCGCCCTTACATCGAGCCCATCACCCCCATAGTCATAGCCTGGCGGCGATCTCTTCGTCCGCCCGTCCAGAGGCACGCGACAACCTCCCTCAACCAATCCCCCGCCCACACACCTCGAGCGGGCTCCCAAAATCGACCATCGGTCTCGCACTCGGGACGGGCCAATCAGGGGCCGCGAGCCGAGCACATGGGCTGCTCCGGGGCATCGACATGGTTTGAACGCAGTGCGCACCGCCCCCCTCCCGCACCCTGTCTCGCGCGAGAGGAGCAGCGGCCGGCGAGAGGTTTGAGCATGTGCTCGATGGTGTTGTCCAGTTAGGGCGTTGGAGATTGACTCGGTGCGTCTGGGTCGAGGGGAAGAGCACTTGCCCTCGTGGGCGGGGTTCGGGTCCTGCTTGGCGGAGGGGGCTTTCGGATCGTGCACCCGCTATGATGGGGGGTATTCCATGGTGGTCGTGTGATGACTCGTGCTGAAATGACGGACGGGCCGTGAGAGCGTTCCCATTGCTGTGATGGTTTTGCCTGATGAAGAGCGATGATGATGATGAAGATGGAGTCGTGAGGCGGTTGACAGTCGAATAAGCGGGTCCAAAGAAACTCGTGGGCTTCAATTGGGCAATTGTCCAATGAGGGTCCCTCCTCGTGCCCAGGCCCCGAATCCAGGTTAGCGTTCGATGACCCTGATGGACAGGGGAAGGAGGGAGGCCGCCAAGACAATCTCCTGGCAAGCACGAGGGGGAGAGGCAGAGAGGTTGAGGCAGGAGCCATGGAGGGCAGGTGAAAAGGGAAGGAAAGGAGCAACAGCTTCCTCCGTTCCACGATCTCAGACTTGGTGTTTGGTCTCGGTCTCCTCTCCATTTGCCATCTTCCCCCATCTTCGGCATCAGTAATCAGGCATCACCACCACCACCACCACCATCATCAGCAGCAGCAGCACCATCATGGTCGTATGGTATCAATTGAAAGCTAATTTGCTCCAGGCCAATCTCGGAACATCCCATGCATCCTGTACAAGTAAATCATAGAAAGTCATAGCCCTGACGCCCGGGCTGATAGCGCCGTTGTCGCTCACGTGCGTACACCCTTCATTGCCGCCGCGGCTCTCGAACCGGCCTCTCGACAGCCCCGACTTCAAGCCTCGTTGCTCGGGTACTCCACCTGGGTCGTCGGGACAAACTCCTCCTTGATGCTGCGCATGTTCACGAACCGCCCCATCAGCGCCGCGCTGCCGGCCTTGTCGTTCGTTCCGCTGGCCCGGCTGCCGCCGAAAGGCTGCTGCCCGACGACGGCTCCTGTGCTCTTGCAGTTGATGTAGAAGTTGCCCGCCGAGTTGCGCAGCTTGTCCTCGGCGAACCGGATCGCCGCGCGTTCCGACGCGAACACGGACCCCGTCAGCCCGTACTCGCTCGTCGACTCGACGAGGTCGCAAGCCTCCGAGAAGGCCTGCGTCGCGTCGCCGCTGTCGTCGTACACATGCGCCACCAGCACCGGCCCGAACAGCTCGGTGCTCAGCAGCGGGTGCGCCTTGTTCGTCGTCGCGTACACCGTCGGCTGCACGAAGAAGCCCTTGGACTTGTCGTGCGTGCCGCCGACCAGCAGCTCGAGCTCCGGGTCGTTCTTGGCCGCGTCGATGACCCCCGACAGCTTGCGGAACGACGCCTCGTGGATCACGGGCCCCAGGAAGTTGGTGTGCTCCGTCGGGTCGCCCTGCTTGAGCTTCTTGACCTCGGACACGAGTCGCTCGCGGAACTGCGGCCACAGCGACTTGGGCACGTACGCGCGCGACGTGGCGCTGCACTTCTGGCCCTGGAACTCGAACGCACCGCGCACCGTCTGCAGCGCCGCGTTGTCGACGTCGGCCGACGGGTGCAGCAGGTGGTAGTTCTTGCCGCCCGTCTCGCCCACGATCCGCGGGTACGACTGGTACCGGCCCTCGGCCACGCCCGCGCCGATCTCGCCGTACAGCTTGCGGAACACGGCGGTGCTGCCCGTGTAGTGCAGCGACGCGAACTTCTTGTGCGCCAGCGCCACCTTGGTCACCTCGACGGGGTCGCCCGGCACGAACTGGATGACGTTCTTGGGCAGGCCCGCCTCGAGCAGGATCTGGTAGAGGAGCCAGTTGGAGGCGATGGCCGAGTCGCTGGGCTTCCAGATGACGACGTTGCCGAGCAGCGCCGGCGCCCCCGGCAGGTTGCCGGCGATGGCGGTGAAGTTGAAGGGGCTGACGGCGTAGACGAAGCCCTCGAGCGCGCGGTACTCGACGCGGTTCCACACGCCCGTCGCGTGGTGCACCGGCTGCTGCGCGTACAGCTCCTCGGCGTACTGCACGTTGAAGCGGAGGAAGTCGACGAGCTCGGCGGCCGCGTCAATCTCGGCCTGCCAGGCGTTCTTGCCCTGGCCGAGCATGGTCGCCGCCATGATGTCGTAGCGGTACTTGGTCGAGATGAGGTCGGCGGCCTTGAGGAAGACGGCGGCCCGGTCGGCGAAGGGCAGCGACTCCCAGGCCGGCTTGGCGTCGAGCGCCGCGTCAATGGCCGTCGTGATGTCAGCGGCCGAGGCCTTGGAGTAGGTCGCCACGACCGACGCGTGGTCCGCCGGGTTGACCTGCGTGCCGGTGGAGGACGTCTTGATCTGTTCGGGGGTGTCAGGCGGTGTCAATTGGCAACGGGACGCGAAGCTGGGGTGCGGCATACCTCCTTGCCGCCCACGACAATGGGGACCTCCAGCGGGAGCTTCTTCTGCAGGCTCTGGACGGCGGCCGTCAGGCCCTCGCGCTGGGCGGAGCCCTTGGCATAGTGGTGGTTGGGTTCGTTGACCACCTTGGGGATCTTGAACGAGGCGAAGGTCGCCATCCTCTTGGTCGTCGTCGTCGAGGGGCTGAGCCGTCTGGTCGAGGCGAGAGAGGCACGTCCGAGGACAGAGCGGGAGGAGACGCTGGTGAGCTGACCAGCCACACGACGGGCGTTCATGGCGGGCAACGAGCGTTCCAATAAGTAGCGGAAGCTGGGGGGAGGTAAGCGTAAGCCGAAGGTGAAGCGTAACCCGACGATGTGACGACGGGCGCGGGTGCGGGTGCGAAGATGGAGGGGGCGGAACAGCTCTCTGTGGTCGTATAGCACGTAAGAGAAAGAGAGGATTGGTGAAGTAGAAAAAGCCAGAGGGTGTGTTGTAGGAAAAAAAGAGAAAGTTCTCCCTCGCCCCCCCCCTCCCTCCGTCCCTCGTGACACCGACGGCAGAGCTCGCTTTATCGCGGCCCCCCGGAGAGCTCTGGGAGGTCGTGCCCGTCCGTGTCTATCGAGGATTGGCGTGACGGCCAATGACGGAGCTCTCCCTCGGCAGAGGGTTCCGATCAGCGATAGCGACCGGGGTCGCAGGCCAGACTGACTGATAGCAGCCTCGATAGCAGTCCGCTTGGCCAATGGGACTGCGGCGCCCGACTCGAGCTTCCCCTGCGACGGCTGATCGTTCCCCAGTTTTTGGGGCGAGGAGGGGGGGAACGATGCGGTGGGAATGTCCCCATTACGCAATGGAGCGGTATCGGTCGGTGTCGGGGCCCTTGTCCGACCCAGAGCTCTGTTCCTCAGAAAGTCGAGTCGAGTCGGTGCGCTCTGAACCAGCCACACAGAGAAAAAAGAAGGGTCGGATGGGCATTCCGATCCGACACACGCTGAGCTCATCACGCCGAGTTTCGCACCATTCATTCCGGTGACGAGACAGACAGCGCCTCCTCCGCCCACCGAAGACGTAATACTAGACAAATTATGAAATAACGAGGTATCTCTGACAGTGCTGGATAAGCACTGCTTCCAATGTAACAAAACACAAAAGGTGAAGTGAAAACCGGTGCCGTCTTCGACTCATTACCATGCACCCATGCCATCCGTTCATCCATCTTCTCCTTCTCTTACGGGTATAATAACATCCGCGAACTTCCGTTGGCCGACCTCCGACCGGCGCGGCCATTACTCCCGACTCCGTCTGCGATCCCTCCACCGGCGCCATCTGGCTCCACCCCTCTAGGGCGTCTCGGCCGGCCGCTCATGGTCCGGGAACGGCGCCATCGGCGTCACGGGTCTGGTGTACTGCAGCACCGGCACGCTGAGGCCGTACCCGTCCGTCTTGCCCTGCTTGTCGTGCTGGTCGATCTCCACACGAATCACAATGTCCAGGCTGCCGTCGTTGAGCCGGCCGTGCGCCGCCGACGCCGCCCTGTGCAGGGTGCCCGCGTCCACCTCGCCCGCGTGCAGAAAGTCGTGGCCGCCCTTGCCCGACAAGCTGGTCCTGACCGAGCCGTTGGTCGTGCCGTTCGTCTCGCCGTTCTCCGCGTCAGTCGCGACCGGTGGGTTGTTGGGTGAGTTCTCCGTCAGGATGGCAAAGTTGCGGCTGGGCATCGTGACCTTGTTGAAGCCGGGCGTCTTGTTCGAGTCGCCCGGGTTCTTGTTGAAGAAGGTCAGGAGCGTCTCGTCCGTGTCGTGGTTCAGGTGGTGGATCTTGTTGCGCTTGGCCAGCAGGTTTGCCACGGCCGTCGGCGGGGGTTTGTTCACGATGGCCGACGAGACAACATTGGCCATGTAGCGGTGGTCGTTGTCCGTCGCAATGTCGAGCTTCGGGTGCGAGTAGAAACGGCCCAGCGCGGCGAGATGCACGTCGCCGCCGAGAATGGTGATGCGCACAGAGAACTCGGCCGCCACCGTCTGGAGCCGCTCAATGAGGGCCTGGCGCTCCCTCTTGTGCGTCCTCGCAGTGTAGTGGTCGTCGAGGTCGTCGAGCAAGTCGATGCTGCCGTCAAACTGGTTGAAGAGGCCGCCGGCTGGGGGTGGTTAGCCGTGATCACGAGACAGGTGCAGCCTGTAAACTTACCGACACCAAATCGCCTGTTCAGGAGCCTCACAGGGCCCATGATGGGGCTTCTGAAGACGTTCTCCAGCCAGGTCAAGCGCTGTTACCGTCAGTTCAGGTTCACCCTTCCAACAAGGCCTCGTCGCACTCACGGGATACGCGATCGGGATACCGAGCAGCAGGATCAAGTGCTTGAACGGTTGGCCAGCGTCGGCCGCAGCCTTCAGCTCGTTCCTCGTACGGCCGAAAATCTGGTCGTAGGTCTCGGGGTAGTTGATCTGGTGACGAGTGCGCTTGGTCATGTCAGTGCGGGCTTCTCCCTCGAGCGGACTGCGGTTCATACCTCGGTTCTGGCATCGATGCCCACCAGTGCCACTCGTGCGCCGAGCTTGCAGAAGATGTTGTGCGAGTGCTCTGCGACGTACGGCTTCCCGTTGTGTTAGTTAGGGCATGAGGAACAGACGCATCATGAACTTACGCCGTGTCTTGAGCCGACGATGTAACAATCGTCCGTCTTGGACGGGGCGACAAACGTATCCATCAGTTGGTTGGGGTCCTCGCCTTGGCCGGGACCGGACAGCGACTCTCCGTGGTCTGCCCCATGTTAGTGCGGTCCAACCACATTCACTCGCAGCCAACGTACCGGTCGTGTAAGTGGACGGGGGCGGCGGGAGATGGTGCTGGAACAACATGTAGTACTTGTGGGCGGTACCGCCGATGCCCCGGAAGACGTCGCACTTCATAAACTCATCGACGTAGGAGCCGAATCCGTCGATAATGTCGTGATCGTCCCAGATGTTGATCTGGGGGATGGTGCCGTTCATGCCAGCGAAGGGTTCGGTGGAGTACCACTTGATGTAGTTGTTGAGGTAGTAGTCGTCGCAGGCCTGACGCAGCTTCTCCGGGAAGGGGTAGTGTCTCCTCTTGGTGGGATTCGAGATGTCGGTCCAGGCGCGCAGCGGGCCCGAGACACGGATGCCGTCGTTGTAGATCTGGTCGCCTCCGCCAATCCTAAACGGCGGCTGTTAGCGTCTCGCGTCACCTATCACGGTGCCTTACGGGCCGACGTACATGACATGGAAGGGCTTCTCGCGGTGGCGTCGGGTCACGTCGTTCCACAGCGCAAGCCCGCTCCAGGCCTCCTCGTCGGTGCCGACGCTGAAACCGTTGCACGAGTGGAACATCATCCTCATGGACTCGGTCAGGGCGGGGACCCAGAAGTGGTTGCGCTGGGGCTTGGTCTGGCTGGCGAAGCGCATGTCGTCGAACCAATACTCCCACTTGCCCTCCTGGTTGTCCATTTCGACGTGGACGTCGAAGGCCCAGAAGGTGTTGCGGGGGTCCGAGTACAGGCACTCGCCAGCGACCTGGTTGCTGGGGCCATGAGAGACATCACCGTTGGGCGCAGGCGCGCCGTCGGTCGTACCATTCGTGCCATTGGTGGGAAGGGTGTCGTGGTACTGGCGACCGTCGCCGGCGAGCTCGCGACGGATGTTCATGGTGGGCACAAAGTTCTGGGTCTTGCCGCCGCCGGCGACGACAAGGAGGGCGCTGCCTCGCCAGAGGGTGCCCTCGGTGCGGCGGTAGTTCAGCAGGGGTCCGCAGACGACTTCCCTGCCGTCAGAGATGCCGGCGTTTGTGACGCCGTCTACGTGGGCATCGGAGCGAGGCTCGACCTCTTCATTGGCCTCGGCCGCACCAATCATGATGGGCTTGAAGTTGCCGGCGCGGTGCTCGGCGGTGGGGGGGCGTTCGGGCTCGACGCGGTCCTTGTTGAGGAAGCTGGCGAGATCACTGGTGTCGCCGGGCTTCTCCTGGGGGTCGCGAGGGACGGCCTGGGCGGCATGGCGCAGGAAGGCAGGGCTCTCCTGGTGGCGCCATCGACTGGCGGAGGCGTAGGGGTTCTTCTCGACATCGTCGAGCTTCTCGGCGTTGGAGGCCATGGTGGTGGTGGTGGTGGTGGTGGTGGATGTTGGGTCGAGATGGGTTCAATGACGTGATGGGTGTCTAGCGCGATGAGACAGACAGGCGCGTCTGGGGTCGGAGGTGTTGATCAGAGCGAGAGAAGCAAGTGATCGAGCGGTTCGCGACGTCTCGTTTTGCGCTGCGCTGAAGGTGGCAGTCACGGTTGCGACTGGGTGCTCAAGGAAGGGATGTCAACCGCGCGAGGAGAGAAAGCAGAGCAGCAGACCGGGATGGAGGATAGGAATGAGGAAAAAAAAAATAGACAAGCCCAGGAAAGCAGGACGGGCAACAAAACCGCAAACCACCGAAAGCAGGTCGACGACGCTCACATGCGGCGGCGGGGGAGCTAACGAGCTTGGGTACCGAACAAGCTTGAGCGGTTGCTGGGGACTGGAAATGCGGCGACAGGGATTCGCCCAGAGCAGATTGCGAGGTAGGTTGGGTGGAGCACGGTCTGATGTCTCGGTTGACCCGTTCGTTGTAGGATCGCAGTTCGCTCCTCCATTCAGGCTGACCCGTGATGCTTGCTGGCTTGCCAAGCGCATCGTCAGAGGGGCCGGGCGTCCCCTTGGCGCGCCGTTGGGGTTGGGTGAGGTGTGGGTGCCCGGCACGGCCAGGGTCACGTCGGCCCAGCTGCCAGCTTTTCGTCGCTTGGCGGATGATGCACATCACATCACCGCCTGTGTGATGTTGTCGAGGGATGCGAGAGTGAAGCTGAGGCGGATGAGCCTCTGGGAGGACGCGCAACACGGTCAGGCCGCAGCAGGCAGGCAGTACGTAGCTCTGCGGCCTGCGGCTTGCGGCTTGCAGTCGCAGCGTGCAGACGGCAGGCAGGCTGAGGTGCCACTGCCGGCCGAGGACGTCACCCACATAGGGTCATGGCGAGGGAGGCAAGCACCACCACCAGCCGAGCGCAGAGTACGAGCAGTGCGAGGCAGGAGCCGCGGGCGCCTGCGCATCTTGAAACGGAGGGCGCCCGCCCGGCCATCCCTGCCCTGAACTGCGCTGGCCCTGGTAGTTGCACTCGTAAGGAAGGCGGCTTGCTCGTTTGGGCGGCTCCACCGAGCCCCACGAGGCTATTTAGCGTTGCCCATCAAATATCCACAGGCGCATCGATCGGACGATGCTCAACAATGCCATGCCAGCGCAAGGTTGCATGATTTTTGGGGTTTCTTTGGGGCCATACATTTTTTGTCTCTCAGAGTCTCGCTTTACCGTGCAACCTCGGATGCTGACCCAAGCAGGCCTCGCTTCCAGGACGAACCTCATGTCTCTACTTGGCGTCCACCTCGACCAACCTCAGAAGACGGTGTGTTGCCAGCGAGTCCCGTGCTGGAAAAGCAGCCAGGCGAAAAAGATGACGCAGGCCAGCTCAACGGGCCTCGTCGGCGCCAAGTACACGAGCGACGGGCTCCTCCCCGCCACAACCAACAGCAGCCAGGCTCCACCGCACCCAGGACGACACGTGCAGCTACCACACCCGCCGCAGCGCGCCAGGGACCACGAAGTTTTCAACCCGCTGCGCCTCGGCCGCCGCCCCCAAGCGCCTTCCGCACCGCCGCCCCCGGGGGCCGCGTAGCACACACGGCGCGGTCGGCCAGTCAGCGGTCGTCGGCGGGGTCCCACTCCGGGGGCGGGCGCGCAAACTTGGAGCCGAGGTGGTCGTGGCAGCCGAGCGTGCCGTTGTCGTTGTGGAGGACCTCGTTGAGGTCGAGCTTCGCCTCGCGCTTGTCGCCCTCGGCGGTCCAGCACTGGCAGACGAGGAACTCGGTGCCGTCGTCGTGGTTGTTAGTGAGCTTGCACTTTTCGCAGCTGTGCTGGAACTTGCCGTTGCGCGGGTTAGCGTGGCACGTTGCAGGTCAGGTAGAGAGGGGGGCGCGTACTTCTCGTAGGCCACGAGGGAGCCGCCGTTGTTGCCAACGCACTTGCCAAGATCGATCCTGAAAACCCGTCAGCCGGTAGCACAATGGAGTAGCACTGACAAAGCAGCACCGCAGGAGGGGGAGAGATTCACTGGGTCCAATCGTAGTCAAAGATGTTGTTCTTGTCATTGTTGCAGTAGGTGCCGAGGATGTGGTTCTTGCGGAACTTGCAGGCGTTCCAGAGGCACGACTTGACGAAACCGCCGTCGACGGCAGCGCCGCCACCGACAAAGGTGACGACGAGCATGACGCCGCCGATGAGGCGCGTGACGGGAGTCATGATAGGTGCTGCGTCGGGGTTTGAGTGATGAGAATGGTAAAGAGTGGTGTTGAAAGGGGTTTGCAGAAAGCGTTATGAGGCCTCGCGAAGCTAGTGTTGCGGCTGGGTTAAGGGTTGAAGGCTGGTCGGTCAATGAAGAGAAAGTTGCTGCCTTGCGACGAGACTCGGTAACTCTTCAATAGTCATGGTGACCGTCGAGTCACAGCGTCCCCTAACCATAGAGCGAAAAGAAGGTCGCGTCGCGTGCCTAGGCAGGCAAGAGGTGAAGCACAGGCTAACAAACAAGTGTGTTGTCATAGTTGGTTCAGAGACTATTCCATACGCGACAACCCAGGTATAACAGCTACCTTTCACTTGGTGTTCCCATCTTACTGGCAAAGTCTCACTACTTGTGCCTCATTTCGATGTTTTCACTAACAGTAATAATCACCAGGCTGCCAGGAACAAGCCACACCAAGCAGTGATATCAACACAAGACTTGAGAGGCTGATCGTTTGGCGCAATAAAGTTTTGAGTCATAGAGCAACACTATTAGACTCGCAGGCTTGCCAGCCTATGCGACCTTGACAAGCCCTGAGAGGCCGTCAAGAGTCTCCATGAATGCGACGTCAGGGGATCTAGATCGCCGAGTATCACCTGACAGGCGTCCAGGGGGGCTTCCCTCTGCGCTCTTTCGGATCGAAGGGACCAAGTTGGCGCCTCGGCTGCTGCTACGCGGAGCGAAACAATGGCGAGCTTCCTCGGCATCGCCGACTCCGTTGAAGTCTCGAAACGCTAGGGTGGAGTATCAAGTTCCTCGAAGACATCACCGAAAGTCACCATCACTCTTCCCCTCAGTATGGGGCGTTGCAGAAGGATGCCAAGCGAAATGGACGCCCGAGACTCTAAGCAAAAAGCGAAGCGTCTGCGCAAGGGCACAACGCGATAATAATACTTCCCGAGCACTCCCAGTCTTATCCGTCGGAGTAGATATCAGGTCGAGCAGATGTTCTTCGCGAGTCAGCGCTGGCTGTGACTCCGTTCGAGAGCATCAAGGCCCTGCATGTCGCTGAGAACTACGGTCTGTTTCTGACGATCCAGCTGAAGACATGGTCTCATTCAAAACAGAAAGAAACCACCACCAACATACACACGATTGAACATCACGAGACCTCGTAGTAAATGCTCTTAAATTTGATCATCACGCTAAACCACACCGCCATGCAATCCCAAAACGCCGATACGCAACCTCCGCAAAGCACGCGACGCAACCCCTAGGTCGACTTCTCCCGAAGCTCGGGGCTGGGCATGGCGGGCGTCTCGGCGGCGCCGCGGCCCTCCTCGCCCTCGGCCTCCCCCTCGACGGCCTTGCCCTTGCCGGCGCCGCGGCGGAAGTAGCCGTGGATCTCGGGCGACCAGTCGCCCTCGCCGGCGGCCTCCTCCTCGGCGCCGCTCTTCTCGCCGGGCCCGCCCCGCTGCTCCTCCTCCCACTCGGTGCGCAGGTCGCGGATCTGCGACTTGAGGTCCAGCTCGGGGTTGTACTCCTTGCCGGCGCCGCGCATGCGCTCCCACGCGCTCAGGTGCGTCGGGTGCACCGCGACGCCGTGGTACTCCTTCTCGCGGCCCTGGATGATGTACATCCACCGGCGCTCCTGCTCGCGCAGGTCGAGCCCCGTCGTGTCGGGCAGGAACCCCCAGGTGAGCAGCATGCCGGCGAGGCCGAACCACGGCACGACGTGGAACTTGGTGGGCGTGTCAATGTAGTTGTACAGCACGCTCGCGAGCAGGGCGCCGGCCTTGCCGATGCAGGCGGAGAAGCCGTGGGCGCTGGCGCGCACGGGCGTGGGGAAGACCTCGCCGGCGACGAGGAAGGTGACGCTGTTGGGGCCGAACTGGTTGAAGAAGGACGAGATGAAGTACATGGCCTGGAAGGCGTGGATGCCGGCGGGCGACGTGTAGTAGTCGTAGTTGAAGGCCGGGATGACGAACATGACGAAGCACATGAGGAAGCCGACCTGCTGCATCGTCTTGCGGCCGTAGAGCTTGTTGTCGATGAGCAGGCTGGCGAGGTAGTAGCCGGCGAGCGAGACGACGACGTTGACGAGGTTCCACGTCCACTTCTCCATGACGCTGTCCGGGTTGGACGAGATGACGGCGATGAACTGGCCCTGGAAGAGCTTGTTGCCGTAGAAGAAGACGTCGTTGCAGAACCAGGTGCCGGCGGTCGCCAGCAGGCGGCCGCCGAAGTTGCTGCAGCAGGCGCGCAGGGCGGTGACGTCGTAGCCCGTGACGGAGACGCCGGCGCGCTGCTTGGCGAGGGCGAGCTGGCGGTTGGCGCGCGGCATCTTCCAGGTACGGTAGTAGACGAGCCAGAGGGTGCCGATGGCCGGCAGGGCGAAGGAGATGCGGAAGGTGAACTGGGCGGCCGACTCGGAGTAGGGGCCGGCGCCCTTGCCGTTGTTGAAGATGGCGAGCAGGGCGATGAGGACGACCTGGTTGAAGAACTGGCCCCAGCCCTGCATGAGGAAGGCCGTGGTGACGCGGCGGCCGCGGTGCAGGCGGTCCTCGCGGGTCGAGAGGCGGCCGGCGGCGACGGCCGACTCCATGGACGAGGTGGCCGTGATGGGGTACTCGCCGCCGACGCCGAGGCCGTAGAAGAAGAGGGACCAGGCGTAGAAGATGACCCAGCCCTGGAGGGTGGAGGCCCAGGAGCCCGTCAGCATGAGGAGGCCGACGAACATGATGAGGGCGTCCTGGATGAGGCCCCAGCGGCGACCGATCCAGTCTCCGATGATCTAGGCTGTCTGTCAGCTGCGCTCTCGTTCGAGGGTCGTCTGCCGGATTTCACTTACACCAACGACGACCTGGCCGATCATGATGCCGACAATCTCGAGGTAGGTGACGGAGGCGACCCAGTTGTTGGTGCACGAGGTGCCGTCGGTGCCCCAGCACTCGGGCCAGACGGCGTGGAACAGGGGCTCGAGGTTGCCGATGGAGAAGAGGACGTAGCCCTCGAGGCCGAGGCCGGCACCGGGGAGGACGGCGTTGCGGAAGTACCAGCCGAGGGGCGACAGGGGGTCCTTCTTCACCATCTGGCCGGTGGTCTTGAGCTCGCGGGCGGCCTCGTCGCGGTCGACCTTGGAGACGAAGGAGACGCGCTTCCAGAAAGGCAGGTCCGCCCAGTAGACGCCCTCGGGGGTGTACGAGTCGTCGGGGCGGGTGATGTGGGCGAAGATGCGGCGCTCATACTCGGACGTGTGCTCGCGGGGGAAGTCATCGTGCTCGTCGCCCGTCTCGGGACCGTGGGGGACGGGGATCTCGCCGATGCGCGGATCGTGATGCTCGTGGTGGCGGAGCAGTTCAGCCATGGCGGCGTTGGGAGTCGTCGTCGTTCGTCCAGAGGGGTCGGGTTGGGAGGAGGAGCCGATGGCTTGCAGAAGCCAAGCAGCGAGGACGACGCTTGAAGGAAAGAAGGACGAGGGAGCAAGAGGAGTAGGAGGAGGAGGAGGTGAGGGAAGCGCTGGTGAGACAAGGAGGGAACAGAGACCAACTTAACCTCGCCAGGAAAACTCGCCCGGCCTTGACACAACTTTATGACCGAGAACCGTCGAGACCGACCCAGAGACACACGTATCTCCACTTGCCATCCCATAAAAAAAAAGGACGAGAGACGGCGAGCGGCCTGCAGAGCGCAAGCCCCAGGCCCGAAGCCCCAGGCCCGAAGCCCCAGGCCCCAGGGGTCCATCCACACCCAGAGCTAAGCAGGCGAGATCCCGACCAGACCGCCGGAGGCGTGTAGAATGGGCACGCAGCCACGGAGGACGCCGTCGATTGGAGGAGGGGCGAGGGTCGAGGATCGAAGCAGGGCCATCCATCTCCGGGCTAGCTCGTGGGACGACTCGACTGACCGTCGCGTTCCCGCCCGCCCAGGCAAGACAACGAAGGTACTTGGTCCAGTAGGCAGATGGTGGCCGGGTCAAGGTAGTGCCAACAAGCCGGAGTCTTCTTCCCCACTTGGGTCGAGGGGCGGCGGGCGGCGGGAGGGTTGAAAAAAAAAATAACCACCAGCCAGAGATGGGCTGAGGTCGCAAACAGACCCAGCACCCAAAGAGAAAGGCAGAGAAGAGAAGAACCCTGTCTCAGCCCCCCCATTGAGTTGTTCGTACGTCACCCCGCCCCGCCGCCTCTGGCTGGTCGCGTGCCGTCTTTCCCAGAACGCCCACACAGGATCACTGATTCCACCCTCGTGCGCCTGTGCCTCTTCCCCCCCGGTCCCCCGTCCCCCGTCTCCCTCACCCCCATCGGCCGAGGCGACGTCGACTCAAGCTTTTATCTCCGGCCGAAAGAATGATCAGATGAGCCAATCAGAATCGCCAGAGAGACAACGTGCTCGATCCATTGCCTGGGAGCTAACCCGCTCCATCCGCCTCGTCCATATCGTCGTTCACTTCGTGTTTGAAATGGCACGACAGAGGGGGGAAATGCCGCCCGTCGTTCATGGACCCCCTCTCTGCTCACCCGCGTGCCAAGACAGCCAAGCCGGGAATCCGCATGACGGCTTGGCATCGCAGCGAGCCGCAGATCCAGGCGCACATCCTCAGACAGACCGGAATGAAGCCGTGCTCAGCCACCGTCCCTGCTCAGCCACGCCTCGTCACCGTCAGCCACACCACCGTAACTGCACTTCCACGTCTCTCGTGTCTCATGGCTTCATGTCCCTCATGTCCCTCATGTCTCGCTTCCTCGGGCGGAGTCGAAATGGTTCAATTTGTGACTCGCTCGGCCGGATTCTTTGTTTTGGGCACCAACGATCATCTCGCCTGTACTCGCAACACCATGCGATGCGGTCCTGATTTTCATCCTGGGCACCACTTCGCCGACATCACATGGATCCCTTCTCCTGCCCCTATCCGCCCCCTTCCACCGCCCCTCTCGACGCGGCCCTGCTGCCCGAGTTTCCTCCTCGCGTCCAAGTATACACGGAAGAACAAAAGAAATCCCAAAGTTTGCCCGATTCTGGTGTTTTTGCTGTGTTGTGCTGTGTGTTATTTTGAGTAGTGTGTTTGTGGCAGTGTCCGTAACGAATGATGTGCAGGAGAATCGAACCCAAGACTGCTGCTGGCCGTCATCGAGAGTCGCGAGTCGGCTTTCGAGACCCGCGAAGGCCGCTGGCCCCCTCCCCAGATTGCTTGATGCGCAAATGTGCCGGTTGAAAGTGGAAAGGAAAAAATAACGACAAGCAACGAAACCCATCTGTCCCCCTCCTCGCCCCCATTCCCGAGAACGCCTTCAGTATTTCGTTCTCGCGGGGCCACAAACCATGCGAGCTGATTGCAGTCTGCCTCGCGCCGGTCCGTCCTCCCGCCCCTGAACGCCTCGCTGAGCAAAATGGAAAGGAAAAAGGGAAAGAAAAACAAAGGAAAATTGAATACATGTTCCACGGCCACCCCGCCCTGGCTGCCCGTCGTCCTGGCCTTTTTATCCCATGAGTGGGCCCGTCTTCTCCAACGGTCGAGGCGTGGGTTCCTCCTCTTCCCCGCTGGACCCGCGCATCACGCCATGTGGCCGCGGCGTCTCGTCCACCCCGGGCGGCGTCGTGCCGTCCGCTAGCCCTGCCGTATTGGGCGGCGTTGTTTGCGCCGTGGAGCCCGGCGCCGCGCCGAACGGCGCCGCAGTCAGTTCCTTCGAAGGCGTCACCACCTGTGTGATCGGTTCCGGCAGGCTCTCCGAGCCTAGCGCAACACTGTCGTGACTGTCGGCGCGCATCATTTCGATTCCAAGCTTCGAGCTCGGTAACAAGGGCTTGACGCGGAACGGCTTGTTCTCGCGTGCCAGGCCCAGCTCGTCATCTTCATCGTCAGCCGAGTCGGTGCCCTCGGTCGTGCGTTTCTCTGCTCCTTCCTTCTTCACCCTCGGCTTCTCCGCCGTCCGTTGCGACGCAGCAGGCTTCTTCGTGTGTTCGATTTGAGCGGGCGCCGACTGCTGCGTGACCAGCTGGGGATGCGGTTTCTGCGACTCGTCGACGAGCAGGAGCTCTTCTTCGCGAATGCCCAACCCCCCACCATCCCACTCGCCGGTTGCTTTGCGGCTGATGACAACGGGAACGTCATCGGTGGACACGGATTCGGAGTCACCAAAGAGGCTTGAACTGATCGAGTCTTCCCGGCTCGAGGGGACCACGCTGCTGCCGGGCTGGCCCGCAAACAGGGATGAGGTTGATGTCGGGCTGTCGTCGAAGCGTGAGTTGGCCCTTCGGAGTCCCGACGGCGCAGGGTGAGGCAGGAGCAGAGGCTGGCTTTGGCCCGGCGACTGTGGCTTCCATCGGCACAGGTTTTTCAGCACCTCCGACAGCTTCGAGCTGGAGATTGGCTTCTCGATCAAGGAATCGAAGTAGTGCGGAGCTTGCAATTCCTTCAGGTAGGCGGTAATGGCAACGATGGGCGTGTGAGAGTTTGCGTTCTTAGTCTCGCGGATCATTCGTGCCACGTCCGCGCCATTGATCTGCGGCAGTCGATACTCAAGGAAGATAATGTCAAACTTGATATCGCTCATGGAGTACCGTACCGCCTCGGATCCGTTAGATACCGAGATCGTGCGACAGCGCAGTTTCTCCAACAGCTTCTCCATGACCATGCGAGACACCGGATGATCCTCGCAGATCAGCACGTCCAAAGGCCTGAACATAGGGCCGTCATCGAAGGCAATCTGAGAAAGACGACGGGAGCTCTGCCTGCGACGCTGGACACGCAACAAGGCGTTGTGCTTTTCACCCTCGTTGTCAGAGGACGACGGCGACATGTCGAATACCTGACTGCGCCGGTTGCGGTGATGTGAAAGCACGTCGGAGGTGATCGGGCTGCCTTCTTGCGACTGGGAGCCAACGGTCAAGGACCGAGAGCGTCCGTTGGACGAAGAGCTTAGCTGCCGCGGTGTGGCTATCAGCTTCTGTGGTGATAGTGCGAGTGGGGGAGGCGCCTGGCCTCGGCCCTTCACCGGTGACGCCGACAGTGACGTGGCTGCCTTTTGAAGGCTGGGAGGCACCCTGGGAATGTCGATGGCCCCGTTGGCTTGGGGCGATGTGACGGACTGCTGAGAGAGCCCAGAAGAGGTGCTGGATGCCTTACGTCGTCCTTCTCCGTGCTGCCCGGCCACAAAAGAGACCAAGAGCGGCGAAGATGGCTGTGACGCACGACTGGGCGACGAGTTGGCGACACTGAGTCCCGAGGGCGACTGTGGCCTGGCTTTGGCGTTGGATATTGTTCGTTGCACAGGCATTGACATGACAGGGCTGCCCTCCAAGCCGGCCGATCCCGGAGAGGTGATGCCGCCACTGGGACTGACAGTGGGTTTGTTCTGGGAAGCCAACGCTTCGGCACGCAGCTTCTGGATGACGTCCTTGTTGGCCTTCTCGAGGACGGGAAGATTCTTGAAGGCGAATGAGCCAAAATCGTCGGCCACAACCGGCTCGCTCAGGCGTCTGGTCTTGAGGTCCCGAACATGGGGTGGAATGTGAAGAGGCATCAGACCACGCTTCATCGAGTTGACCTGAGAACGCACGCGGGAGAGGGCGTCGTGGGGACGGTCTGGGTAGTCCGAGCCCGCAGCTGACGATGGCGGCGATGTCTGGTCCTCCATCTCTTCGGCAAACGACTGGAGCACAGCGCCACGGGCATCAAAGTACTCCGTGTCCTCGGGGTCCTCGGTCTGTGGCACGAACTGAGCCTCGTCCTCAACCAGGGTGTCCCAGTTGATACCGTTGAACCAAGGATGGCTCCGGATTTCCTCGCCGCCTGATGAGAACTTGTCCTGTAGGTTGGAACCGAGCCTCTTATGCGGCTCCATGCAAAGCAGTTTGTTGATGAGGTCTTTGGCATCTTCCGATATCGGCTCGCATTCCGTCTCATCTGGCCATTGGATCTTGCGCTCCAAGATGTTCTCGAAGACGTGCTCAGCCTCCCCGGCATGGAAAGGTGGGATGCCGTACATGAATTCGAACATGATGCAACCGACAGACCACCAATCACTCGTCTCGTCTTGCTTCTCTCCGTTGATCGTCTCGGGCGCAAGGTAGTCGGGCGTACCCACGAAACGTCGGTTGGTATCCTCCGGATCAAACAAGGCCATGGGAGGAGGCATCATACTATTCTGGGGAGGCGTGCTTTTCTTCAGAGCCTCCAGGTTCGACTGTGACTGCGAGTGCAGTTGCGCGGTCGACTGCTTTGGGAATGAGGCAGATTCAGGGAAGCTCGCGGTGCTGCTTTCCAGGCGATCCTCTGCAGGAGATTTGGCATTGGGCATCAAGGCACCGGATGACTCGAGATCATTCAGTGAGAAGGACTGTAGCATGCTCGTGAGAGCCTCGCTGCCACCACTATCGCTGCGATGGCTTGATACACGGCGCGTTTCTTGCTGGGGGTTCCCAAGGCTGAAGTACGATGGCTGGCCTAGGCCTAGGCTCGCTCCCACGTCGGGTGTGGACTGTGGGGTCAGGTTAGGCGATGGAGAGTGCCCGTGGAGGTCCAAGGACGTTGACCGGGAGGAGGCCATGGAAGCTGAGCGAGCGAAGGGACCCTGCTTCAGGAGATCCGGGGTCGGGTCGCTGTTCTCGCTGTTGAGAGCACGCTTCTGTCTGCCCACGAGACCCATCCGTGAGAGACCAAAGTCAGTCAACTTCAAATGTCCTTTCTGGTCAATGAGCAGATTGTCAGGTTTCAGGTCGCGATGGATGATATCCCGACTGTGAAGATGCTCGACACCAAGCACAACCTCGCCTAGGTATTTCTTGGCCCAGTCCTCAGGAAGTCCCCCGAGCACTTTGATCAACGAAGCACAATCTCCACCGTTGAGGTATTCCATGACCAGATAGAGGTAGTCTTTGCTGGAGAAAGTCCAGTAAAGCTTTGCGACGAACTCGCTCTGTCCCTGCCACATCAGGATCGCCCTCTCTGCCTTGACATTGCCGACCTGGTTCTTGGCGACCATGTCCGCCTTCTTCAGCACCTTGATTGCGAAGTACTCGCCAGTTGACTTCTTTTTGGAGAGGTAGACGCTGCCGAAAGCGCCTTTGCTGATCGGCTTGATGATCTCGAAATCTTTGATGGAGGGCGGCGCCGGTCGAGCTTGTGGGGGCGGATTGTGAGCTCCCAGCCGAGGCGAGGGAGGTGGCCTCATGGCAAATTCAGACATCGCGGCGGATGACTGCCGGCGATGGTGATGAGTTGCGGCTACGGCAGGAGAGCTAAACTCGCTGCCTGGCAACATCGGGGATGCCTCGGGAGACGCGATACCATCATGGCCGAACACAAAGTTCCGAGGCTTGTGGATGCGAAGAGGCGATGATGGCTGCGTCGCGCGAGAAGGGGACTCCTGTCGTCGAGGCGAGGAGGTGCCTGGGAGGATGAGGCTTCGGCGGTGGTGCTGTCGTGAGCTTGCCGCGCGACGAAGATCACCGAACTCGGAAATGGGCGAGTCGGTTCGAGGTGCTTGTCGCGAGGCTAGCGATGAAGACCGGATACTGCCATCGCTGTCACCAGTGTCGCTTTCAAACATCAGAGAGCCCCGCCTCGAGTCGCGAGTGGTGACAGTGTTGGCCAAACCACCAAAATTGGACTTGGGAGTGAGACACTCTTTGGGGCTGCTTGATCGTGTTGAAGCTACGAAAGAAGCCGGTCGAGTGTAGTCAGCGTTCTCGCTGAGCGACACCTGCTGGAGGGCAGCAGCCAGGGCAGAGGTGTTGTCGGTTGGGTCCTGCTGGAAAAATGGCTCCTCTTGAGCGGGTGTAACATCTTCGTCTTCCCCCTCGCCTTCGTCCTCGGTGGAGTCGCTCAAACGACCAGAAGCGATGCGGGCAGCTTTGCGCATGGCCTCATCGATGCAGTCTTGCACAATAACTGCAAATTCGACCCTGATACGCTCCGCGTACTCAATGATCTTTCGATGCCGAAACACAGCTTCGACTTTGGCCTTGGCAGCCTTCTCCGTGTCGGCGCAGAGCAGGGCCAAGCCCGTCTCCTGCTCAAGAGTGTTTGTGCTCGGCGACTGCCAGTGCATGACCTGAGAGATTCGCGATTCGGACTGCGGCGACTGCGTTCGGAACTCGCCAGGGGTATGAGACGACGACTCCTTGATGGCCGGCGTACTGACTTCTATGGCAGTGTCACACAGGTCCACCAGCAGTTCCACGATTCTGGCCTGTGGACGTCGGATGGCGAACGAGCGAGCTCTGGCATGGCCGAAGCCGCCTGCACCAGACCGGTCTCTCGACTGAGACACTGATGTGCCGGGTGACGACTGGCTGGAGGGAGGAGGTCCGATAGCCAAGCCCTTGTACTCGGCGAGGGGAAGTGCGGGTTGGTCGCCTGTCAAGGAGCGACTCTTCCTGGCCTCGAGCGCATCAAGGACTTTCACAATGGCATGCCGGTGCTCTGTGAGGTTCTCCTGGGCCATCTGCACATCCATCTCGGCCCTGTGCTCCTGCAGGCATAGATCGGTGTGCTTCTCGAACCACCAAGGCGATATCTGGCGCTCGCAGATGCGACAAAGGACCGGCAGCGGCGGCGGGTGATTTTCGGGATCCTCTACGCCTGACTCGGCAAGCTGAGTGAGGTAGCTGGCGAGGACTTCGGCGCCTGACCCAAGGGAGTCAACGATGACGCTAGGTAGATCTATTTGGATCTCGCGCGGTGCTATCCAAGGTCGAATCATCCACATGGTCTAGAAGAGGGTTGGGTTAGTACGGCAGATTCTGTCGAAAGCTTTGATGTGTGCACGCTTACATGGCTCTCTCCTCCCGATGCGACGTCGTAGACCATGATGCCTTGGGCCTCGAGGTCAATGGCCTGGGGTGGCGTCTCTTCCGGAGAGCCCTGTGGATCTTGCAGGTGGTCGAGGGACAGGAGCCGCGACAAGGGTCCCACGTTAACGGCGAAACGAACTCTTTGGCTCCGCGAGTCGTCAGATCTCATAGCCTCGACGACGTCGGAGAATATAGTCTTGTTGTCGCCAAGCAGCAGATCGGCCATGGTCGTGCCTTGGACTGAGTTGGCCGGGGTGCCGATGACTTCGGACCAGGAGGGGCTGACCCATCGTATCGTGCCGTCAAGGTTGAGGTCCATGATGACATTGAGTGTCTGCTCGGCAGCCTCTCGAAGCTCCTCGCGCTCTTCTCGTATGTCTTCAGAAAATGTTCGCTCCATGGGTCCGGCCGACTGAGCTCGGAGAGAGGTCACGGCTGGCGGTGCCAGCATGCCGCTGGAATCTTTGTTGTCCATTGTGAGAGGTGACCGGGGTGTCTTCCCGAGGTTGTCGATACCATTGACTGGGCGGTACCTTCTCGGCAATTCGAGGGAAGCCAGGAGCTGGATCGGATTCGCGGGCGTGATCGACAGTGGGTGTTGTTGGCGCAGTCAGATTCGAAGCCTGAGCTCGTGGAGTAATTTACCCGTTCCGACGGGCTTGTGGTAGCCAGAGGTCTGGCAGACGGCCAGAACTACAGATTGGCAAGACCCCCCGACATATCGATGAACGGCGGGAGACAATCTGGCTCTGACGGGCAAGAGTCGGAAAACTTGATGTCGACGACGAGGCTCGGTGGTGCGGGACGAACGTGATCGGGAGGTGGCAGATCGGAGGTTGGTCTTCGTTCGCCCTTCAGAAAGGCAGGAAGTCGGTTTTGGCCAACAGCCGTGCAGGGAGGACCTGAGCCAAAATAGAAAAGAAACGTTGGGCGGTCGGCTTGCAGCAGCAGGCGAGGAGGACGTTGCAGTCGGTCGACGGGGAAGAACGCGAGTCCAGGTGAAGGAGAAGCGAACCGCGCGGTGCGTGACGAGCAGTGGCCTTGGGTCGTTTGTTGGCCGCCAAAATGACTTGAAGGGAAGCAGACGAATGGGTAGTGACGGCAGTGCAGACACTGGCCGGACGTCTGGAGGGAGAGAATGCTTTCTTGAGCCGGCAGATAGGCAGAGAGAAAGTTCACGCCGGGGGGGGTTGACTCCCTTTGGATAGATTGGTTGTGGTGAACGACAGAGACGAGACAGCAGGCGGTAGTGGTGGTGTTGGTGGTGGTGGGTGGAACACCACTGGGGGTGGGTTCACTTGCACTTGCACCCGCGCTTGCACTGGCTGGCGGCAGCAGGTCGGGGCAATCATCAGTCACAGCTTACCACCTCCAGCGGCCGGGACGAAACGGCACTGCGGGCTCTCCACCACGCTCCATGTCCCATGCTGGAGAGAGGCAGAAACACAGGGTCGGCCAGCGAATGCTCGCCTTACTCACCCACCTTGACAGTGCCTGTAGGGGTGTCACCAGCGCTGGTCACAGTGCGGGCGACAGCGGCATGAGCGGGGAAGGATCATGTTTCCATCCAATCACAGGTCTGAGATCCAAGGGACGCCTGGTAGTCGTACATGCATGACACGCCTATCTCTTATGCAATCCTCCGTACCCATACCACATGCAGCTTAGTTGGTCTGCCTCTGCCTGGCTCGCTACCATGCAAGGGGATGAGGGAGGACTGTGCCCGTCGAGTCACTCTCTGTTTGCACGGAGACCATGTTTATCTCTTCTCTGTTGTTTTCTTGACGGGCACGCAAAGAGAGCAACAGCCAGAGCGGGTGTAGTGTACTTGAAACCGAGAAACCGAGCAAGGGACGGAAGCGACCCGGGCCAGCCAATTCGCAGTGGACCCGCCTCGAGAGTCAAGAGTCACTCACTCCCTCGCTCCTTCCCCCACCTTCCGAGCAAACATCGCCCTGGACCTGGACGGGAGCTTGGAGGAAGGCGACACTGAAGGAAAGACACATCCGGGCGACGAGGTAACTGCCTCTCTTCCGTTGCCGGCCCCGTGTCAACCCGGCGTTGTGCGAAACATCAATTTGCTTCTCGCGTTCCTCCACCTGCTGTGAACTCGGTCTGCATTGCATGTCTTGGGGGGGGAGGCACCTTTGTCGTTACCTCTCTTCTTCTCAGCCGCCCCTCCAAGCCAAAAGCATATCATTCTGGCCAGACAAATGGGAAATAACATCTGACCCTCACCAGACGATGGCCAGAGAGTTCACCACCGCATGGGAAGCTCTCACGCAAGAAGACGTATTCGGGCGCACCTGCACGACTGGAAGCCCCCTGAACATCCCTCGCCTTGGGCTCTCAAGGACTCTGTAGAACAGATCAACCGCCGAAGCGTCGATTCCCTCTCCCCCGCCCTCGCCCGCACACCCTCCACTCTCGGCGCCTCGCCTTTCTCTTGCCGGTCTCCCAAACATGGGACGCAACCCAAATCGACCAAGGGCCCCCAAGACCCCCAAAAGCCCCCCTCGAAGGTCTGACCACTGGCCACGCCGGCTGAGCCGTCATCGCCAACGCAAGCCTGGTCAAGCGGCATCCTCTGCTGCATGCCGAAGCCCCCCTAGCACGAAGTTTACGTCAGGTAGCCGTGGCATCTCGACCCCTTGGCCATGCTGACGAACCCCACCTTGAACCTCGACACCCACACCAGAGCTCTCGTCGACTGCTTTGCTCTGTGCCCCGTCCCGCTTGTCGTCGACCTCGTCACCCTATTCGATGGGAGTCTGCTCCCAGGGCGAGGATAAGCACACACACACACACACCAACCACGCGCGTGGTTGTTCTGTAGCACATTCTGCAAGCGTCTCGCAGTCGTGTCTGCATGTGTGTGTGTGCTCTTTTCACGAGTGCTCCCCGCACCACGGCATCGCGGCACCTGTCATGAGCCCCCCCAACCGTTCCTCGTCGGATGCAGGTTTCTGTCGCCTACCATTTGGACTCGGCGGGCTTGGGGCACATGCCTCCCTTCGTCTTCGAAAAGCTTCCACAATGACGCGGCAGATCGGGGACTCACATCGAGATGTGAGGGGTCGATGTCCACATTATCACCTTGACAAGATCATCGCCAGCCAGCGTCGATCTGCTCTTTTCCCGACTTCCCTGGGGCGGCCCTGTGTTCGCCCTGTGCTCCTCGACCACACCCGACGTGGTGTTCATTCAGCCTTTATCCCAGGTATGGCTTTCTCGGATCAGGGGGGGGAGGGTCCTCCAGTGTGGAGCCCCCCAGCTTGCTTGTTTGGAGGCTTGGACGCCAACACATCAAACAGTCCACAGCACTGGGCAAGGACTGTTGGAGAAGAAAGACAGCTGTGCTTGGCGCCGCGGCCACCATCCCCAATGTCACTCTATGGAGTTGCACCGCTTTTTGGGGGGTCGACGCCTGCATTGGCGTTCCGTCAAGATGACCTTTTCCTTTCCTCACCGGCTCTTGTGAATGTTATCGTCGTAACAGGCCTCGACGCAAATGGAGAGACGTATCAATCACACAGGATATGCCGTCTGATATTGTTGCAGCAAGACACCGTCAAGGAACCCCAAGAAAACCAGCTGCTGTCCTCCAAACGTCGCCTCTTCGAAAATGCTGTCCGGCGTCCCACCTGTTGAATTGATCCGGATGCGTGTGCCATTGTACTACGAACTGTGTGCGAAACTTCATCTAGGGGCTCGATTCCGGTCAATCAGACAGAACGCACCACCGCGGCCATCCCACGCACACGCAGCGCAACGGCTGTTGAACCGTCGTGGGACGCGAGACGTGTTGTCACGGTCGAGAGACATCGCAGAAGCCGTCTGCCCGTCCAAACATTGTCCTCCCGCCGGTGCAGTAACGCATCGACCCATCGACGTACGGTGACACGCCCGCCTCTCGCCCCCTCACACCACCATTTCGCGATCCGCGTTCCAGGCCATCGCCCTGCACCTCGGCCTCCTCTATTGTCCTCCAGCAACGCCTCCCGAATGCACCTACTTACTGCATTGGCAAGCCACATTCGAGCTACCTTGCAGGCTTGCCGGCCAGCTATTGACAGAGCTCGGGAGGGTGTTGACCTCACGACCCCATGATGTCTTCTTTACTGCATCCCTGGCTTGTTCATCCAATCGGGGAGGCCATGGGCGACAGGACGGACGCCTTTAGTCACTGCACCCGCAAGCACCGAATCAACCTCGCTGGGTTAGATGCGGGATCCCACGCGCCAGATTTGAGGCTGCTCGCTTCTCCCCGGTCAGGCGAAGGCGTTTGATGCCGCCATTCCCACCTTGACCGCCCTCCCTACCGTTCCTGCGGGCTGGCCACGGCAACTTCAGACGACCTGTCTGGCTGAACACCTGCAGCTTACTTCACTTCTCACCCGGCAAACAAGTCGTCTCGTCCGGCAGAGCTAGCTGAAGTAAGTAGAGTGGTTGACAGAAGAGCAGTCGCTCGAGGCTTACCGCAGAGCTCTACGCAGCTGGCTAGGGTTTGAGCATCTTGGCTTACGAATCAAGCGTCCCCGGTGCGATCGACAACCTCTCAATCCCAGAGATCTTGCCAACAACTGCTTGAACGACCCCTTGGTCTGGCGACTCCCAGGGCCCAGCCGCCTCTTTCGCCTGTGACCACACGCCAAGCTAGTTTCCCGGACGTCTTGGCATCGTCCTGCCCTGGCCCCAGTTTCCAGCACCTTTCCACGGTCTCCTCACCACTTGGGCGATGTGATCACTCCTCAAGCGCCCTTCGCGAGTCAAGGTATGAGACTCCAGACTGTCCCACCGCAAACTCAATCCACCCCTCCTTTTTGGATGTTGGAGCACGCCGACGAGAAGAAAGAGACGCAGACAGTGTGAGATGAGCACTGCGCCATGTTTGCCTTTTTGCCAGCCAGCATCGGGTTCGTCTTCGTCTACCCTTGCAGCAGCAGCAGCAGCCCCGAGCATCATCATATAAGATTTCTTTGTCGGGTCACCCATGAAGCAACACGGCATTCACTTCCGGCTGTCCCACTTGTCAGCTTTTCAGTGTGCTGAGAACGCCGGACCAGTCTGGGGGAGGGGTTGCTCCCCGCGATCTGCACCATCGGGATCGACAATTCTCAGCAGGTGGTACAGACTCAAATAGGATGGATTGCCAGCCAGTCGCTCGTACTGTGGGGGCCGTTCAGTCGGTCTACGTTGTCAGGCGGAAAGTCCGACGTTGCTCCCTGCTCAGGGGCTGTTGAGCGAAAGTCCTAACGACAGGCACAATGGTTTCTCGTTTGACAGCCATGTCCACCGATAATACCGACAATCGTTTGCTAGATTGACCACGAGCTTGCTGGACCTGTCAGGCAGGTGAACGGGGAGAGATTCGAGTGTATCTTCAGAGCTGGTTGAGAAGGAGGGCATCGCCACAGCCAGCTCAAAAATGTCTTGTGACAAAGGACGAGATGCCTCGCCAGGAAGAACCGGGGCCAATAAGCCGGTTGTGCAGGCGCGGATCGAGCTGGATCTCATATTGATGTTACCCAACCCCCGTTCACTTAAAGTACCGACGTGGTGATCAGCACCCCGCCCTCTGCACTGTCTTCGAATTGGCAAGTATCTGTGACGCGTTTCCGGCGTATGATATCATCGAGGGCTGCCAATCGACAGTGCAAGAGTCTTGGGTCCTCACGCCTCTTTGGTCCCTTCTACTTCCCGAATTAACTCGGATCAGTAGGCGGCGAAGCAAACATACTGTGCGTGGCATGATCAGGTCCAGCGAGTTAATGCGGAGCGTCTCTGAGCGATCACTCACGGACGGAAGAAGGGGTGTAAGATGTCATTCTCGTCCCACAGTCGTACAGCTGTGGTCGAAATGATGCAAAGGCTACGAGCGAGCTGGCCAGTCACTTTCAAACATACGGGACGTTCTGAGCCATGGCGATCTGGGTTTCTTGATCTCCCAGATGTAACATTCATCAGCGTAGATCGAGCGAGGATGGAGTTGGCGAAACTGTTGAGAGAATCCGGCAATCGACCCTATTACTTCCATGAACGCGGCGATTACATGCGAAATAATGGAGCTGCCACGGTCCGTCACGATTGTTTTCTCAACTGGTGTTCTCATTGACTGGCTATGTTGTACCTGACCCGACCACGAGGCCAAACGTCCAGCCCTGCTCGCTGATTGAGATATCTCCTTCATCAATGTGAATTGTGACCCAAACTCCAGTAAGGACTAAAGCCCCACCTCAACCGTACACCATGTCCGGTAAAAAGAACGTTTCTCTGCGCGCGCCAGCATTGTTTCGTATCAAGAACTCAGTGACCCCTGTGGTTCACGAGCCCTGGTGGCAGTCGTGGCAGAGGTACGAGGCCCCTACTCCAGATTCATGGCATTCCGCCACTCGATCCTCTCTCTGGCCAGGACCTCCATATCCCTCTCCAGCTGGGCCTTGAACAGCGCCTCCCTGCGCTCTAGATCCTGAACCGTACCGGCGGCAGCAAAGGCGGCGGCGACGCGGGTCGAGGGCGTCAGCGCGCGGACGAGGTCGTCGGACCGGACAGCCGACGAGGGGAGCGAGACAGCCGCGGCGGCAACGGGGGTCGCGGCGGTGGAGACGGCCTTGTGGTTCTTGGTCTTGCTGCCCTTGGGGCGGCCGCGGCCGCGCTTGTTCTTCCGGACGACCTCGGCGGGGGACTCGTCAGCGTCCGGGTCAGCGCTGTGGGCGCCGGGGGAGAGGTGGCCGATACGGAGGGTGATATCGCTCTTTCCCTTGGAACGGCGGGAGCCGCTGCCCTCCATGAGCCAAGTCTTCGGGCTGGTGGCGGGGTCAGGGGTGTTGGGCTTAAAGGTGCCGTCGGGGGCGGCGTAGTCAGCAGAGGAGAAGATGGGAAGGTAGGTGCCGCGGAGACCGGTGTCACGATGCTTGCTGGCCGGATCGGCGGGAGTCGCGATCTTGCTGCCATGCCGAAGATGGACAGGGGTGAGGGAGCCAGCGATGTGTGGGTAGCGCTTGGGGACAGGGATGGGCGAGTTGGACTTGACGGGGGGTTCGTCGGATCGAGGATAATGAGCCGGGAGAGGAACGGCTGTGACGGAGCGTCTATCAGAGGTATCCTTGTTCTTGGATTTGGCGGCGCTCTTGCCCAAAGACGGAAGAGGGTTACTGGTATTGTTGACCTCGGTGGCCGCGATGTTGCTGCTTGCGCGTCTGAGTTCCTTCCTCTCTTTTCTCTTTCTGAGCTTCCGCTCAGTAGAGGTCTCGACAACACTGTTGGCGTCCTTGACCTGGCTTTGCTGAATAATCTCCATGTCGGCGTCGTTGCCGTCATTGTGCTTGTCCTTCTTCTCCTTCTTACGCTTCTTACTGTCCTTCTTAGGTGTCTCATGGACAGCGACCTTGTCCATCTCTTGGACAGAGCTGGTCTTGGGCAGGGTATTGTCGCTGTTCTCCTGCTTGGCCTGGGAGACGGTAAAAGAGGATTCAGACTGGCCCTTCATGTCGTGCTTGTGCTTCTTTGAAGGCTTCTCTGCATCATCGACGCGCTTTCTCTTCGAGTCCTCTTTGGCGCTGCGCTTGGCAGACGAGTTTGCCTTGCTCGAGTTGACTTCCTTCTTGGTCTGATCTCCCCCGCTGGAGCTTGAACCGGACGAGGAAGTCGTCTCATAGTCACTGATTTTGGGCGGGATGCGGGGGCCGAGGTGGCTCCGGAAGCGGCCATGCATCTCGCGGAGGGCATCCCAGTTCTGGCGAAGCGGGTCGGTGGGCTCGGCGAGGTAGAGGGCCTCAGCATGCGCAACGCTAGTACTGAGCTTCGCCATGTGGCGCTGTTCCTGGTCTTGGAGGATGGACGACCCTTGGTCGAGTTGGGCCGACGTGCTACCGCTACCGCTCTTGCTGTGGGCTGCCTCGGCGACCTGGCGGCACATGGCATCGCTGCGGGCGATGAGTTTCTCAGTCTTGGCCGCGAGGTTCTGGCGCTCCTTCCTGAGCTTCTTGGCGTCAAAGCCCCGAGATGAGGATGGCTTGGCGTCAGACAGGGCCTGGGGCCTGGGGTTGTTGCCGCCGCCTGGTACAGCGATCTTGCTGATGGTGGCCATGGTGTCAGCAAAGACGCGTTTGGCAGCCTGACTGGGGGTTAGGTCTGGCATGAGTGTATCTTGATGTGCCTGAATGTTCGAGGGATGGAACGAAGGAGAAGTTGAGAATACGGCCAGTGGGAAGTGGATAGTGAGAGCTCGAAGCTACGAAACTGGTAAATAGTCAACATTATGAAAGAACGCAACCTGGAAGCTACAAACCTGGATGTATGTAGCTACGTGGGCCGCAGACTGATCAAGGGGCTCGTCCTCTTTGTCGAAGATGCGAGAGTTGAAAAGGAAAGTGGAATATTGTTTGTTGTTGAGACGGGTGATTGTGAAGGAAGGAGCAGGCAGGAAGTTGTGCCCCAAGGTCAGAAGCTTTGATTGGTAGCCTGTTGCTACTGCAGCGCAAGGCCTTCGCCGTTGGCTTCGGCAGCAACAGAATTTAGAGGCATGGCTCTACGGCTGCAGAAAGGACCCTTCCCCTTGCCACCACCTATCTACCCTAGAGGATTCAACCACAGACAGACGAGGTGGCTAGCCGCAGTTCACATTTTACGCCTTGGGAAATCTAAATCTTACAGAAATATGCAGGGCTTTTTTGAAAAGAAAATAGTTCATCCCCACTAGTCCGGGTAATGTTCCATGATCATCTAAGAGCATGTCGTCCCGCTGGGGGGAGTGGTGTGGCAGAGGCCGTGGTGTTTGGCGTGTCCTCTTCCAAGTCTTGTCAAAGGTGCCGCATAGACCGGACATCATTCAAAAGCGGTGCAACAGCTAAATGTGAGCTGAATTTCACATCGAAAGTGTTATCAGCATTTGATAGAAGTTCAATGTTGAAGAACATCGTCTGGGAGTCGTGCTGTTGATGAGCATCAAGACATGGAGTTGAAGCGAATGACTAAGCGCTCAGGACCAATGGCTTCCCCGCACTTGAATCCCGTCCAATGCAGCCGCATCTGATAACTGGTCGGTGTCATCGCCGCTTTTAGGTACTGAATGTACCGACATCCTCAACCACTGCCGACATCACACAGTATCACTCTCGGTGGCTGGCTAGCCCGTGAGCATCGAAGCACGTACTGACAGATGCATACTGTGGTGGTTTCTGAGGTATGGGAGCGCGAGGACACCAAGGTAAGCGTGATCATACATGTACCGTCCGCACTCTGCCAGGCACCGCATCAACAACGCTGATGGTCGAGCCGAGAAAAAGCGGCGAGGCGCTAGTCCATAGCACCTTCTCATAGCAGGCGGGGCGCCCACAAGTGCCTGCCAGCACCTGGAACCTCGGCACTGACGCGCGGGAGCTACCCCCAGGTAGCTTCTCCAGCAGCGCCGATGCCGAAGCACGACTCGGAGCTGGGATAAAGATGTGACCGCACCCCTCATCCACCGGCTTCGTGCCTCGGCCTGTGTTTTACCATCTACATACCGTCCCAACCCCTACCAACCACCACCTCCGCCAGAGCAATTCGATTGTCCAGCTCAGCAATCTCGTCTACTATCACCGCCAGCCTCGCATTCGATCAGACAGACACCATGAGCGGCCCCGGCGTCGGATTCGAGTACCCTCCCCAGGAGGTCTCGTGGCTGAAGCGTGATGTCCTGCTCTTCGCAAACACTGTCGGCGCCACGGCCGACGAGCTTCACTTTCTCTACGCAAGTCAACCCAGTCACACAGTCGCCTCGAGCTGTCAGCTAATATCCAGCAGGAGCTTCACCCCAAGTTCGCCGTCTTCCCCACCTACTCCCTGATCCTCCGTAAGCTCCCCCGCCCATGCCTTCCTCGGCAGCCCCGAGACAGCATCCGCTGACAGACTCAGCCTTCAAGGGCAACACGCAGGAGACGATCGACTTTTACGCCGCCCAGAAGGCCATCGCGATCCCCGGCGTTCCCGAATTTGACGCCCGCCGTGTGGTCGATGGCCAGCGTAAGATCGAGTTCTTCAAGCCCCTGCCCACCTCGTCGGTCGGCCGCACGTTCGAGGTCCGCACCAAGGTGCTCGGCGTCTACGACAAGGGCCGCCCTGGCACCGTCGTCGAGACTCAGACGGACGTCGTCGACGTCAACAGCAACGAGGTCTACTCGCGCGTCGTCGGCTCCGGCTTCTACATCGGCCAGGGCAACTGGGGCGGCCCCAAGGGTCCCGCCACCGAGAACTTCCCCCCGCCCAAGGGCAAGGCTCCCGACACGGTCCTGACGCACGAGACGAACGCCCAGTCCGCCCTGCTGTACCGCCTCAACGGTGACTACAACCCCCTGCACGCCACCCCCGAGCCCGGCAAGAAGATGGGCTTCGGCGGCGCCATCATGCACGGCCTGTACTCGTGGAACGCGACGGCGCACGGCCTGCTGAAGGCGCTGGGCGGTAGCGACCCGGCCAACATCAAGGAGTACCAGGCGCGGTTCGCGAGCCCCGTCCTGCCGGGCGACAAGCTGGTGACGAACGTGTGGAGGACGGGCGACATCAAGGACGGCTGGGAGGAGATCCGCTTCGAGACCAAGGTCGAGGGTGGCAAGGTGTGCCTGAGCAACGGCCGCGCGCTGCTCAAGGTGGTGGGTGACGGCAAGGCCAAGCTTTGAGCTGTAGACTGTGACGAGCCCGATTATTTGAATGATACATGTTTGCATTGCCACTGCTGGGAGCTGCTATGGACCTTGTTCGCTAGATTGTGACGCTGCAGTGGTGTTGATGGTGATGTGTGGGGCCACCCAAATGATGCACCTGCACCGTCTTCACACTGAACCTCCCAATCCACTCACCCCCCCCCAGACTTGAGGTGCTGACATTCCCGTCTCACAACCCAAGTCCGCGCCCATGGCCGAAACCCACCACCTCGGCCAGAGGCTCTCCTACGATGGCGCCCTTTGCACCGTCCACTACATTGGCGACGTTGACGGCACCACCGGCACCTGGCTCGGCGTAGAATGGGACGACCCCTCGCGTGGGAAGCACGATGGCCAACACAAGGGCACCCGTTACTTTGAGTGTACCGTCCCTGGCTGTTCCTGATCCACCTGCACACGACTGACAGATAGCAGGCCTCTCGCGCTCCCGCACCGCCGCGTCGTTCGTCCGCCCCTCCCGCCGCGCCGACAAGCCGCAGAGCTTCGTCGCCGCGCTGCTGGAGAAGTACGCCACCGAGTCGGGCGGTGACGCCGGCGCGGCGACGCCCTCGCGCAATCCGGAGATTGAGATCATCTTCTTCGGGAAGAAGGTCGCGGAAGAGGTCGGCTTCGACAAGATCCGGCGGCAGCTGGCGCGGGTGGAGGAGCTGAAGATCGTCATCCTCGACGGCATGCGCATTGCGTGGGACGTCATGTTTGAGGATGGCGGGCGGGGGGTCAAGGACACGAGCCCGCTGATTTTCGAGCTGGACCTCAGCAGGAACTTGCTTGAGAGCTTTGGAACGGTGGTCAGGATTTGCCGCGAGTTGGAAGGGCTGAAGAGTCTGCGGCTCAAGTACGTCTCTCGCCTGTCGTTCCCACGGGCCTGTGCTGACTCTTTCCAGTGGCAATCGGTTCCAGATCATTCATCCCGAGTCTGAGCCCACGGCCAAGAGCGCCTGGGGAGCATTCAGAGAGGTCAGGGAGCTGGAGCTCGAGGAGACGCTCCTCTCCTGGGAGAACATCTGCGAGATCGCGACCAACTTTCCCGCCCTCAACCGCCTCAGCGCCAGTCTCAACCAGTTCACCATGATCCCCGAGAACAACCTCGCCACCCTGGCGTCCACCCTCACGACCGTCGACCTCGAGTTCAACGACTTCACCTCCCTCGCCGACGTCGCGCCGCTCGCCTCCCTCACGGCCCTCCGCAGCCTGCACCTCAAGGGCAACGCCATCTCGGCCATCCAGCCCGACCCCGACGCCCCGCCTCCCATATTCGCCCCTTCCCTCACCTACCTCGACGTCTCGTACAACGCCATCGCCTCGTGGTCCTTCATCGACGCCCTCCCCACCTCCATACACAGCCTCTCTGCCCTCCGCCTCTCCCACAACCCCCTCTGGGCGAACCCGGTCCCCGACGCCAAGCGCGCCCCCGACGACGACGACGCCGCGCGGACGACCGACGAGGCCCACATGATCACGACTGCCCGCCTCCCGACCCTCAAGACGCTCAACTTCGCGACCATCACGGCCCAGGACCGCACCAACGCCGAGCTCTTCTACCTCTCGCGCATCGCGCGCCAGCTCTCGTCCGTGCCCGAGGAGGACGAGGCCCGCGTCCTGACGCAGCACCCGCTGTACGTGGCCCTGTGCGAGACCTACGGCGAGCCGGACATTGTGCGCCGCGACGAGGTGGACCCCAACTTTCTCGAGGCGCGGCTCGTGCGCGTGCAGTTCGTCGCCGCCGCGGCGGGGCTGCCGGCCGAGGCCCCGCGGGAGGGCGCGACGGAGATCCCGAAGTCGTTCGACGTGTACGCCGTCAAGGCGATCGCGGGCCGGATGTTCGGGGTGCCGCCGCTGGGGGTGCGGCTTGTGTGGGAGACGGGGGAGTGGGACCCCGTCGGGGGCTTCGACGAGGAGGTCGGGGAGAGCAGTGACGAGGAGGACGGGCTGGAGGCGGAGCTGGCGGTGGAGGTGGAGGCGGCGCGGGGGTCCGGAGAGGAGGTCGAGCTGAGGAGGGGGGGACGGTGGGTGAAGAGAGAGGTGGAGCTCGTGGACGGGCCGCGGCAGCTGGGGTTCTGCGTTGATGGGCTGTCGGCGCGGATACGGGTGGAGGTCAAGTAGTGTTTGGCAGTGGCGGGTTGGCGCAAGCGGTTTGCGAGTCTGATGGTATTGGGAAGCATCATGAAAACACCAATGGCTGATAGGAGTGGATGCATCTTACTATAAGCTTGGTCTCAGGACCTCATATATGGTCATCCCATGGGAAGTGTGGCCCTGTTCTGTAGTAGATTATTCGATCCAGCGTCGCCCGCCTCTTGCTCTTTTCATCAAGTTACTGCTCATCTTCACGCCGAGTGAAGAATTGCTGACAACAAGCTCATCATGGCCGCTGTTCGGGCTCACCCCCAGGGGCAGCATCAGTTCCGGATCGGCATCCATCACTCCAAGCACAACCCGCATAACGGAGGGGCTCTGAAAGAATTGTATGCGGACAGAAACACTGCTCTCCAGGCGAGCGTTACCCACGTCGATGCGAGTCTACCGCCCACTTCAGTCCTGGCTCTCAGTCCAATAAACATGACAAGTGGTCCCCAGGATGACGACAACAAGCTCGTTCAGACCGCGAGTATCAGCGAGGAACACTCAACCCAGCAGTCTGTGTCCGATATTGACGATATTCCCGCCCCTGGCATCATCGGGATAAAGGGCGCCCTGGACCTAGGCGGGGGTTTCGATATACACCCAAACCTCCATCCCATGCACTTCCTCATGCGTCCCGGCCCCGGAAGCACCCGCTCCATCGTGCCCCTGATCCCCCTCGATCTCCTTCCGGAGTACATCGAGGTTGTCGGACTGCCGCGGTACCTGTCTCCCAAGCAGACAGCCCGCATGTCCAGCGTGGGCACCCACGACAAGCCGGTTGATGGGCCCTGCTACAAGATGCGCATCACGCAGCCTGTTCACGACGGTCCAGTCACGAAGACAGCTGACCCGCCTCTCATCGACCATTCTACCATCGCGAAGCCGGTCGACTCTCCCGCCTCGCCCTCGGCCCTCATCCTCGAAGCCGCAGCTGCCGCATCGGCCCACCACCTCCTCCCGTCCCCGAAACCGAACGTCCCCGGCCGCTACTGTCGCCACTACTGCCACCACGGGACCTGCCGATGGGGCGCCTACTGCAAGTACCAGCACGTCATGCCCGGCACGCCGGAGGGGCTGGCGGAGGTCGGGCTGCGGGGGTTCCCGGCGTGGTTCCGCGCCGTCGTGTTCAGCGTGAACGGCGATGCGGGGGGGCCCACTGGCAGGGCGGCTGCAGAGAAGAAGAAGCGGGAGAGGGAGGAGAAGCTTGAGCGGGCGAGAGAGGCGGAGAGGGTGGAGATGCAGAGGCTGGAGAGGTTGAGAGGGGACGACGTGAGGGTGACTCCTGTTGCTGTTGAGGATCTGAGGGGGGAGGGAGACAAAGGGGAAGGGGAGGCGGTTCAGCAGATTCTGGTTGATCTAGATTAGGACTTGCTGTGTTTGAGTTGAGATCAGGTGTTCAGTCAACGCATCACCTGGGATACAAAAATAGCTAGTACTCGTTGTAGTACCAGATTATGTCCTTTGATTAAGGTAGTGATTGGGAAGTTGTGAGTGATCGCCCGCGTAGGACGTGTCACCAAGCCAGAGCAACATCAAAGCATCATAGTCAAGAACGACAAGGAATAACCTGAGCGAGCTACTACCTAGCTTAATTGTTTGTAAGCTCGCACGACTCACGTCGCACTACTCGCGTCGACCGCATGGCCCATCTCGTCGTGGCCCGCAGTCCGGGCCCTCGCTGATGGAGTTTACGAGCCCTGGCCATTAACTCCGTACCTCCGACACGGATCTTGCCCACGCCACCAGCAAACCCGACAATGCTCTCGGCCTGGGGTCGGGAGTTAAGCTTTACGGAGCTGTCAACGGCTGTAAGGATCGAATTGCGTTTCGGCCCCGATGCCTGGGACGGGGGTCGGAGGTTACGGGGTGCAGCCGCGACCTGGGGAAAGGAATGGCACGCAAGGAGGGTCCCTTCACGATGCATCATCGACAACGGCAGTCATTAACGTGTAATATACGGGCGGCAGTATAAATGGAGTTGATCGCGCGTGGATTTTCATAATGTGCAATTGGTTTCGCCATCATCGCTCTACACTCTCAAGACTACTACTCAAACTCCCCAAGCCATCGATCATTCAGATCGCTATCAACACTGCTTCCACCAAAACCCACACTAAAGGACACCATGCCTCAGCTTGTCGGACAAGAAGTCGGCCCTCACGGCTTTGGCCTCATGGGCTTCACCTGGCGCCTCCAGCCCATCGGTGACGAACAGGCCTTCGAGGCCCTGCGTGCCGCCATCGCCAACAACATGACCTTCTGGAACGGCGGCGAGTTCTACGGGACCCCCGATGCCAACTCGCTGACCCTCCTCAACCGGTACTTCGAGAAGTACCCCGAAGACGCCGACAAGGTCGTCCTCAGCATCAAGGGCGGCCTTACCCCCAGCCTCAAGCCCGACGGCTCCCCCGAGGGCATCCGCCGCTCCCTCGACAACACGCTCGCCCAGCTCGGTGGCCGCAAGAAGCTCGACATCTTCGAGGCCGCTCGCCGCGATCCCAACACGCCCCTCGAGGTCACCCTCGGCATCATCGACAAGGAGTACGTCCAGACAGGCAAGCTCGGCGGCATCAGCCTCTCCGAGGTCTCGGCCGCGACCATTCACGAGGCCGTCAAGATCACCAAGATTGTCGGCGTCGAGGTCGAGCTCAGCCTCTTCTCCACCGACGTCCTCACCAACGGCATCGCCGCCGCCTGCGCCGAGCACAACATCCCCCTGATCGCCTACTCGCCCGTCGGTCGCGGCATGCTCACCGGCCAGCTCAAGTCCATCGACGACCTGCCCGAGGGCGACATGCGCCGACACTTGCCGCGCTTCCAGCCCGACACGTTCGGCATCAACCTCGAGCTCGCCGCGCAGATCGAGCAGATGGCCGCCAAGAAGAGCGTCACGCCCGCCCAGCTCGCGCTGGGCTGGTGCCGCGCGCTGTCGAGGCGCCCCGGCATGCCCACGATCATCCCCATCCCTGGTACGACGACTGCGTCAAGGGTCCAAGAGAACGCGAAGTTGGTGGATTTGAGCGATGCCGAGATGGAGGAGATCGACGCGACGCTGGCCAAGTTCGAGGTAGCCGGCGGGCGTTACCCCGCCCACCTCCCTATGAACACGTAAGGCTTGGGACGGACGGGAAAGAGTCTGGAACTTGATAGCAGAGTTAGCGAATGATCAATCGAGCATTTGTTGTAACAATGGCTTGTCCAGCAATAATCAGAAGGTTGTAGTGTAAGAATGAATCCACATGCGGTCTGTACAAGTACGGATCGTTGAGATTTGCAGAATTCTTGGTTGCTCATCATATGCTTGCGAGGAGGCCGTGGCCAGGAAAAGGGAATGAGCTTACCATTGGGTAGTTAGCATGGTGGCAGAGCTGTTTGTAGCATCCTGATAAATTTTACTCTCCAGGGACGGAGTTGTGTTGAGGGAAGAATTCGAAGCTGCCTACCAGTGGATCGAGAGCTGTAATGGATCACCTGAAATTGGGTGACTCAGCAGCGGGGCTCGCTCTCCCCCCTGGCCTGGGCCCCCTGAAGCGAATTGACACAGCGTCCATTATCACTACCGGTCGATGCTGCTGCGCAACTCAGGCAATGCTTCGTAAGGTAAGGTACACTGAACATTATAAATCGCCGCCAAAGGGTATACAGGAATGCGCCTCGTGAGCAACTTTCAAGCGAGCCAAAGTCCACCAATGTAATACCACAACTACACCGCCATGACACCGTTGGCCCCGACGGCTTCCACTCGGTTGACCAGCTTCTTGACGTTCGTCCACTCCTCCGCCTTGAGGTCATCCGTGCCGCCAAGACCAGACGAGACCTCAAACACAGTCAGAGCTCCGTCGATGCCGCCCGTCGCCAGGCGCTTGCCCTCCGACCGCTCCCAGGTCACCTTGTTCAAGCTCTTTGAAAGCATGGTCCTACCATCCTTACGGGCGCTCGGCGATATTCTGGCCACCGGCTCCTCCGTCTCTACCGTGATATCCCACAGCTCGAGCCAGCCGGCGCCATCCACGAGAGAGAAGACACCAGGCTTGATGGGAGACCACTTTGCGTCGTAGACCACGTCTTCCCGAACAAAGTCGATCAGCGGCGACACCGTGCCTTCGCCTCCTGCCGTTGACGTTGCAGCAGGAGCGCGGACCTTCCAAAGGCGCACGCTCCAGTCCAGAGACGAAGACAGTACCAGGTCGCCGAGATCGACGGGACCTCGTGCGGGGTGGAAGTCGACCGACATGACCGGGGCCGTGTGTCCCTTGTAGCTGAAGCGAGCGTCGATGCCCGCCTTGGCGCCCGCTCTGTCGTACCTGTGGCAGGGGAAGATTGAGCCTTCCTCGCTGCCCACCAGGAAGAAAGTCGGATCCGCCTGCGGGAATGCCAAGCAGGTCGGACTCACGTCGTCGATTTTGTAAGAAGGTGGCGCCTTCAGCTCCAACGTTTCCTGCGGTTGCGCGAACACATCCATACTCCAGCCGCAGACGATGCCGTCGGTCGAGCATGAAATAATGTTGTTGGCGTTCTGGGTGCCGACGATATCGACCGAGTAGATGGGGTGCGTGTGTCCGTACCCGGTCAGCGGCGTCTTTTGGACGGGCGCTGACTTGGCTCGAGTGTCCCAGAGGAGAACTTGGCCACTGTATGATCCTCCCACAATAAGGTTCCGGTGATAGGGTGAGAACTTGGCCGTTAAAACGTCAGACTGGGCGTGGAAGACAAACTCCGGCCTGTCGTGCATTGCATGGCTCCACACCTGCACAAGTCCGTCTGGATCATGTGGTGCTGAAGGGTTCTTGGTGTAAGATGCCAGCACCAAGCCGGGGTAGTGCGGCGAGAAGTCGATGCTGCTGATCATTCGCTTCTTTGACCACCTGTCGTCGAAGAACTGGGCGACCTCCTTCACTCTGTGCCTTCCCTTACCGCCCGTGTTGCCGCTCTCGTCATCGTCGTCGTCCACATCCTGCCCCTGTTGGGCATAATCCACCAAGATGTCAAACTCTTCGTCTATAGCCCTCTCAATAACCTTGCTGGACTTGTCAAGGAAGTCCGCGAACTCGGGAGAAACCCAAACAGCATTCTGCTCCTCTTCGGTAAGCTTCCGCAGAGGGAAGTTTGTTGACTGCACCTCTTGCTGGGGCACACCATCCTGCAGGCTTTCTCTTGTCGCCTTCAGCTCCTCCTCTACTTCTTTCCTGATGTTCTGGCGCAGTTCCTCCTCTCGATCGCGCTCCTTCCTGCTCATCCGCTTGCTGGGCGTGGAGGTAGCGCCGGGGAGATCTTCATTATCGGATACCGAGTCTGCTCGTGGGCGGCTGGGTAGGGTCCATTCCTCGGCGGTTTGGACACCCTTGCTGTAGGAGAAGATCTCCTTAACGGGTGAAGGCGGGCACTCGAACACGGTGGTCAGGGGGATTGTTGTGAGAACTTGCGGTGGCGGGGGAGGGGGCGCAGGCTGGAGAGCAGACGCCAAAGCGACTTCTGAGGTCTCGTTGCTGATTTCTCCTGCGCTGAGTACGCTATTCGGCCGGCTGCCCCTGTGTGCTGGCGATGCTGCGCCGCCGGTTGTCGTGGAACCAGGCCGGCTCTCTCCCACGAGGGTATTGATCAAGGCCTCGATGTCGCGGCGGTTGTCACCTCGGCCAGGCGTTGGTGCGATCAGCTGCAGCAGTGTTGGGTCAGTATGCAGACACTGGCGGCCATGTGTGTTTCGGGACTACGAACCTCGCTTGGGCTGCCTATGCTCTGGCGGCTTGCTGTTGCTTGGTTTGCTCGAAGCTCCCTCTGCCGCTTAAGCTCCGCGAGCTTTGCCTTCTTCGCCAGGATCTCTTCGCGGCGTTGTTGCATGTTGCCGACTCCCTACTCCCATGACGGGAGTTGCCGGTTCTAAGCGTCGATGGTTGTGAGAAGGCAGGTCCGAATCTTGAACGTCGACGCAAAAAGCCAGGAGGAAAACAGTCGAACGTGAGGCGTTGATAGAGCTCGGCAGTGGGCTTGGGTATTGATGTGGGTGGAGCTTGTTGGAGATGCTAGACTTTGTTTGTTCGGGGGAATCTTTCATGCCCGCCTCGTCGCGATCCAGAGTCAGTGGAGGAAAAGACCCCTGTCTGTCCCTGAGGTGGACAGCTGCCCCCTGCATCCACTAAAGCCAGACCACCACGGGGCATTTCCTCGCTCGACCAGCTCCAGCGAGAACGCCTGCTCCACACACGTGACTGAGTCGGTAAATGACCGGGGAAATCAGTGCAATCACGTAAGCGCCCAACTCGAAGCGCTGTTGGCTGGCCGGGGGTGCGGCTACAGTCCAAGCTCCCCAGCGGGCCGGGAATTGAGTGACAGCAACAGTCGATGGAACGGCCGGAAAATCTGCGGTTTCTCCCGAGCTTTTCACCAAAACTTCGCACCTCGACGTCCTAGCATCACTCCCTCCCACGGGCCAATTGACAGCCATTGTCGACCTGCGCGCTGCCCGATCATCCTCTCGTCTTAGTCGAAATCCAGTCGCGTCTCCAAGACCATTTTCGCCATGTCTGCCTCATCCGGAGTCAACGTACGTCGAGCCGCGCCTCCTGGTCTCCTGGCCTCCTAAGCCTCACGCCCCAACCCAATCCCAGCCCCCGCGCCGAGCGCGCAACCTCCTTCCATCCGAAAAGCTTCGCGAGCGGCGACGGGCCATTCATCGGCACTGGCTTCATTGCTAACCCATCTTCGAATTACAGGTTCTTCGCTACACTGCCCTCGGCCTGGGTATCTTCTACGGCTTCTCCCACCAGCGATCCATCACCGCGGCCCAGAAGGCCACCGCCGCGCAGAAGGAGTACGAGCACAAGCAGCAATTGATCAACCAAGCCAAGGCGCAATACGCGAAGAAGAACAACCCCGCCGCTGCGACGTCCAGCTCAGGTACGATGAACCAGGGAGGCAATTTGTTGGATTCGATCGAAGCCTTCGAGACGCCTAACCGAGGATGACCGATCACGCGGCCATTCTCATCTACGCACATGATGCTAATGTGATAACAGCCAACCAAGACCCGATGGACCCCAACTTTGACCTGGAGGCTTACCTCACCAACTTGGCGAAGGAGAACCCGTAATGGGATTGCTTTGGACTGATTGAGGAATGGAGGTGCTTGACGGAGGTGAGGACGGAACGGACAAGACGCAACCAGAATTGAGGAGGGCTCTGCGCAGGGACACGACATGCTCTCCCCCGAGCATTGAGGATAGAGTGGCGGGCTTCCCGGGTGGGCAGCGCTGAAAGGCACTGCACCCGACCGCCATGGCATAGACATTTCCTTTTGCCTCCGCTTGACTGGATGTACATGTGTACAATAGGCTCGACTAGATGACTGAAATAATGCAGTCATGGGAACTAAGCTTGACCGTACGTGACTTTGACCTTTTGTCTTTCATCATGAGGGATTGAGTCGCCGTAGAAGTAGGATCTCGCGCACTTTCACAAGGATTGAGCAGGCCGCAGCAGCATGCCACCAACGCTCCTGGGTTCGACTAAGGAAACAACCCGGGACAGTCTTGCAAGTGCACAGAAACCACTGTACCAACTGAGTCTCATCAATCGTCATCGCACTTCACTCTCGCGGTCGATGCATTAAACCGGATGCGTTGTATTCATCTAAACGTCGTTCCCCGTGCGGCCCACTCCACAATGTAACTAGCCCGACTTTCCCCCTACTGTACCCCTGCAAGATTGCGTGTATCCGGGGCTGCAGAAGCTCAAGCTGTCCTTCTGCACGCCCGGAGCGTTCATCGACGACATCAATCCCACCACGTCGTCTCCCAACTTCAGCACTGCCTTTCCACACACGCGGCCACAATGTCGGCCCAAACAGTGGAAACCCTCTCTGGAGGCAGCACGCAGAAGACAAGGAGCTTCTTGCGCGTGATTATCCTCCTCCTGATTGCTGCAGCTGGTGTTGCGAGCCGTCTCTTCTCCGTCATTCGTAAGTGTCCCCCCCCAACTGGCCCACGATGGATGCCGCCGCCAACCCGGCATTGTGTATTCAATGGATCGCGTGCACCTCACTGCACCTCAAGGACAAGCTTGCTAACCAATATTCAACAGGCTTCGAAAGCATTATCCACGAATGTTCGTCACTACCGATTTCCCCGCTCTTACATTGAATGCTGGAATGCCGTACTGACCTCACTCAGTCGACCCCTGGTTCAACTTCCGAGCCACCAAGTACCTCGTCGCCAATGGCGTCTACAGCTTCTGGGACTGGTTCGATGATCGCACCTGGCATCCTCTTGGTCGGGTTACCGGAGGTACCCTCTACCCTGGTCTCATGGTCACCAGCGGTGCCATTTACCACGCCCTCCGTGCCCTCACGATTCCTGTCGATATCCGCAACATCTGCGTCCTCCTCGCGCCTGCTTTCTCTGGTCTGACGGCCTTTGCGGCTTACCTTCTCACCAATGAGATGACGACGTCCCCGTCTGCCGGCCTTCTGGCTGCGGCGTTCATGGGCATCACGCCTGGTTACATCTCTCGGTCCGTCGCCGGCAGCTATGATAACGAGGCCATCGCCATCTTCCTCCTGGTCTTCACCTTCTTCTTGTGGATCAAGGCCCTGAAGCTAGGATCCATCCTCTGGGCTGCGCTGTGCGCTCTCTTCTACGGATACATGGTCGCCTCATGGGGTGGATATGCCTTCATTACGAACATGCTGCCCGTCCACGCCCTCGTGCTGGTCGCCACAGGAAGGTACAGCACCAGGCTGTATGTGTCCTACACGACCTGGTACGCCCTCGGTACCGTCGCCGCCATGAACATCCCCTTTGTCGGCTTCCTGCCGATTAAGACTAGCGAGCATATGCCTGCTCTTGGTAAGTCGACAGCTCCCGTTGCTAGAAATGTCCAGTCAAGCTAATGTATGCAGGCATGTTCGGTTTCCTGCAGCTCGTGGCCTTCATCGACTACGTCCGTGGCGCCCTTCCCGCTCGCCAGTTCCAGACCTTCCTGTACACCATGGTTGCCGTTACTTTCGGCCTCGGCCTCGCTGGTGTCGTTGCCCTGACTCAGCTCGGATACATCGCCCCCTGGGGCGGTCGCTTCTACTCTCTGTGGGACACTGGATACGCCAAGATCCACATCCCCATCATCGCGTCCGTCTCGGAGCACCAGCCTACCGCATGGCCTGCCTTCTTCTTCGACCTGAACATGATGATCTGGCTGTTCCCCGCCGGCATCTACCTATGCTTCCAGGAGCTTCGCGACGAGCACATTTTCCTCGTCCTGTACGCTGTTCTGGGCAGCTACTTTGCTGGTGTCATGGTTCGTCTCATGCTCACCCTGACGCCATGCGTCTGCGTTGCTGCTGCCATGGCCGCGTCGCAGATTCTGGACACATATCTGACTCGTTGGTCTCCCTCTGCCGAGGCCTACGAGGCCGCTGAGGAAGCCGCCGAGGCCGCCCCCAAGAAGTCGTCAGCCAAGGGTCTGAAGGCTACCAGCAAGCCGTATGTCGGCATCTACACTCTCCTGTCTAAGGGCCTTGTCATTGGTGGCATGGGCGCTTACCTGCTCCTTTTCGTTCTGCACTGCACCTGGGTGACCTCGAATGCCTATTCATCTCCCTCCGTCGTCCTTGCCAGCCGCATGCCCGACGGCAGCCAGCACATTATCGATGACTACCGCGAGGCATACCAGTGGATCCGCCAGAACACCAAGGAAGACGCCAAGATCATGGCCTGGTGGGATTACGGCTACCAGATCGGCGGCATGGCTGACCGTCCCACTCTCGTCGACAACAACACCTGGAACAACACCCACATTGCCACCGTCGGCAAGGCCATGGCCTCCCGTGAGGAAGTCAGCTACCCCATCATGCGTCAGCACGAGGTCGACTATGTCCTGGTCGTGTTCGGTGGTCTTCTGGGCTACTCCGGCGACGACATCAACAAGTTCCTTTGGATGGTGCGCATTGCCGAGGGTATCTGGCCCGATGAGGTCCAGGAGCGCAGCTTCTTCACTCCCCGTGGCGAGTACCGTGTTGACGAGGGTGCCACCGACACAATGAAGAACAGCTTGATGTAAGTCTGGCATACCCGATCGAGCTGAACACACATGCTAACATGCAATGCAGGTACAAGATGTCATACTACAACTACCACACCCTCTTCCCCTCTGGTCAAGCCCAGGACAGGGTCCGTGGAGTGCGTCTTCCCGAGGTCGGCCCTACCCTGGACACTGTCGACGAGGCCTTCACCAGTGAGAACTGGATCATCCGCATCTACAAGGTCAAGGACCTTGACAACATTGGTCGTGACCACGCGGCCGTGTCCGCCTTCAACAAGGGCCAGAAGAAGAAGAAGGCCATCAAGAAGCGTGGACCTCGCGTTCTGCGATCCGATTAGAGGCGGAAAATACCGCGTGACGATGACTTGACGACGAGAGCTCATCTCGATTTCCTTTTACTTTGGCTTGGGGGACAAGGGCTTGGGGGATACCATCAGCCGATAGGCAGAAGGCCCGGCATGTACCTAGACACAAAAGCAGAAGACTTGACCCTGGTTGTATACCAAATGTACGATTTGACCGCGTCGATGACTAATGTCGTGATGGCGTGCCGTTGAGTTGAGGCTGGCCTCCTGATGGCACTGCATAGGCCACAAACTGCGGAAGGATGGTTTCCACCGGGCAACTAGCGATGAAGACAAATGCTAGACTGTTGCCGTGTGCCCCTCGATTGACTGTTCTGCGAGGCCACAGCCACTCCTTCCTTCTCTCCATTGCGGTACAGAAGGCACAAAGCCACTTTGACGGTTGCTCAGCTTCGCCCTGCACAAACTCTCTACATAGTTGACTTATCCACCATACTACCCTCTTTGCAGCTCGCTGAGGTTTTGTGAAGATTGCTAGGCTTGTCAGTCTATCCAGAGGCCTTCTGAGAGACGAGATCAGCAAGACATCATCTCCCCCGCAGGACATCTTGAATGCGACAAGACCAAGCCGGAGACGAAGAACCAGGAGATCCGAGGCTTTTCGGAAAAGATCCCAGGTACGTATAGTCTCACCATTCCCTGTTTACAACCCCCGACTCTCCTTGCTCGATGAGACCATAGGGAGACCATCGTTGCGTACCTTCCCTACGCGTTCAATTCGGAATCCAAGGTTGCAGAGTGATATCTTACGCTTCACCTCTTGCTCTTCCCTCTCTTCTGTCTGCCCTGCACAGTTCTTGCGCACCTTCCTAACAAAACCTGCTAGGTCCTGATGCAGTTTCGTTGCCTTGAACACTTACCCGCGACCCGCAACTCTCAACCCAACCACCCACCCACCAAGTTTAGCATCGCAGACGACACAGATCGAGAAGGAAGTGCCAAGCTAGGCAAGATGAACGAAAGCCGATGGCATGGGAAAGTGTCCATTCTGACCAGCCTGGGAGAGGCGTTGGGCATCTCATCCCGTCGAGGTGAAGAGAGGACCCGTCGCATGACGCGAGCCTCAAGCCGCAAACACCTCCGAAGCGACAGCCCTCGGGGCCTCTATGCCGTGGAACTTTATCCGCAGCGTAGGAGCAATCGGAGCTCTCGCAGGTCACGTCTCGTCTCTCCACCTTGTCCCCCTGAGGTTGACGTTCGTGGTGCCATCAGCTCTGACGAGGGCAGCAATCCCAGCAGCAGCAGCAGCAGCAGTGACTCTGACTCTGAAGATTTCGATATCAAGCGAAAGTCTTGCACCAACGATGTTCACAGCAACAGCTCCACACGGCAGAAAGTGCCTTCATCGATGAGTTCGACTGTCATTTCGAAGCCAAGCCACTCGGGCGGCTACCGCTTGACCTCCTCGGACATTTCGCAGTCCACGTTCTCGATCTACGATGAGGAGCATTTCTCGTCCCAACGCAAGCACAAGCACAACCCGCTTCCCAGAGAAGAGTTTCAGAAAGCTGTGGCAGAATTTAAGAAGGACTACAACCGCAAGCTAGAGAACTCCAAGACGACCAAGACGAAGACAAAGACGTTTGACCTTGGGTCGACCGGTGCAACTCGTAAACCTCTCTCAGCATCCTACAGTGCGGGCAACCAGAAGTCCCAGGACTGCTCATCTGACGATGAAACTGTGATCGACTGCAATGACTCTCTGACACCAGAGCAGACACCTGAGGGCAGATCTCGCGCCAGCCTGATGCTCGACGGTCACTTCTGCACGGGCTGCGGCATTCGACGAGCGCCCAAACACCAGATTGAGAGGGCACAGAAACCCGATGACGCCCCCTGGAAAAACCTTTGTAAGCCCTGTCTCAAAAAGTACTGCGATGGCAGCAAGTACGCCATGGACGAGTTCGGCCACTTGTGCTGGGGCTGCGGTTTTGCTCGCTCCGCACACTTTCACAGCCAACATCCCGTTGGACACGACGAGGAGCCGGTGCCGAATATTTGCAGCTTTTGTCGGCTCCAGAAAATCAAGAACAATAAAAGGTCCACCGAGAAGATCTCTACAATGGTAAGTCTCACCAACTAGACGTCTAGAGACACCCACTAACGCTTCCCAGTCCTCTACCGCCACCAGCACCACCCCTGAAAGCGCCTCGGAGCTTACAGACGCACGCCAACCTCTGACACCCACAAGAGCTGACAGGAGCTCTTCTAAACAGACCCGTCGCCCATCGCACCGCCGGGAGAACCACTCCGCTCGTCGTCGAGACCCTGCCTACGAGACGTCGCCCTCCACACCGAGCTCTGTTTACAGACAGCCTACCGTTGAGTCCGACTCCGATACAAGCGACCAAGCTTGTCATGAATCTACAGCCATGCCCGATCCTCACTGTACCTCGGACTCTGATGTGGTCTCCAACAAGAAGGAGAACGACATGCCTTCAGGCCAAGGGCATGTAGACGCTCCACCAGTTCCTACAAAAGCCCCTCGACACGGCTCGCCTCTGATCGGCCGTCAGAAGCAGGAAGAACGTCAATCGAGTGTCAATTTCCACAAACCCGCAACCGACTACGTCAGTGCATTCCATGAGTCCGAACGCATTCGTCGCCAGATGTATGAGGAAGGACCGGCAGGACCAGCTGGAGGGTGTCGCAAGACGTCGTCGCGCCAGCAGCAGCGGTCCAATCGGGTAAAGAAAGTGTATGAGGAGCTTTCTGACCCGTTCTTGGAGCCGCAAGGTCGAGGACAAGCTCCAACTGCCGAGCATGCTGGGTCCTCTGGACCCTCTCAGTCGAGCTATCAACGTCAACATCGCTCGCAAACTTCATTCCCGCCCAGTGAGGCCTTCACGCCAGGGTTGGGAACTACCTACCAAGAGAAGCAGCGCATTGCCCGTGAACGCGCACACTACTTTGCCAATATGGCTCAGCAGCGCTCTGCTAGCCAGAAGCCGCGATCTTCGGCGGGCCCCCGCGAGTCTGTCCGCCCACAGCACCAAGAGCCTCGACCTTCTACTTCTGGTTGCGATGGGCAGAACTGGCCGCGAGGTCTACGTGATCCATACGTCGAACCCATTTCGCTGAACAGCTTTCCCTCGCGCCGGGAGCCGGTATTGCCCGAGACGGGATTTGTGGAGGAGTTGTCGTCTGATGACGATTCTGTTTCCCCTGGATCGACCAGGGCAAATGTCGGACAGAATATGTCCACTGTCGACGGCCGTCTTGTCCATCGCTGTTGATTACGAGTGGTTTAATACTCTGGACGTCAGCGACGTGTCTGCTTTGCTTTTTCTCTGCTCCAGGATCAAGCTTACTACTTGTACGACCACCAGGTTCTGAGGAACACCCACCCGCATCGTTACGCATTTGCATCTTTTACGACTGCTCTTTGCACGCTGTATTCCAATACCGCTTTTCCCTTGATATTCATCAGAGCCCTTGTATGATAGCTCTCACCGGCACTTATCTTGTCGCTGATAATTGCATGATGTCGTGGTTTTCTCTTAAGTAAGGCTATCCCCCATATTCGAGGTGTTCTCGCTGCCTTCAATGCCCTGCCGTCGCCCAGTGTTCGCCACTCTCATCCAGAGCGACGTCAGCAAACCTGATGTATCATCCAGATCACTGGCTATGGCAACGCTACCACCGCCTTTTGGGTAGCACATATGGGAGCTGTGTAACAGCGTTGGGTCCTGCAGCTGCGGGAGGCCTACCAATGTGAATGGAGGAGCCATATGATCAGTGGTTTGGCTCCCACCTTCCCGGAAGAAGCTGGGCTTGGTTTTTCCCTTTCCAGAGCTCAAAACTACTACCCTTTTGTTTCCCAAACCACCATGGATCTTACCTCAAGTGATCATCAGCGTGTGTTCCTTGTTTGCAAGGCCATATTCAGCGGCGAAAATGCCAAAATCAGGTCATCAACGGCGATAAGCAAGCTCCTGAAGAAGAACAAAACTTACGTGAAGCCCATCTCCGAGGAGCTTGGACCTGAAAAGTTGCAAAAAATCCTGTCCGTGTTGTGTGGCGCTGGCGTCTTCGAGTCGGACGCGCGAGCCAGAGCCGAGTTTCCTCACCTCTATCAGGTCGCAGCGAATCATGGCGCGCAAAACGAGGAGCCAGAATACGATACTACAGGGTCTAACGGAGCGGCTTTTGAGGATCTTGGCATTTCTCAGGGGGATGATGAGCCTGACGAGGTCGTCGAGGATGAAGGCGTACAGCTCGAGCCTCCGGGAAACACGCTTGACCTCGTGCAGGTTGCTGCTGGCATGTACACTCATGTACGTCGCTTTGGACCTCTCGCTGACCTTGCAGTTTCGAATTTGGTCGTTGTTCCGCACGCCGTGCAATCAATGGCCTCCCTGCCTTCGTCCCCTCTCCCGTACGAGACGCAGCATCTGATTCTCACCACGGCCCAGCGAGTCTTGGAGGAGACCTGCTTCGACTTCGCGAGCAGGTGGTTTCCTGACCTCCCCAAAACTCGCGGCTGGGACTGCGCTGCCGCCGTCGAACTGACGACGTGGCCGAGCGTCTTCAAACGAAAGCTTCCCAAGCTCCCGGGGGACGCGCTCAACATCACCGAGCCATCTCTCGAGCGCATCTTCGATCCGATCAGAGTGATCAGGCACAGCGCAGTCCACAGGCTCCGCACCACCGCGCAAGGCGTCAGCAGCCTAGTTGGGTCTGCTCTGAGTCTGACCGAGGCGCTGCGGGACCACGCCCGCTCTGCCAAACTGGCTCTACTGAAGGCCGAGGGGATGCGAAGGTCAGGGCTTTGGAGCTCAACACGGATAGCCTTGATGCCCGCGCCGCATCCGATCTGGAAGGCATCAAAAGAGAGCGCGAAGCACTCGACAGGAAAGAACAGGATGTTATTATGCAGAAACAGAATGAGGAGCGAGAGTACCGGGAAGCCATTGGAAAGATGCTTACGGTCTCTGTCAATCAGATATTTGTGGAAAAGTAGGGAGACCCGCGGCGTCAACGTCGATAACCCCACGAACTTTCCTCAAGTTTTCAAGCCGTCATGAAGTGAACATTTCAAAGGAAACACGCAGATCCTGCTTGCCGGTCATTCGAGTTCCGTCCACAAACCCAGATAGTTATCCTGCAGCATACCCAACAGCGGCCGAGAGTTCTCTCTCTCTTCTCTAAAGGCCTCCCACCATGCAGCATCCGGTCCCGGAAGAGGCTCAAACCCACCCGCTATCAGATCCTCGTTAACCCAGTCCATCAGTCTGCGGATCACAAAGTCATCCAGTAAAAAAATGCTGTTCAGTAAAGTTCCCGGCACAATCCGGCTCTTGCGCCGCCTCTGCATGGCCCTCATTGACGCCTCGGAGGGAAGTCGCACCCTCCCCGCGAACACGGTCGCAAGGACCTGGGCCTGGAAGTCATAGAGCGAGAAGGTGGACGCGAAGTGCGAGACTCCGATGAAGGACAGGGTCGGGTCGGGGATGTAAAAGATGTCTTCGTGCAGGTTATGCACATTCCTGCCGTCGGCGGTGATGATACACCTGTCGTCTGCGTCTTGGAACGGAGTGAACGGCTGCTCCAGGGCAGGCCCGAGAAAGGGGTAGGTTATCAGATAACCGGTTGCTATCACGACGTGGTCGATATTCTCCAGGACTTGCCCGTCTCGGAGGACTACTTGTCCTGGGATAGGGGTCTCATCGTCGAGCTGCTGCGGGCCCAGATCGGGTTCGTCTCCTCCTAAGATGGTGAACTTGGCTGCCATGGCCACGCTCACAGAGTTTTCGTGACCGACTTTATCCCTGAAGTCGATCACGGTGTCTGACGAGCTCAGGTAGACGGTGGCTCCGTTGTCGGTCAGCTCCTTTGCAATCTCCGAGGCTGATATGAAGGCTCCAATGATGAACACCCTCTTGCCGCGAAATGATGTCGGCGTCCGGTACTGTTTGGCATGCATCACCCGGTCGGCAAACATGCGCTTCCAGGTGGCCAGGCCGGGTACGTCAGGCACCCGAGGGGCGCCATATCGCCCGGAGGCCACAACCACGGCGTCAAACCTCCAAGATTCTCCCTCCACCGTGTAGCCGGTTTCCGTCGTCATGAGCTTGGACGTCCTGATGTGCCACTGGCTATCGCCCTCCTCCTTCACCACGGCTTCTACCCGCGTGTGGAAGCGGATCAGGCCTTCCACGCCGTATATCTGAGCGATGGCTTGGAGATACTCCTGCACCTCGCTGTGGTCGAGGGGAGTCCCGCTATCCTTGGGCCAGTTCCTCAACGACGTCCGCATCATCACTTTGCTGCCCCTGCTCTTCATGCTCGTGTACACCGGGCCGGGAGGAGCAAAACGCGACGCCGCCTCCTCGGCGCTCAGCCCCTCTCCCCGCAGCCTGTCCAGCTCGGCCCAGTCCGGAGGCGGCGGTCGGACGTTAGGAAAGGGCGGGTCCCGGTCCGGCTGTGGGCTGTATCTCCAAGCCCCGCCTACATCGGCCGCCCGTTCGAAGATGGTGATGTTGATTCCGGCGCGGAGGAAGTGGACGGCCGTGACTATCCCACTCAGTCCGGCGCCGATGATGGCGACGGCCTTCGGGGGGTCGGTAGCGGCGAACAAGAATCCGTTCTTTTGTCGTTCGTCTTGATCCATTCTGGTGATGTGGATGTGGTGGAGCAGAGGGGGGGTTCGGTGTCGACGACGTTCAGCGGCATGCCAGGTCGTAATAACCATGTAATGCTGAGCCGCACCTGGGCAGGACTATTTCGTGCACCCGCATCAATTCTTGGTACCCGGGTATGCAGTGATGCCCGATGAGGCAACGCAGCCTGATCCTATGTTAGCAGGACGGCTTGTACCACACCTGGCGGTTACAGCCTACGAACCGGGCCCCGAATGAACAGCAATCTGATCGCAGAGATGAGCGTGGAAAAGCCGGGGAATTTCCCCCGATAGCGCAGCATCGTTTTCATATGATCGATATATTATTTCCCCAGCTTGTTCCTTGGAGAAACTTATCTTTCTACAACGAGGCTGCCCAACGGCGCATGTGGGATGTTGGGATCAGCGTGTTGAAGAAGCGCGTGGTTGTGCACAAGACTGGTACCAGCAGTGTTTGCTGTCTGGCAGACTACAGAACCGAGGTGGGCTGAGAAGGCAGGGCTCGAATAAAAACCAGAATACGTGATCAGCTTGAATATTCAGATCTCGAGACCCCTCCTTCTCATCTTGATAAGCTCTGGTCTCGGAGGAATGGAGTTTAGACATCACAGGTAACGTCGAACGGTGACAATAGGTACGACCACTACTCAGGAAGTTCCGCACGCCTCAAAACGTAGAGAAACATGACAGAGAACTCTTTCCTAGATAATCCAATAGGCGTTTGGAATACATTGGCTCTGCCCTATCAACTCGCTAGATGCACATCATCATGGCCTTCCCTCATGACCACTCTCTAGAATTTTTGCCACTTTGTCCAAAAGTGCCCCCGAAAGAACTGCGATACCAGGCAACTGGAGGCAACCTTTACAACTCGTCCTTGGTCATAGAGTACCTCTTGAGCCCCGGCTGCGTGGTCCTCAGCCTGTAGGCGACAACACCATGCCTCGGCACCTTCGCCTCGAGCACGCCCATCGCCTTGACCGAACCGATGTGCTTGCCGAAAAGCCTCTCATCTCCCTTCACCAGGCCCTCCTTGTACGGCAGCTCGGTCGAGTTGTACCAGTTTGCCTCCTCGAACAGCTTCGCCGTCTTCGCCGCGTCCTTCTTGTCGCTGGCGTCGAGAAGCTCCTCGGCCGCATCGCTGGACATGCGGTTCGCCCACAGGTCGTAGACCTGCCACTCGTGCTTCACCTGCTCCGCCCGACCCCCGGGGCCGTCCCTGACGAACACCTCCTCGAGGTCCACCTTCATGTTGAGGTCCTCGTCCGCCGCGTTGAGGAAGGCGACGACCTGGTCCCCGTTGGCGAGCCAGCCGCTCCAGACCTGCGTCTCGCCAACGCCGTACTTGTCCTTCTTGACGTTGTAGTCGATGGCCACGCGCAGCGCCGACCTGGCCGCCGGGTCCTGGCTGATGGCGATGATGGCCGGGTTGTTGAGGATCGTTAGCGCCGAAGCGGGCAGCTTCCGCAGGTCCGCGCCGATGAGAAGCGGCGACTTGACGAGCGCCCACATGGTGAAGTGCGCCTTGTACTCCTCGTCCGTCATGCCGCCGTGGCCGACCTCAAGCATGTCGAGGTCGTTCCACCCACCGGGCTGCGCGCGGTCGGCGTACGCGGCGACCTTGTTGAGGATGTTGAGGACGGAGCAGTGCGTGCCCCAGGATGTGCAAGTCGGGTCCCGCGGGTCGTCGCAGCTGCAGAGGATGTCGGGCCGCGAGAACGAGTCGTAGATGTCGCCCGACATGCGCCACGAGTTGGCGATGGAGACGCCCCACGAGTAGACGTAGTCCTCGCCCCAGCTGCAGAGGGAGTAGACCATCGGGCGGCCGGTGGCGTTGAGAGCCTTGCGCATGGCGTCGAAGCGGTCGAACGACACCTTGGGGGACCCGTGGCGGCCCATGGAGTAGCAGTTGTCGTACTTGAGGTAGTCGACGCCCCAAGCAGCGAAGGACTTGGCGTCGTTCTCCTCCCAGTCGAGGGAGCCCGGGTAACGAGCACAAGTCATCTCGCCGGCGGTGCCATACATGCCGAAGAGCATGTTCATGTCGTGGATGGCGTCCGAGACGGCCTTCATGCCGTTGGGGAACTTGTCCCTATCCTCGTATTGGAAGCCATCCTCATCGCGGCCGCCGGACCAGCAGTCGTCGAGCACGACGTAGTTGTAACCAAGGTCTCGGAGACCGAGGTCGACCAGCTTCTTGGAGGTGTCCAGGAGCAGATCCTCGGAGACGTCACAACCAAGTGCGTTCCAATTGTTCTGTTTGAGGTCAGTCTATAAAAACGTTGGGAAGAAAAAAGGCCCCACGTACCCATCCCATCTGCGGTGTTCTAGCCAGGCCATTGTTTAAAGCACTAACGGCATTGAACAGAGTCACGAGGACAGACGTCCGAGCAAGAGCCGCCATATTTGCTGTGAACCTGACGATATACCCACACAGAACAGGGGTAGACCGGAGTAGAATCTCCAACAGGGGTTATGACAAGAGTCTGGCCGAGCTGAAGAAAAAGACCTCAGAGCTCAGTGCAGGGAATGCGGCGAGAATGAGGACGGAAGAAACATACTAACATTCAAAGGCTCGGGTTGTGATGCTAAATAGACGTTGTTCCGTGCTATGTCGGGGTCCGTAAGCGGAAAACGAGAGGGAAAGCCATCGGGCTACTGGCGGAAAACGTCCACATGCCGATGGCGGGGGGGGGATGAGGGGGATATCGGCGAATATGCCCGTAAAGCTCCAGTCTGGATCGGATCCTCGCGTGGTTCCCGCCTGACAGCTCGAACCCCTGTGAGGCTCATGGAGCGAGAGATTCAGCGACCCAATCAAGGGGTAGTAGAATGGACCTCTCGAGAGCTTCGAACCTGATGTTCGAGCGCTTGCTTTGCAGACCTGCTTTTGGGCTGTTAGCGTCGAGTTTTCCGCAAGAGTATTCCGCCTTAGAAACGGCCTACCAGGTTGACTTGACTCGTGTGCGTGATCAACGCCCACGATGATCTCCTCGTGCGCCCTCGCGGAGCCCCCGCACTGCATCGCATTCGACCCCAGACTCCCACCCCCAGACTTAAACCCACTAGCGTGGTGTTTAATGACCGGCCATCCAAGGCTTGGGTACTGCTCAGGCCCAAGTTGGTGCGGACTGATTGCCGCGAGTTTTGCGCCAACGGCCACACCTACTGGGCCATCACCAAAATCGCCTCATCTTCTCTCACCCCCTCGCTGTTTTGCCCCCCTCGGTTGTCAAGTCTATATGAGGCGGCCATCCCCTCGTGTTTCCAGACGAACGGATCAGCCTGGATCATCATCTCCTCTTCTCTCCGCATCAACATCCTCTTCACTTGGCTCTTTCACTCGCCCTTCTTCTACGTGGACGATCACCTCTGCGTCTACCACCAGCGAGTGGCGCCGTCACCATGGCCGACAACAAGGAGAAGATGGGCAATGTCCAGATCGAAGATGCCACCCTCGCCGATCCCACCATCCTCGCGGCCCGCGCCCAGGAAGCCGTCGAGGCCCAGCACGCTATCAGCCTGACCGAGGCTCTGAAGGTCTACCCCATGGCCATCTTCTGGAGCTTGATGGTGTCCATGTGTGTCATCATGGAAGGTACGTCGCGATGGCCCCTTGCTCGCGATGCCGAGACCCCAGCAATGCTGACTGGGGCGAACGCTAGGTTACGATACAATCCTCATCGGCAACTTCTACGCCTACCCCCAGTTCGCGGAGAAGTACGGCCAGTACATCGACGATAACGGCAAGCACCAGCTCTCGGCCGCCTGGCAGGCGGGTCTCAGCAACGCCAGCGGTGTGGGCTGCTTCATCGGTGTCCTCCTCAACGGTTACCTCGTGAACAAGTTCGGCCAGAAGAGGATCCTCATCATCTCGCTCTTCGTCCTGTCGGCGTTCATCTTCATGACCTTCTTCGCGAACACCATCGTCATCCTCCTGATCGGACAGTTCTTCTGCGGTCTGCCGTGGGGCGTCTTCGCCACGTCCGCGCCGGCCTACGCCTCGGAGGTCCTGCCCATGAGCCTCCGCGTGTACCTCACCAGCTGGACCAACATGTGCTTCATCATCGGTCAGCTCATCGCCGCCGGCGTGCTCGCCGGCCTGGTCAACCGCCCGGACGAGTGGGCGTACCGCATCCCCTTCGCGCTGCAGTGGACCTGGCCCGCATTCCTGATCCCGATCCTCAGCTTCGCGCCCGAGTCCCCCTGGCACCTGGTGCGCATGGGCCGTCTCGACGAGGCCGAGAAGTCCCTGCGGCGCCTGCAGCGGGACGATTCGGCCAACTTCACGGTCAAGGCGACGCTCGCAGAGATTGTGCACACCAACGAAGTCGAGATTGAGCTCACGGCCGGAACGAGCTACTTCGACTGCTTCCGGGGCACGGAGAGGCGCCGGACGGAGATTGCCTGCGTGGCGTTTGCCGGGCAGGTCCTCGCCGGTTCCTCCTTCGCGTACAACTCGACCTACTTCTTCCAGCAGGTGGGCCTCAGCACGAACCAGACGTACTACCTCAACACGGGCGGCACGGCCATGGCCCTGGTCGGCACGCTCGTCAACTGGTTCTGCCTGATGCCGTACTTTGGCCGCCGGCGCATCTACCTCTGCGGCATGGCCACGATGGCCACGGTGCTGTACACGATCGGCATCCTCAACGTGTGGACGGACCGCAACTCGGTGGGCATGGTGCAGGCGGTGCTGACGCTGGTGTGGACGTTCGTCTTCCAGCTGTCGGCGGGCCAGCTGGGCTGGGCGATCCCGGCCGAGATCGGCTCGACGCGTCTCCGGCAGAAGACCATCTGCCTGGCTCGCAACTCGTACTATGTCATCTCAGTCATCTCGCAGGTGCTGCAGCCGTATTTCATGAACCCGGGCGAGCTGAACCTGCGAGGATACACGGGCTTCATCTGGGGCAGCACGGCCTTCGCCGTGTTCGTCTGGGCGTTCTTCCGTCTGCCGGAGTCCATGGGCCGCACGTACGAGGAGCTCGACTACCTCTTCGCCAACCTCACGCCGACCAGGAAGTTCGCTACGGCCAAGGCGGAGATCTTTGGCGCGGAGGCCACCGAGGCAAAGATGATGGCTGAGTAGGACGGGGCTGTCAGTTTGCGGGTCAATCAACGGACCATTTTGCGGGAGTGAGCGTGGCGAATGGATTGCTAGATGAATTCCAATGCTGTTTACAACAAGTGCTTAGCTGTGATCTATGATCATTTGACAAATGAAGTAGAAAAGCTACCTAGGAGCAAAGTTGACCATGCAGTCGAGGGAAGGCATCATCTTGATGACATAAGAAGCGGTCTCACGATAGGTGATAAGATCGAGGAAGATAAGATAACACGGCTTCGCCGATACAGTGTGATGAGCTAGTAGCACATAAAAGCACTGTACCCCACCAATCACAGTGGCGTCAGCCAAGGAAGTCGTGACCTGTGGCCCACTTCCCAGTTCTGACCAGTCCAATGCCGGGTCCCGTCCCCCTTCCAGTCACAACCGGCGACGCCCTCTGCCGGCCACAAACCACCAGCCCACCTGCCCAGAACAGCATCCAACACCCAGTACCATGCACCCAGCACCCAGCTACGCCATCGCACGTCGGGATCGTCTAAGTCCGCGTATGTGACGGGCCCCCTTTTAGCCGGACTTGCTGTGGTCTGCCAGAAAAACGCCTGCGGTTTGCTGGCGGCTGCGCAAGGGTGCAAGGCACCATGACGGCTGAGCAGAAGACTTGATGACGGTAAGCGTCATCTCGAGCCAGCGCTCGACGGGAATCGGCACCGTCGCCTTATCGGGCCATTGGCCATTGACCATTGACCGTCTGCCATCTATCACCGATGGTAGAAAAAAAACCACAGTCGGGAGGGGGGGCGGCCGCTGGGGCGGTGGGGGATGGAAAACTGGATGGCGGATGGAGGTTTCGGTGATGGCTGAAAGGGCTGAAGGACGGAGATGTCGCGGGGTACACGGCATCAACGAGTGGCTCCCGAGTCGAGACAAACGCCGAACGAGCGAGTCAGAAGGCAACCAAGCACCGAATGCAAACTGCAAAGCGACACGGCACCCCTTCCCATCTCCGACACAGATCGATCCATCGTCAATGCCCTACATATCACGGTAGGGAAGGCCCTGGGCATCCATCCGCGGATCAGATCAGAGGCGCAACCGCCCTGCAGCTGCCCGACGATGGAGAATGCGTGCTGCGAGCTGAGCGCTGATTGCTGATTGCTGATTGCTGAATGCCGCGTGCTGACGGAGCTGACCTGACTCCTCCCTCGCATTTGTACCGCCATGGGAGCGGCAGTGTCTGCCCTGATCGTCGCCCAAGCCTCCGTTCGTTCGGACGTTGCTGGTGCCCGACTCGCCGCCCTCCTGCATTCCAGCGCTCATGACTGGTCCGTCGACATCAGCATCGACGACTCGAAGGACCCCGGCGTGCCGAGGAGCCCAGCACGGCCCATCAGGATCAAGAATTAGGCCCAGCAGCAGCAGACGGAGCGGCCCCCAGGAACGCCGATCAACCTCCAAAGATGGGTCGTCTTCTCGGTGTCCCCCTACCCCCTCCACGACTAGGCTCTTTTTAACCTGATCCACGCCCCCATGTCAGGCCCACCCTGCAACCGATCCGATCACTCTCCAATTCCTGAACCGGATCTTGACCTTGATCCGCCGCTGCTCTGACACCGAGACTCTGGCACTGTCTAGCCTTCAGCAATAACCTTTTGACTTTCAACGGCGCACCACCTCGACGAACCGCCGACTCGTTCTTCTTCTTCTTCACCTACTTTCAATTCCTGCCACCGACCACCGCCTCCTCTCCTCGTCTTCCACCTTCACAGCCTCGCATCGATCGCAACAATGCCTATCCGAAACCCCTTCACTCGTAGGCCCGGCGCCGGCGTCGTCGCCCAAGACGAGAACGCCCGACCCGCCGACGACCGCCTCAACCCCTCGCACCCCGGCTTCGAAAAGGTCGACACCGTGGGCTCCAAGGCCTCGTCCGCCCTCAGTGTCAACAGCGGACAAGACAATGGCGAATACAAGATGAGTGGTACGCAATGCTGGGCCCTCTGCTTTCCCCTCTCCTGGAGCGGCGTCCCCCCCTCGGCCGCTCTCTCTCTCCTCACCCACCCATGCCAAGTCGCAACGCGCGCCACCCCAACCCACCCTCATTCCATCCGTCACGAGACCTTTTGACTTACACGTGCATTTCGCAACAGTGGTCAACGACAGCGGAGTCTACCTACCAGTAAGTGCAGCCGATTCGCCCACCGAGCCCCCGAGAGCACCACTGACGCCGTGCGCAGCCCTCCCCGACAGAAGAGAAGGCCGCCTGGCCCAAGAAGTATCTCTCGTCGGCTCGTAACTCGACGGACACGCGCAACAGCAGCGTCGGCGACATTGAACACTTTTCCATTTCTCGCGAATCCTTCGACTCGTACAGGCGATCATTTGTATGTATTTGCACTCGGTTCTCATGGCTTGGGGCGGCGCTCGATGCACCGGAACGTCCGGACCTTGGCTAAATCTCCTCACGCAGGACATCTCCGCACGATCGCCCATTCCGTCGCACGACCTCCCCGCCCGGCAGTCTCTCGACTCGCACCGATTCCCCCGGCTGCCGCGCTCGGCCTTCGACCGCAAAGCCGTCGCCACGGAGCCGCCGACGGTGGAGGAGTCCAACTTTGAAGACGTCGGCCTCAACGACGAGCACAAGCACGGCGGGCAGCCGCAGCGCAAGCGCGGCCTCTTCGCGCGGTTCGGCGACTCCAACACGGATCTCCACAAGGAGACGCCTTCGAGCCAGCCCAACAACAACGCCGTGTCCCGGTTCCTGGGGCGCAAGCGGGGCCAGAGCCAGAGCGGGCAGGGCGCCGAGCTCGGCAGCATGGAGCGACCCAAGACGGCGGCCTCTGTCGAGACGCAGGAGATTCACTGAGCGGCAGGCAGCCTGGCTTCACTGTACAAGCTATAGACTTTTGGGTTGTTTTTCAACGGCGTTCGGCGGGTCACTCGGGATCAAACATGGGACGGCGGCGGGGAGAAACGCATTCGCTATGGTTACGGCACGGCACGGCACGATACGGTATGGTACGGGGTTACCTGCCTCGATCCCCTTCATCCTGGGTCTGTTTCGACGCTCGACTGTCGAGGGTCGATTCTCGGCGCTCGCTGGCTCCGGCTGAGATGGGCCGCGGGGCGGGGGACTGGACAGAGTTTGGAGGCGGCAAGACAAAAGACGTCCACAAGATGGTACGGACTCTTTTAATGGTAATGAGATATGTCCTTCTGCATCCGCGCACGTGGCGCCGCCGGGACGCCCTTTGTCGCATTGGCACGCCCTTCGGTCGGCCATCATGACATGATTCCATTCCGGTGATAAGGCGGGGAGGGTCCGAGATCGGGATTTGCCCCGCGGCCCGCCCCTCCAAAGCCCACGGCCCAATGCCAACGCGCAAAAGCCCCAATACCCAGCATCACCAGACGCCAGAAAAAAAAAAGAAGAGAGAAAACGACTCTTGACGTGATCGACTAGCCGCGTCTTGCCATGATGTACTCATGCACTCATGGCACCAGTACCCATCCGTCGGCATTTGTCACCCCTCTATCCACCCCACATGGCGGGACACCCAAAGCGATAAAGCGCATCATGCCGCCTCTCTCATGACTCCCCTTCCCTCGTTGCTGTGTCTGAAGAGTCGACTCAACACCATCGGCAAACATCACCAAAATCGCGACCGCCGCCATGTCAGACCACACGCAGACCGCCGCCGGGGCCCCCGCGCCCAAGCAGCTCTCGCTGGCCACGCGGACCGTCCACGTCGACGACCACATCAGCGCCCACCGCGCCATCGCCCCGGCCATGCACGTCTCGACCACCTTTGAGTACAGCCGCAACCCCGACGAGCTGCGGCACTGGGACAACACGGACGTGCGTCTTCCCCTCTCTTTTCTTCTCTCGACCATCTGGACGGGACGCTGACGTACAGACAGCCCGCGGCCCCCCGGGACTCGCACATCTACTCCCGCGCCTCGGCTCCCAACACGACGCGCCTCGAGGCCATCCTCTCGTCCGCCCTCAACGGCCCCTCGCTCACCTACGCCTCGGGCCTCGCGGCCTTCCACGCCCTCCTCGTCCGCCTCAACCCCCGCCGCATCGCCATCGGCCCCTGCTACCACGGCTGCCTGGGCATCGTCCGCCTCATGACCCGGCTCACCGGCCTCGAGGCCCTGCCGCTGCCCTCGGACCCGCACGCCGACTCGGACGTCTGGGCGCGCCTGCAGCCCGGCGACGTGATCCACGTCGAGAGCCCCCTCAACCCGACCGGCGAGGCCCAGGACCTCGTCGCCTACGCCGCGCGCGCGCGGGCCGCCGGCGCCTACCTCACCGTGGACGCCACCTTTGCGCCGCCGCCGCTGCAGGACCCGCTCGCCCTCGGCGCCGACGTCGTGCTGCACTCGGGCACCAAGTACTTCGGCGGCCACTCGGACATGCTGTGCGGCGTGCTGGCGGTGGCGCCGGCGCGCGAGGCCGGCGAGGGCATGGCCACGGCGCTGCGGCAGGAGCGGCTGTTCCTCGGCAGCGTCATGGGGAGCCTGGAGGGCTGGCTCGGGCTGCGGTCGCTGCGGACGCTGGAGCTGCGGGTGCTGCGGCAGGCGGCGTCGGCGGAGCGGCTCGTGGCGTGGCTGGACGCCGAGGCGCGGCGCGAGGGCGGCGCCGCGGCCCGCCTGGTGCTCAAGGTGAGCCACGCGAGCCTGCAGCCCGAGGCCCGGGACGAGGGCAGCTGGCTGCGGCGCCAGATGCCCGGCGGCTTCGGCCCCGTGTTCGCCTTCTACATGCGCAACAAGGAGCACGCGCGCCGCCTGCCGAGCAAGCTGGGCCTGTTCCACCACGCCACGAGCCTCGGCGGCGTCGAGAGCATCATCGAGTGGAGGCGCGTGAGCGACGGCGAGTGCGACGAGCGGCTGCTGCGCGTGAGCGTCGGCGTCGAGGGCTGGGAGGACCTGCGCGATGATCTGCTGCAGGGGTTCGAGGCCCTGATCAAGGAGGAGGACGGGCCCCTGGATGACCTGACCGGGTCTCTGGTGATTTAGAACAATAGCAAATAGACCACACGCTTGACGCATGAGACACGATGGCTGCCATGACCTTGCAATCGGGCTTTCAAGTAAGCGGGGCCAACTCTCTCGGTGTATCTGCCTACGCCCAACGCCTGCCTACGCCCAACGCCGAACCACCCCCCCCCCCCACAGTCCCTAATGCTGCTAACTTTGCCCGTGCTTCCCGAGAGATCTACAGTGGGACATCGACAGAGCCGTCTTCGGCAACGTACCCCGGCAGCATGTAGCGCGCGGATACAAGGCTGCTTCTCGTTAGCCGATGATTCCAGAAGAAGGACCCGGTGGGAACGACAGACCTGAATTCGTACGTCGCGGTGATCATGGTGCGGCAGGCATCGCAGTACCGCTTGACCGTCTGGTTGACCGCGGACTGCTGCTTCGTCATGCTGTCCAGGGTCGCGGCCGCCTGGTCGAGCCTGGCGATGGACGCGACGAGTCTGCCCATCAGCTCGTCCACCGACGCCTGCAGATCCATGCCCTCCTTCATGAGGGCGCTGACGGCGTTGATGAGACACATGGTGCGCTGGTCCTGTCAGCGATGGCCTCATGGCTCGAAGACGATGGCCCGAAACCTACGAGTTCTTTCTTCAGTGACAGGACATCATTGACGCTAGATTCTGCGTTAGTGTCTGTTTGCTTCAAAAGACGAATCCCAGGACAGGGCATACATGATGATGCCGATGTTGGTCTCCTTCCAGACATCGCGCCTGGCCTGAGAGTTCATCACATGCCGCGGGATATGCTCGCCGATGATGAACCTGGCAATGTCAGTGTGCGCACAAGCAGCGGTGGCAGGGGCACCAACTCGGCAAGACCTGTCAGGGTGTAGACCGCGGTGGTCCCGAGGCGAAGGTCGATGTAGTCATCGTAGCCCAGAATGGTGCCGCAGATGCGATGCTCCTGCTCCTGCCCCGAGCACCTGATGAAGACATTAACCTCATACAGGAAGCGCTCTGTGTCCTCTGTTTTGAACGAAATAGTTAGCCCTGGCCTCTCTCCGCTGATAGTCGGACCGAAGCAGCAGCTTTTACCGGTGGTGAAAAAGGATGCAACGTCGCGGCTGAACAGCTTGATGGCTCCGTTGATGCTGTCCAAGGCAGACTCGGGGGCAGTGACAGGACTGCGCATGTACTGTTGGAAGGACACAATCGTCTCGTGGCGGTAGCGGTTCGCCTCCTCTAGGTCGTCGGCGAGATCGAATTCGGCCGTGTCGATGGTGTCATCCCAGAGGAAGAGCCAGATCGTGTAATACGAGAGAGTCTTGAGCTTCTCCCAACTGACGTGGGGGTACCAGCTTGCGACAGGTCAGCAAGATAGAGCTATATCCCAAAGGAAAGACCAACAAGGCACAGAACAAGGCAAGATCTTGGCTCTTGTGCTGAGTGACGCGATCAGGCACATGGAGCATCCTGCGAAGCTTGTTAGAACAGCTTCCCCCAATGGCAGATGCCCACTCACTGGCTGATGAGCTTGTTAACAAACCCCACCAGCTGAGGGTAGTGAACGTTTTTGACGGTCTCGGGCCAGTGCTTGAACATGCCCTTCATGCTGGGGACACGCAAGGTGCGGCCGCGCAAGGCACGGGCGATAGCCTCGCCGTCAGATTCGTTTGGAACCATGGCGTGGGCTTTCGTGGGCCGGGGGCCAAAGTTAAAGAATGGGATAACGGTCAAAGCCAAGAAATGCAAAAAGCAAGAGCCCGGGTCGACGACCCGATTAGCAAAGTCTAGTCCGGCAGATTTGTGCAGGTCGTTGAGAGAAACAGCAGGGGCGAAGTCGAAGGTCCCTTTATACCCCGGTGACAAATTGACTGGTCTTTCCTATCATAGGCAAAAGTGTCCATGCAGGAGCCGATATGTTGATTTTGTTTCTGCAGGTGGTGGTGAATTACCAACAAACGTACTTGGGATGATCGTGGCGGAGGAGACCGGCAAGGAGGGTTGCAGACGACAAAGATCTAAGGGACGACGGATGCTGAGCGACTTTTAAAGTATCCTGCGCAACGAACAATGCCACACCCAGCAGTGCCAACCAGCCCAGGAGGTGTTCGAGAACTTAACTCCGTTCGGATAGTAGCCATGCAACGGTCCGCAAAGAGGGGTACATCATTCTCCGGGATGTGAGCGAGACTACGTTGCGCCGGGTCAGAACAACCGAAGAGTGGGCTTAAGCCAACCCGGCCGAGGCAAGGCTGGCCAAGATGAGGTGTCCGAGAATCGGGGGCAGCTACAAGCTTGGTGAATTTATATTGTGATATATCTTCGTCTGTCATGACGTGTCTGGTAGCTTTCAGTCTGGCCATGGTCCGAAAGGTAGGCAATGACCTTCCTGACTGACAGACATCACATAGCAGCCTGAAGCCGAAGTGACTATGGCCCCGTCTGCCCCTGAAGCACCTGGCGAGATTATGTTGCACGATGCCTTCGTCGTGCAAGTGTAAATAGCCCTAACTTTGTGTATGAGACATGCAGCATCTGCAGGATCTGCCCGCTGACGTGTCGAACAAACACACAGGGAGGTGGTCGGAGGGCATGATCGAGCCCACAGGGGCAGCACGTCTGCCTGCGCTCGATCATGCCGCGGCCCGCGTGAATTCGTAGGCCAGCCGTCGGGTGCCTCGCCTAGCGGGAGCACATCGCCGAAACCTCGTGGCGTGTGTGACATCGAGCGACTGAGACGGGCAACACGAGCGGGCCAAAAGCCCGGCATGGTGACAGTGCTGCTGCAGCCAGCAGACGCTCTGACGACTTGACGTAAGCTGTTTTTCAACAACCTGGCCTTCGCTTCGTTGGTAACTCGGCAAACCCAGGCCAGTATGTACGGTTGGCCGCACGGCGCTTGCTGCCTCCATGAAGCAGCATTCTTTCAGTGGTACCGTATGGTGAGGCTTGTGTTGCGTCACGGGTTTCCTTCCTTGACGAGCTCCGTAATGGTAACAATCTCATATCCCCGTCTCTTGATCTCTGGGAGAACCTCCTTCAACATGGGCACGGTCCAGCTGCGCCTGTCGTGGCAGATGATGATGGCACCTGGTCGCAGCATGCTGAGGATGTGTCTAGCGTTGACCCGTGGCCAGCTGATCTGGGGATCGTGGGGGTATATGCTGCCGAGGACCATTCTGTAGCCCAGCTTGTCGACCAGCAACCGCATGCGATCGCTGAAGAAGCCCGAGCCGGGGCGGAAGTAGTTCGCTGGCACCGGTAGCTGCTCGTAGCCGTACACGCTCTTGATCTTCCTGCTGACACTTCGAATCTCGTTCTCCAGCTGGGTGTCGGTCAGCGAGCGCGAGGGCTCGTCGTGCATGGCGTGGTTGCCGAGCTCATTTCCGTCTCGGATGACCTCGCCTAGATCTTCCAGCCGGCTGTCGACCTGCGAGCCGATGACGAAGAAGGTCGCGTGCGCATCGTTCTCTCGGAGGAGCTTGGCGATTTCGGTGGTGTGCTGGGAGGGCGCGTCGTCGATGGTCAGGGCGATGATCTTGCGGTCCGTTTCGATCTGCCACAGGACATCGGGCCACTTGCGCTGGAAGTGTCGGATCAAGGATGCGGGGGGCTTGTAGATGACGTAGAACGGCACGACCAAAAGGACGACGAGGGCGACGAGGGCGAGGAGCGTCGCCATGCGGTTGCGCCGCACGCGTCTGCGCAGCTTCGTGGGCAGTCGCAGTATGTGGAATCGAGGTGCCATTGCTCTCGCTCAGACCTGTGAGGCATGAGGAGAGAGGTGTTGGAGGTGGAGGGTCGAGATCGACATGGTGTTTGTTGCAAGTTGAAACGGATTGGTGGTCGAGGCTCGATCAGAGCCCAGAACACGGAGCTTGAGCTCGGACGCATCGTGTTCAGGGGTCTGTGGCTTGCCGATCTGCGCTGTGGCTGACGCGTTTGGCTGGATCCACCAGGGATCTCATAGCCCCAACGACAAGCCTCCCCCAACTTCATCACATGAGAGCTTCACCAGACGTGGCGAGACAATGGCACAGCATCGAAAAGGCGCGGGATCTGGTCTTTTATCAACGGACATCGGCGGGACACGCATCACTGTTCAATCAAGTGGCCAAATGGGTGGCCAAATAGATGGCGAGAATGGCAATGCCAATGATTGAGCAATCATGGCACAACCGCCGGCTTGCAATGACAGTCATCGAATGCCCTCACAGCGGTCACGCCGAACAGCCCTGACAACACACCGGAGTCTACATGAAACGATGATCTACAAAAATACTAGGTTGCGGTCAAATGGTCGAATAATGCCTCCAAAATCGTCAACTTCTTCGGCGAGGCCGCTGAGGGGGTTGCGAAAGCACTTCCCAAAGGCGAGGGTCGTCTCGATCCTGATCGGTGTGGTGAACGCGAACATGTCTAAGTGAGTCGTGAAGTTAGTAGCGGAACCAACAAGGAAGCTCGCACCTCGAATTCAGGAGTCTGGAAACAAACCTCTGAAGGTTGTCCGGTCGTGGATATTTGTGCTCCCTATCGGGGCAGAATGGACAGACGTAGCCTGGGCTGTCGTGGACTAGCCCGTGTCGTATCATCTCATTCTTCCGCTTGAAGCCCCTTCCTCCTTCGCCCCTGGGGCAGGTGGGGACAGGACAATAATGAGGTCGGTCTGTCGAGTGAACGTTCATGTGACAGTTCAGGAGGTATTGTGTCTGGAATTTCGGTGCAGTACATCCGTCGTGGGTGCAGAGGTAAGGTCCTGGTACCTGTCCTTGAATGCCTGGGTCTAAACTCTCGGGTTGCCGTCCTGGATCTCCCAAAGAGCCGGTTTGCAGGGCAGCAGACTCGGCAGTGGTATCGTCGCCTGAGCTTGAAAAACTGGATGTTGAACCAGATCGTGCTCTTGGGCGAAACCGAAGCCCCGCGTGTGTGCCTGTGTGCGTGTTCGGTGGCGATTTTGGCGCATGACGCTCGGCGGCGACACCGAGGTCGCCAAGATGCGTCCTCAACGACGGCAATGATGGTGTTGAATGCTCTGGGTCTGTCTGTGGCGAGTCTATCCGCAAGTACGGCAGACTGCCGTGGTGGAATGAAGGGCCTCGGCTCAACGGTATTGGCCTATCCTCAAAACTTCCCTCACCAGAGCGTCGAGGTAGGGAACGGCTCTCATTTTCCTGCCTAGCATTCATTCGCTGCAGTTCAACAATACGTCGAATCTCACGTTGCTCGGCGTCATCATCTCCTACCTCTTGTTAGTCGTCATGGAAGCTTGGAGAGGTCGGTCTGACGAACCGTTCTGTCCCTCCGCACCTGTCTTGCTGCGTCCGAAGAACTTGCTGGTCCAATCTTTTACCTTCTTTTCTAACCTCCCGATATATCGAATAATGTTGGCGTCGGACTGCCCATTGGGCAAGGTGGCTGGAATGAAAGATTCCGCATGGTTGCTGAAAGCCCCGAGTTCGTCCACCGTGTCCTGTCCGATGAGTATGTCGGAAGTCAGCGAATCAAGAATAAAGAAGTCGAGGCTGATCTGCGGCCCATGAGCAACAAATCCCCGGATTTCATCGAGCTTGCCTGCGGAGAATTGGGCACGGAACACCCCGGAGGTGTGACCGATGCTTCCATCCGCGAACATGATCTCGTCCACGACATCTTCGACCGCGAATCCCCTAGCCAACGCATATGCTGGGCTGACAAGATCGAGATCGCTGCCTGTGTCTGCGTTCGCGCAGCCAACGAATGAGTCCACGCGGCATATCAAGGCCCTCCGGGGGTTGCCAACCGCGTTGACCCGTAATGCCTGATTTTGCGGCACAGTCTGTGATACCAGTCTGGATCGATGCTTTGTGAGTATCTCGGTATTTTGCAAGAATTCCAGCCCCATGATGATGGGCGTTGCGAGACTCGAGAACACGTGAAAGAAGCATTCGATAGCTTCAGCGGGCGATGAGTCCGAAAACCAGCACGATGTCTTGACTGTGCCGATCGAGTCAACGAGTTTCCCGTTAGCGAGGGTGAACTGGCGGCTGCGTTTATCCATTGGTAGATTGAGGTCGTTGGCGGTCTTCAGGGAAATGATGTTGGCGTCGGATCCAGAATCAGGACAAGTCATCAGGCTGGTTTGTCTGGATTCGACCATGAAGTTCAGCGGCAAGGCGAGCCGCTTTCTAGTCCCCCGAATCTTGGGGGCTGCAGTGGTTGCTGTTTGGTCCGACTCTTCGGGCAGCCTTTGTGCAGCGGCGTACTCGGCGATCTCTGGGTACATTCTTGGTCCCATCTCCCGAAGAACTTGCCGCATGGCAGCATCTTGAAAGTTCCTCTTCACCTTCTTCCATGATCCTTGATTTAAAACATATTCATCTGTAGGAGCGCCGGCTCGAGGGTCGTCGTGTACCAGACGGAGGTTTGGATGCCAGGTTGTGTCCTTGAACCAACACGGCGATGGTTAATACACAGTCAAGCATATAGATCGCGATATCATGTGCCAAGCAGCTTACCCAGTTGACCTCCTCACCCAAATCCAGAGCGCTTGCGTCCATATCATCGTATTGAAGCGTGTCGTTCGGCCTATCCGATGGCCATTGGCCCCCCCACGGGTCTTCGTATCTGTGATCAGGCTGTCTCTTGAAGACGAACGGTTCGAGACGAGGCGACGAAGAGCTGTGAGGTACTTCGCTGTCCTCGGAAAAGAAGATGGTGGAAGGATCCATACGGTAGCCCGCGCGGAGAGGCCGTGGATGGCGAGCTTCTGCAGTAGACTGGGTGCAGAGGGACGGCAACAAACAACAAAATGACGGCCTCGTGCGGTTTTGGCAGATCGGGAGAATCTGCCTCGTTCGTACTGCACACAGCCCCTCCACCGTCATTCGCCCTGCCAGTTTGGCGCTGCCTGCAGGCAGACTTGGGGGCTGACCGCAAGACAGCAGCGTGACTGGCTGTTTCCCTGCAGGCTGCTTCGAAGCGGCCTCTGGTTAATGTCAACAGCGACGATTGGCTCATACTTTGAAGTGAAAGACACCTCTGAGGAACACCAACTAAGCAATCCAAACCCTGCCCGCAACGTCGTGGTCATGATGGCCAGTTCATCTGAAGGCGTCGACCACCAAGTGCCGACCGCCAGCATCCTAGGATACCCATCACTCGCGGGCTTCATCGCGAATGACAGAGACCACACGGCGTCGGTGTACCAACGATTCGACCGCCTGGCAGCCCGGAACCTGCTGTACCTCCAGAGTGAGCTCGCCGAGTTGCAGGAAAGACTGGATGCCATCGACGCCGAAGATGCACGGGATGGGGCCTCTCTACGCGCCGCCCGCAGCTGGAACGAGGTGAAGAGGAGATCAGAAACAGAGCCGACGAGAATGCGCCTGATAAGAGAGGTCAGAGAGGTGATGAAAGAGTATCGTAAGTCGCTGGGCCAAATAATCGTCCAAGCCACCCTGCCGACTCGTCCCAATCCGAAGTCCTGAGGAAAAAGAGACTGATCCTGTCGTCGCACTGGTAACCAGGGCAAGCATTGCTAGCAGAAAGCAAAATGACTTCGCTGCCTCCGCCGGACCCCAAAACGTTCAAGGCATTCCGGTATGAGTTCTTCCACGGGAAGCCCGGGGATCCGAGCAGCTTCACCATACTGGGTGGCCGCGACGGAGATTTGTACAATGATATCGACGAGCTCGTCGCTCTCCATGTCCCTGAACAGCAGGATAGGCTCTCCACCCTCTTCCAGGACTACCTTGGATTTCTCTTCAGTGTAAGTATATCCATAGGAGGGATCTTTCTATGCTGATCGAGCGTCTAATATGCATTCGTGCCCAGGAGAGGAAGCCGGCGGGAGCACACGCCTCTTCGAGGGTAGAGTACGCCTCCGGGCGGCGGATATCAGCTCTTGTGTCGTACTTGAGCACCATTCTCGCCGCAATAGTACTAATTGTGGCCATCGTCGTGCTGTACAAGGTTCGATCGCCTGAAGCGAAGTTGGGCCTGGTGGGAGTCTTCACAGTGGTTTTCGCAGCCAGTGTAGGGGTTTTGACCAACGGGCGGAGAGCAGAGGTGTTCGGAGCGACAGCCGCGTAAGTGATCCCTCATCTTATCCACTTGGAGGACGGCCTAGGATGGTGTTGACAATTCCAGATATGCCGCTGTGTTGGTGGTGTTTATCAGCGGAGAGCTTGGTGGAACTTGAGTGACAGCGACGCATGTCTAGGCAAAACAGCGATTGATGAGGGCTGAACCGATGAATTCATGCTGAAGAGCCGGCAGATCCCATGGAAGCAGCCGTTGACACTCGTGCCCGTGAGGAGAGCGTGAATGATCGCCCGAGGCCTACGATTTTCTTAACAGGTTTGATGTCCCGAACCATAACATGCTCTATTGAAAACACATGGCGAAACTTGGAGACAAGGCGATGCAACATGATGTAGCTTTAGGCAGGCTGAGAGTGCCGAAATGGGGGAGCCCTGAAGATTGTACGTCGACAGTCCTGCGTGACCATACAATGTCTCTTCAGCTAAGTGAATGCAGTGCATGTACGCACCTACAAGTACATCCAAATAAATCAGCTCCAGGTCGCGGCGACCAGCTCCGGTCGTGACGAGCATGACATACGGATAAAGCCCCGACTATCCAGCGCCATCATCACTCTTCGGAGCCTCAATCTAGGGCCATGACGTAGCAAACAACCCACGCGAGAAGTGACCAGCAGGCGGGTAGCCAAAGAAGCGACCTCGTTAATCTGGGATCAATCAATCCCAGCCCATTCTTAGATGCGGGATGGCCCAAAGCATCACGAGCATCAACCTCGGCAGCCCCCTCCGCGCCGCACGCCCCTAATGGGGCAACTGATCGCCGCGGCGCCCACATCCGCCCGGGACCCCTCCGTCCGGGGGCGGGGTTTCAATTAAACTGAACCGCGAAGAACCCCACGCATGACATCGGCAGATGTGATTCCGATGACATGGAGATCTCTACGACAGTCCTTACTGAGGTGTAGTCAAGTCGTGTCATCGTCGAAAGTAGGTCACAGAGTATCACGGAGAGCAAGTGAAAGAACGGACATGCATGGTTAAGAAAATCGTGTTTGCTGCCATGTGGCACGGGGAATATCCACACATCAATCCGGACATGTCTGTCAGTCCCGTTTACTCAAAACGCCATCCAGAATCTCCATGTTGCCAGCCAAAAGCGTGGCAGTAACCCTGACTGCTCCCCAAGCCAGATTCCCATCCCAGGCGCCCTGTCCAGAAAAGTTGGGGTACCGTAAACCAGACCACTTCCTTTATGCCGTGCGAAAGCTTCAACCGCAGTTGCGGAGTCGCGTAAATATGTACAACGAATGATGGAAATGTCGACAATCGACATCATGGCAAGTAGTGATCTGCGTTTAGATCCACACTTCCGCCGGTGCTGGCCTGGCGTGCGCCTGTGGCTGCGCGTAGCCGTCGTGGAAGAAGGCGTGGAAAAGGCTCTGAACCTCGCCCATGTAGTCCTCGGCGCTGTGCTTGTGAAGACCTTGTGCCTTCAGCGCCTGCTCCTCCTGGTCGAGAATGGAGTGCTTGATGCCATAGTCCTCGGCGATCTCGGAGACCTGCGCCAGCTCACGGCCAAAGGGATGCGATTCTGTCTTAGCGGGCTTCTGCTGCTGCTGGTACGCAACAGGAGGAAGAGCAGGAACGGGCGGCTTGATGCTGGGGGTCATAGAGTTGTGAGACACGGTGGACGCGGCTGTGGATGCGGAAGAAGCTCTGGAGTAGCTGAAGCTTGCCTTGGAGGCAAGGGTGTGGTTCGAGTCCCGAGACATGGTAGAGATGGATCGCTGGCGGGCAATGGCATCGTAGGAAGCCTTCTTGGTGTGGGATGGAGACCTCTTGGGAATGGCAGGCACGGGAGGCATCTCTGGGACGACGTAATCCTTCGCCGAGGCCGGGGCGACGAAGTAGCAGGACAGGTGGTTTGGCTGGAGGGCCTTGGAATGATCGTCGCGGTCCACGTCGGGGCTGGTGGGAGGCGTGGAGGCAACTGTGCTGGGGCTCTCCGGCTCCTCATCGGACGACTTGGTGGAGTTGCTGCTCGAGGTGTTCCGCGAGATGTCAGGCGCGTTGTAGGAGAGCATGTTTGTGGTGTGAATCAGCTCGACGGGGGCCGAGATCAGGTTCCGGACCGAGACATTTGGCGTTTTGGTGGTCTTGCTTCGCTGGGGGCCGTTGTCCTTGTTGGCGACGGCAGCGACGTCGATGCTCTGCTTGACCCGGCGGGTGGTGAAAGCCCTGGAGAGTGACGACATGGTGAAGGTGGCTGTGGTGGTGAAGACCCAGAAGTCTGGTCGATGAAGACGGTGGACGGCTTGGAGCGAGTCTTGGGGGAGGGGACCCTAGTAGTAAGGGACCTAAGACTCGGTGTGATGGAGGGTCTGGGTCCGAATAGAACGTAGCGTCGGTGCCGTTGCTCAGAATCGATACCGCCGAACGGGGTGGTGATGGTGGTGCAAGGGCTGCAGGCGTGATTGGGCCGAGGTGCTGTACTGGCAGGTTCGGTGGGGAAACGTGCTGCAAGACGTGCGAGACAGGTTAAGGCGTGGATGTGGGCGGGTGGCGGCGGAGGGGTGTCAGGCGCCGAAGAATGTTGAGACTCTGGTGACAGCGGAGTCTGGTGACAGCGGAGTCTGGTGACGAATCAAGGAGTGAGTCTCTTGGTGAGATTTTCGTGAGAAATACGTGAGTGGGCGTCTGGATTTCCAGGCTGGTTGGTGAAGGAAAGAAGAGGCGATAGACGCGTTGGTCGGGCCGTTGTAGTTTGTGGAAGGAAAGTGAGTGATACGGTCGACAGCTAGGTCGACGTTCGTACAGATGGTTCTGATTCTGGTTCTGAGTCTGGGGTGAGTCCCGTGTGTCGCGTCGTGGGAAATGAACGTTCAACGTGAGGTTTGACCGTGTTCGACACGAAGTGCTGATCCTCGCAGTCGTCTAGACTGACTGTGGTGCTCAGGAAAAATAAGGACAGAAGATTTGAAAAAGTCGTCACGCCACAAGGGAATGTAGAGCGTGGAATATAAGATGAAAGAAATGAAGAGGAATCAGACTGGACGTCCTGGAGATCTGGCGTCGAGCTGCCTTGGTTCGTGAAGAGAACTTGGATGAAGGAAGGAGAGTCGATAACGGTCAAGGGGGGGAGGCGCCAATTATTTGGGGGGGGGGGG